>JANQDE010000022.1:2081986-2109096 GCA_037157785.1 Cephalotes varians
AGAGAGAGAGAGAGAGAGAGAGAGAGAGAGAGAGAGAGAGAACACATATGGTACGCACACGCGGAACAAATAGCAAGGAATGAGGATGAAGTTATCTTCCTCTGAAGAGAAAATGCGAAGTTGCGCAAGCTGCGCTTTTCCTTCGTGACGAAAGTGCGTCGCCGATTGAACTTCCGCGTGTACGTATATACGTAAGCTAATGTTATAAATAGAGAAAATAAAGTGAATATAATGTACACGCGTTTTTTGTCGCAACAAATAAATATCATTAACTAAACATTGCAAACTAATAAAATATCTTTAATTATAAATCCTTACATTTCGGTTTGTGATACATTGTTTCGTAAACGAAGAGCAAGATAATCGAAATTACAAAATTAACAGTTTAACAAAATTCACAGTAGAAATATTTGCGCTGTCATTTTTTTTTTGTTTTATTTCGACAGAAATAAATAGTACAATAAATAAATAAATACTACAATTTGTAATGCGGGTTGAATGGAAAAGCAATATCGAAAAAGCACAACAGTAAGAATACAACGTCTCATTCCAACTACTGTGAAATTTCGCGATTGGTATTTGAAATTTTAATATCAGACTGCGTGCTGCACCCGCGATGGCCTTCATGGATCGTTGATTGGCGGAGTCGACCTTAACATTCTCAAATTCCTGCGATAACGTAACGTAGCCGCGCGAGTTATAAGCTCGAATTACAGTTAGATGGTAGTTCTGCGATGTACAGTTAGACGCATACACTTGTACGGGCGTATGGACATGAAGAAATCGGGTCAAAGACGAAATTAGTTTTTAATAATCCGTCCAGGCTACGCGATTCACCCCCGCTAAACGATTATTGCACTTTAATATGTCGTGCAAAATTAATTCCTAACGGTGCAGATGGCAATATAACGGACAATCGTTTGCTATGCAAAGCGGTTAGCGTAATGCTTACATATGCACTTCAATTACAACAACGATTACTATGTCTAATTTAAAATATAATGTAAAATGTCTAATGTAAAAAAAATAATCTCCTTATGTACGTTTTTATTTATTTTAAATATGATGTGAGAAATGTTATCGCGCACGTAATAATGTATCTTCAACAATAACTCAGCAAGGTTACTAAAAAAAAGCATTGGCGATATATGTAATCTTTTTATTGCTTTCACTTGGGGTTCGTGCAAAGTCCATTTGCTATTCGAGCGTCCGTAGTTGTCTTCGCGGACTCACTCTTCTTTGTTTCCTTTTGCTTCGGACAATGACAATGGGTCCATCGAACGTTCCTTTTCGAAGGAAGCAGACTGTGTAATTGCATCACGCACATTACGACTGTGGCCACGAATCTGGAGTATGAGAAATGCGCGAACAGGGTCGAGATGCGAGGAAGACACAGTGGGAGAGAAAGATGTGAAGTAAGTACAAGGAGATCAAGAATACATGGTTAACGGGTAGAGAAAAGTACAGGTGACTGTCGATTATTGGGACATTTGTATGATAATGATGGCGAACAAATTAATATACCAGCCGTGTCCAAAATAATGTCTGGTGGCCCTGTTCGAGCAGTTCGAGACCTGATTTACTTTCTACGAAGAAGAAATATCTTGTTATACTCGCCGATAGATGTCGGCGGCTACATCGCTCAGAGAGCGTATATTCGATGACTTTAATGAGTGGTACTGCGCAATCGGCCGGTCATCTTAGACACGATTAATTCCTTTTCTCATCGAACTTCAGATAATAAAAATATTTTATTCAGAATTTTTTATACTATTTCTCAATTAGACACAATTTTTTATATTTATTTTTCATATTTGAAATTTTGATAGAATATTACAATTATATGGAAACACGTGGTAACTTTATTAAAATAATGTTTCAGATGAACGCTTTCAAAGTGCACATGTTTTCATCTGATTTGAGAGGAAAGAGTCAGTTCTTATTGTGTTTGTTAAATGCAGTTTTGATGTATCATAAAGTAATAATGAGCAATTGTAGATTATAGAATGTTCCGCAATTAGCTAATGGAGAAATGGCATTTAAACACGGAACTCGTGTCTAGGAGAGACAGCTGCGAAGCCTGTTTGCGTGACAAATCGATAGTCGCCAATACTTCCGCCTAGGATGAATCCTTCTAAGTGATTTTAAAAGCTTTACGCAATCACATACTGCGGAGACTTCCGCTGATTTTGTTACATTAAAGTTACATTAAAAATAAAAGGATATCGTGATACAGTGACCAATCGAGCGTAATTTATTAAGAAGTAACATTTACCTAATGAAAAGTCAGTCCGATTATAAAAGATAATTAATAACTTCTCGGTTTAGAAATTCAAAACTTTCTTAACAAACATTTCTCATTAAATGTTTAACCGACTCGACGTACTAGTTTATGCATCTGTATAACGAGAAAGATCCGTTCGACAAACGGATATGGAACGGATCAGGAATTGAATTGATGAACTGGACCTCATGAAATAGCGGTGCAACGACTCTACAGTAACATACCGCCTAATCGGAGGTATCCGACTTAAGTGCAGCATTCGCATGATTTTCAAAGGATGAGCACAACAGATGCGAGATTGCCTTCGTGAGCAATTGGCAGTCGCTGTAGCCTCCCGCTAAGGCAAAACGTTCTGCAGCTACGAGGCATACACCACCTGCCATTGACTGAACGATACCTATGAAACGTAGGCTGTAATCGCGCGATGCATAAAACCGATGGTTATTATGTTAGCTTTATCTCTTTAACGGGTCTCCATCGATTCTGAACGGAAACATCGCGCGGCTTATCTCACAAGTTGTCTCAAAGACGCGATTCTGCGACTCTCTTTAAGATTAACAATATAATTATATATAATTGTTAAATATATAACAGTATTAACAGTTATTTCTCTATGTTTTATTAATGATATTCAATTAACCTACTAAACAAGGATCTATGTTGCGATGATTAACACAAAAAATACGTCCCGCATTAAAGAACACCGCGATCATCGATGCACGAATGTTTTAGCCCACAATTTTATAATGCGGGTAAAACAAAGGTAAGTGCACAGTTTAAGCGCATATCTTTGAAGCTTGACTTTCTCGCCATTAAGTTAAAAGTTAATGTCAACAATGTTGTGCTCATCCACGGGCGATGCAGCGGCTAACAATACGCAAATGAAAGTAAATTGCGACCAGAAATTACATGTAGCGTGATATACTCACTTTATTTGACTTGAGTGATTGTGTCAATTATTTTTCTCCACGGAACTGTGCTGTTACCAAACTTACCGTTCGATATTTATAATTCGGTATTTATAATTCAGTATTTATAATTCGGTATTTATAATTCGGTATTTAATACCGTTACATTAACATGGCTGGCTAATTTTGAAAGTAACGTAAATCAGATTATGACAGGTAAATATTGCTAGATGGGGAATCGTTTTTTTTTCAGTTTTTATTTATTGACACGTTCCAAATTTCTCGTTGAAAAGAGAAAGAAACTGGATAGATGCGAATGGTAACATTGAGCCGGACGTGTCGTGGAACGGTAAGAAAAAGCGAGACGGAGACGCAGAAACGACGAGAACAGACGGAGAAGGAACTCAGGGAGCCCGCATAGTTGGAATAACAGTACTCTTACATTGGTGCGGCCATCCGGTGAACATCGTCGAAGCGCGGTACCGTTACCGGTTACGACGTTACCGCGGCGAGCCCGTCGGCTTCCAATGCCGGCGGTAATCAGAAGATTGACGATGCCATACGGTCCACCCGACTGCTCATCGATTTGATTACAACTCTCTTTCTCTTCCGCTCTCGACGGAACCCTCTCCTGCGTTTACCTCATCTTACCGGTCCTCTTGGCATCATTCGATTTAACCCACCTCGAAACCGGAGTCGGATATCGGTCGACTGTACACACGCGACATGTAACATTGTACGCATAAAATTGTCGATTGTTTTTTTATTACTGTCTTACGATTACGTTTTTTTATTTTACTCCCTATCCTAAATTTTTTTATCTCTGATCTTAGAATTTTTTATCACTTATTTTAGGATAAAAAAGAAAAAATATATGAGCAAGAATATTTAAAAATCGTCTGTAAATGCGAGTAAAATGAAGGAAGATAAAATTAAATAAAATTTGCAATTGAAAAATATGTATTTGATTCTGATTAGAATAGAATTTCAATATTAGAAACTGTAAACGGAGAATGCTGATAGAAGAGGGAAATATCTTCCAACAAGATTGTATCCTTATCAGTCAATTTCAATTTAATTACTCCAAAATACATATGAATCAAGATACCTAGATATATCAAATATCTCTTTAAAACGAGCAAAGATTTCTCCGTGAAGCCTCAGTTCTTTAAATAATAATGGATGTAATGGCGAGGGAAGAAAGCGTCTTATTCGGCAAAAGTGCAATATCGTGGGCGTGCCAGTTCAGTTTATCAACGCGATATCATTAATGCAAGATTTCCGGATGTCCAACGAGAGAGTAGCCGATGCTCCCGAGAGCACATCGGGAGAAGGCCTCTCGCCTCTCTCTTTCTTTCTCTCTTTCTCTCTCTTTTTCTCTCTCCGCCAATCTTCATCCCTCTCCTTCTGTTCGTTCCGCGGCGCGGAGGCGCCGACTCACTAGAGGAACTCGGGTCTCTCCTGCGGAACATCCCCGGCAGTTTCACGTCGACAGTCATTCGAATCGACTCGCCACTGCCAAGGTCGGCGGAAGCAAGGAGGAGAATCCTCATCGAAGGTCACTCAAGGGATGGATTAGCGAGCGATCATGAGTGAGGTTTGTGGCGCAGCATGCTCTCGCGAATGATCCCGGTTCATCAATTCTCGTGATAGATCTCTGTACCTGACTCTGTGATATGACAGTGCGAGTTGATCGTACGACCGAGACCTGTGCCAAGAGTGGCGACGCCGAAATCGGATGGTTGAGTTTCTTCTCGAAGTACACGTGACGATTGACAAGGAACAAACAGGTATATTAGTCTTGTTGATGTTGTGACGTAAATATATCAAATAGTTCAGAAAGAAAAATAGATATTAGATATTATTGTCACTCTAAATAGTACGACATGTGACTTTGATTGACAGAACTTTGTGGAAATCTTATACAAATCTTATATAAATCTTAATTTCAACTTGACAACGAATATTGCGACAATCAAATAACGCACAAAGCACTATTTAGAATTTATTCTTCGATTAAAATTTGATCGTCAATATTTTATCATCAACAGCGCTACGCGTCTCGAATAAATCGAATCTCCGGCCGCGCTCGATAATTACTGAGTTTCTAAAATTCCCGGAACCGATGTAGCTTTTAAAACCACTAAGAACACGATCCATCGATATATCGAGATGTATGTTTCACGCGTGTGATTATCGGACGGTTCGATATCCATTAAAACAGATGCAGGGAAACGAGCCATGAATCTGATAATTGCGAATTGAACGGCGCATCAAAATCGAGCGCATATATTGATCAGCTTTCGATGCACCGACACGTGATGCTGTAATCTGTTCACCGACCTTAATACCGTTGCCTTAAACACGTTGCAAACGCTTCGATAGTTATGAAAACAAGGAGTTGCTTTCGAGAGAAACGGATGGATGTGTCTCATCGGTGGATGCGGATCGCGAGCGATCGTTTTATTTCCCGCGATTTTCCGTTCACGCTGCGATTCCTCCAACGTTTCCGCCTGCGAATCTCGCATGCTCGCAGTTATTAATTTTTCAAACATCATCCTGAATTCAGTGCGTAGTCATAGACTGTTAATAACGTCAATCAAGTAGATTTGTGCTGCTGTGGTGATTACGGTAGCGTGCAAACAGAAACTGGGTCGCCGGCATCAAGAAGCTCACCGGCGGTGATTATTCAGGGCCGGCTTCAGGCGATGAGCAAGGAGGCAGGCTCCTCGAGCGATCTCACGACATAATGAATGGCATTACACATTTTATGCCGCATAAAGCGAAAATTGAGTGTCAGGAGCTATTTGCGATGAGTAGAGCGCGGAGAGAAAACTTCTTCAATTTCAATTAAACAAGACATGCACGCGGCTGCAAGCGGCCCTGTTAATTATCCTGTACTACCGATGATTATCGTGACGCAGTCTCTGCTTTTCGAAATATCGTCGATTGCCCCAATCAACCGTAACGAATCGTAATTACAGTGCTGTTTGAAAATCGATTCCGTCGTGTAACGATCGCGAACGGTCAGTACGTGAGGTCAGCACGCGTTCAGATTCGCGAGAGAAACACGCATTGACAGTTATTCCAGATTGCGTGCGTAATACTCCAGACCTCGACATTGACACCTTTCAGTTACCGGCCGGGCCAGGCTCACCAGGCTGCCGCCACATCCAGCTGATCCATAACTGTAAAGACTAACTGTGAGCAGTTGTATAGACATCTTAAAGCGCGACAGCTAACTCATACAAAACGTGAGACTGATGTTGATTTTTGCAAAAGTACATCTTTCTAGTAATATTAAATTTGAAATCTGAAATTTTCGCATAATTCTACAAACTATTAATTTTTAATATATTAAATTTTAGTATATTAAAAATTGTATTAAATGTTAATTATACGTTGTATTAAATGTATATGTTAATTTAATTTTAACTATAAATTTATAAAATTTTTAATTTAGAAAAATGTAGTTTTAATTAAATTGAAATTTGGCATAATCGTGCATTATGCTTTTCGACGAAGAAGAAAATCGCATCATTTTAGAAACTATGATGAATATATTGCGGATTCGTTGAAACTGGCTTCGCACTTGAACGACAGCTGGTTTTCTCGAGAGTTAAAAAAGCAACGCGCGTACCATCTTAATAAAAGAAATATGTATAATTTCAATTGCCGGTGAAATTCGTAGCAGTGGATAAACACGCAATTTTTCCATTTATACATTGTATACCCGTAAATAACAGTTTTTACGATTTCTAATTTACGGGACAATGACCTTGATCGATTCAAGGTAAAGGAATAAAGTACTCTTTACTACTTCAATTTACGTTTATATGCGTAATAACAAAAACTTTCATCGTTTAATACGCTGACCGACACACCAGCGTTTGCATAATCGCGACATCACGTGCAAGAAAATTCAAATTGCCGCTGCCGCGGTCAACCGTTTTATTTGTCACGCATCGATGGTCACGAGCTCATTGTTCGTATTTTTCTTTTGTCCTGATCTCTGATCACTTTTACCGTTGCTCGCGCGTATCTCGTGTGTGTAGAAGAACCGAGGCTGACCCGGTCCTGTCTGACGCGATTTTAATTATATTCACGCACCGTCTAGTGCTCGCATAAATTTAACGCACCGCGACGTCGGTATACTGGAAAGCCGAAGGTCCCGATTGTGCATGCGCGTATGTGTGTGTGTGTACGTATCCTAAGAGCTTTTCCTTTGATATCATTATCGTATTCGGGCCATTCAGAAAACCTTGACTAACTTTCACAAGGTTGTTAGAAGCAGAAACGAATAATTATCATACGAGTTCTTTTAGATATGAGCGATGAAAAAATATCAATTGTGTCATCAGCTATAATAATTCTTTTTTAATTGAGGACACTGCAATAATAATGCGCATTTTTTTTTTCAGAACGAATGACGTCAGCAGGTAACATAATAGAAAAATTTGCAAACACACGCATCTCGAACGAGTTGCGTAACATTCGGACGAAACATGTCGACCTTAGGGATATCGCACTACGAAGATGGATTTCGATTGGGTGGGCCACCATCGGAATGCTCTCTCAGAAGCAAGGCGCAGATCGACGCGTTATTCGAAGACTCCAGGTGAATCAAATTTATTAAATTATTTTATTATTAAATTTTATTATTAAATTGTTAATTGTTAGATATGCAAATTAATTCGGTGTCTTTACCTTTACACATCCAAACTTTTTTTGTGCGAATATTGGATTTCGCAATCGATGTCGATGGTTGATCACACGGTCAATCGATTTTTTTGAGGAAGATTGTTGTACCCATTTTTCATCGCTAGTAACGAATTTATGGAAATTATTAAAGGTAAAGACACCGAATTAATTTCACATCTAATAATTACATTTAATCAGTTAAAATGTAGGAGATTAACATTTAATTTTACATTACTTGTTTTTTATTTTTATTAAATTGCTTTAATTACATTTGGCCAATTAGAGCGTAGAGGAATAACATTGATCTTGCACTATTTCTTTCCATTTCCTACCAACGAATCTCGATCACCTCAGATCGATCTGCAGCTCGACGTTGGGAGGATGGTACGCCGGATTGTCGGTCGCGATCTCGAACAACCCCAACGATGCGAACGAAGAACAGAAGAGGGTGAACAGCGCCGTCCAGGCGCGCATCGAGGCAATGTTTGCCTCGGTGGAGGCCGAAAGTGGAACGCCCGGTGAATGTGCCGCTGCAATCTTGCCGGTAATGACACAAATAATTACGCACGTGGAGCATTCGCGAGAGACCTGCACGCCACTTTTGCTCAAGCTGCCGTCAAAGAATTCAGGCTCGGGGATCTCGCAATGATTAAATCGTAGCAGGAACGCGCGTGCATTTTAACTTGTATTTAATTCTATTGTGCATCCGCACACGTTTTCTCGAAAAATCTCGCGAAATAGCGTGGTCGAACATAATTGTTTTATTTTCGTTTTACAAAGAAGTCTGGACATCACGACTTTCCTACTTCGCCAGCGAAAGTTATCCCGCGAGCGCGTTTAATCATCTATTTCAATGTCAAAATTGAAACAACTGCAAACTTTAAAACGAAAGAGAGCGTCGAAATACCTAAGAAAAAATTAATGCAAAAGATGTGGAAATCGTTACGCACAAAAAATAATTGTAGGATCCATCTTCTTCGAGCAGAAATATGATATATTATATTCTCTTTTCTCGCAATCACAATTAATCAAATTCATCCATTGATCAATTCATCTTTCTCATTTCATCTCAGAAATCGTATTATATGTTTCGTTTTTCGAAAATGAGATCTCAGATCGATGAAAAGCTTTGAAAAGAGGTACATCGAATAGTATCCATTTTCCACCTCAGAAATCTCGCGTAAATCTCGTATACTCTGACGATTCCGTGTCAGAAATAAAATTGAGATCGACGTATAATTACGAGCTGGTTGCTCGTTAGAAAGGAAATAATCGCTCAGTGATCTTTTAAAGAGCAATATATAGTATTTACAGACAAAATTAAAAATCAGGAGAGAAAGCAAAAAAAAAATTATATACATATATCCGAGATTTCTTATATCTTGAGAGAGATCAAATTCTTTGAGGTATGCTTGGTCTCGCATAGTAGAATTAAATTTTTTTTAACGTGTTAATTGATTCGTATATTTAGCTGATAATATCGCTTTAATTGAAATTATAAGATGCGCGATATAAAACACTTTTAATAGCCAAAGAAAACGCTTTGATAAGATACATTAATTATAAACGGATTAGGAAGTTTGCAATAAGGCTTATAATTTTGAAATCGTATAGTACAAAATAATTGCAATAGATTTATATATAATGGTTTATATAGATTTATATATAATGAAATTAACAAAATCTTCTAATTAAAATACATTGAGTTAATTCTCTAAGGAACCTCGGGCACATAAAAATTCGATCTGATCTACATTCAGCGTGCGCACCGCACGTTGCAATATTGCCATCCTCGCCACCCTCGCGGACGTGTCTCGATTCGCGAAAAATGGTCGCGAAAAGTCCTTCGACTTTCCTCGAGACGTCGATCCGGAATTTTTAATCGTCACTTTCATTCCGTTCACGATCCGCGAAGCGTGACGGACTTCCATAAACTATTCGGAACGCTGAAAAATTCTCCTTCAGTTGTTACGCCAGTATGCGGATTCTTTATCGCCGCCGACACGGTATCCTGTTTTATAGGCCCCGCCGCATTGTTTCACCTCGCTTCGCGCATTTTGATTGGAGCTCACGAAAGAAGCTGCTGGATCAATCGATAAAATTACATCAGATAATCTGACGCTTAGGCGTGACAATCGATCGTAATGACACGGCGGCTGTTACAGTCAAAAGCATTGATTCTCTCCTATTTTCTTTGTGGCTGAAATCATGTCCCTCTCTCTATATAAATATTGTTGAATTTCGTAGATAATTTTATGATAAAATCATGCACATTATTTTTCATCGGAGAATTCCATGTAAAGTACGGTTCGATTTTTATATACATTACAATATATCTTATGATGTTTAATATATTCTGTAGAAAAGCGGCAGCAAACAAATAAGCGACGTCGCAATAAAATTCCTCAGGAAACTAGTTTTAAAATGTTCAAAATGTACAATAAAATTCTCGTTTAACAACCTCCCTATCTGTTGTTTATCTTAGATATTGCCCATTATGCAAAACAGGTTCCCATTGCTTTCAGAGAAGAACGCACGCCGTTTTGTCAAGCGCTATTTTTATATAAACACGTCGGTGTCTCACAATATCGTCTGAAATAATCAAAAGTTTTTACGCTATCCGAAATTCCATTGATTTTTTTATTCTCGTTGATCACCATTGAATGACATTTTTCAAACGAAAAAGCAGATATGTCCGGTTGACGTACTTTATTTTCTCTGTTCTTTTTTTTCTCTATTAATCTTTATCCTTCACACTTCAGCTTCGTAACATAAACCCCACTGGAGGTCCACTGGACCTAAGCTTCTTTTAAAAGTTTCTAGAAATTATTCTATTCATTTTTTTCGTCTTGAAAAAAATTATAGATACTCTTCTAAGTATGCTGAATCAATAATCTTATTTTTTGAAGCCGAATTTTATCATAATAAAAAATCGTGTAAAAAAAATGTAAAAAAAATTAATGTAAAAAAGTCGTTAAGAGATTTTTCTTACTTAAAAGTGCGCTCAAATTTTCGCTGGGGTTTCATGGACCTCAGGTGAGGTTTAAGGGTTAAAAATATATTCCTTGGAAAAATTGAAGTATTTTGTGCTTTCATATAGGTGAAATACATGGGAGCTGCCCCAGTCGGCGGACGCGTGGCGAGCGTGCGGGGTCTTCAGGAACCTCTTCGTCAGCTATTAGAACGCATGGAAAGATGCATGAGGGCCGAGCTGGAGGTCTCTAGGCGCGGACTGACGTTCCGCACGAGCGAAGTCTGCGAGAAAAATAATCCTTTCCGCAGAATAGCGGTATGGAGTGCCCTGCGGCTCCGATGCAAGAGAATACCATCGGGCGATGTGCACCACGCCTTCTTACCTCTGGTCGGCGATCAGGACCAGGGACAAACGATGGAAGACAAGCATGCCGATCTCTACAGGTGGGTAATACCACAATGTATTGATATAATTAACTTTCTGGGACAAAGATCTACCATTATCTATTATAATTATATATACTATTAATGTTTAGAGCATATGTTTCCAAAGATTCCTCGAACAAATTTTTTTTATTTTGATTCTATTTTTAGAACGATGCGCGGTTTAAAAAGTGAAGCGGAATTCTATCCTCCGATCTTCGCCGTGGTGATGCGACGGCCTGGGGCTGCCAGAGTCTTGGAATGCCACGCGTTTGCCTGCGAATCCGAGGAAGACGCAATAGCAGCCGCGGCCACATTGTATCGCGCTCTTCTCGCCGATCTGGACGCGAACCGACGACGACCTCGTCACACGAACGGTGTCGGCTGCGTCAGTCTGGCCTCCGTTGCTTCCAGCGCCCGAGAGCCTAGTCTCAGCAGCAGGATCAGTTGCCTGCTGCCTCCGCCACCGAGACCGACCGCGCCGCATCCTGTGAGACCACCAAGAACCAAGAAGACGTCTATGAGTAGCTCTGTCACCGAGGATGAAGGTAGAAAGCCTAGCTTGCAGAAGGTACCACGTAGGAAGAAGAAGAATTCTGACGTTAAGGCAGAGGATATTCTCGAGGCGCGCGGAAGAAGACGAGAGAATGTCAAAAACGAGAAGAACAACCTGGGACAGAACAATCGAGACATCGTATTGTCTAGAAACGAGGAGTTACAAAATTCGAAGAACAAGATGTTTTCCGCTAAGGATCAGAATTCCTTAAGGATTGAGGTAGAGTCTAATAAGCCCGATAAAATTTATAGCGTTCGTGATAATGATACGAATGGAATTTACGAGAGGCAGTCAAACAAGTACGAGAAACTGTATAAACGGAATAATCCAAGAAGGGAATCAGTGAACATGAAAAATGACATTTATGAAAGAAATTACGGATCCTACGATCGAGCGAACGCCGGGAATTGTGAATTGTACTCCTCCGGAAGCGTTTTGATATACGATAAAGTCAATAAGACCGGAAGAAACGAAATAAGTTCGGCTTATGAGCAAGTTGGTAGAAAGAAGTCGGTAGAAAATATTTACAGCTCGCGCATTGAAGACGCTGATAAGATCTATAGTCTCGAGACGGAGGATATTTACACAGGTAAGAACAACAGAAACAGCCAGATGAGAAACTGTGAGGAAGACATCTTCTTCGTAAAGAACTTGAAAAATAATGGATATTATCAGTCGCACCACGAACATTCAGATGGCACGATAAATCAGCAGAGACGCTCGAGGGATCCAGAAAGGGCGTACTCTGGCAAAAGAATCAGCCGAGTCGTCACCATGGATAAACCATTGAGGAAAGAGCAATCGGAGCCTGGTTATTCGCCAAGCATGCCAGAATGTAGTCATCCTCGGGTGAGAAGAAGAAGCAGAGCGGGCAGCGAGCCGCCCGTCAGCCATTCGGAGAACGCGAACAAGATTCTGCAGGAGAACGCGCTGAAGAGATCGCAGAGCGACGTAGATGTGGACAGAGGAGACCTGATGACGAGGGTTGAGCTGCCTAGGAGAGGCAGTTTCCTGACTTCCGGAAGCACTCGGAGAAGCAATAACGTCAAAGGGGGTACTCCGCTCGGATTCACGGAGCTGTTTGATGAGTTCAGGAATCAGGAGGGCTTGACTAGTGTGGATGACATTTTGGCAGCCATCATAGGTAATAATCTACACAAAATAATGTGATTGAATAAAAAAATGTAAATCTAATTATTTTCGTGATTTCCCAGATCCGGAAGGCATGTCGTTTAACGACCTGAAGCCGCTCTACAAGGAATTCTTACTGAAACTGGCCGCGACTTTAACGCAAGATGAATTATATCAGAGATCCGCCAGTATCATGAAAAGGCGACGAAGGCCACAAAGACGAAGATCGAGTCGTCGATCTTGTTTATTGGGCAGAGCCATAAAGAGATCGGTCTCAAGATTGAAAGGTGGTCCTACGGAATTCACCTCCGTGATATTCCCGGCCAGAAGATTGAACGACAGCTTTGGTAGTAGTTCATCATGCGACGTCAGAAATAATCATCGAAATCGTGTGCTGGCGAGTAGACTCAGTAGGAGAAAATCCTCACGGAGAACGAGCAAAAACGGAATATGTCACACGACTTCGGAAGACAGCGATACATGTATGTAGAATTATTGTAATTAAAATCCAATCTCAATCAGATCTAGATCTTTGGTAGCTCCCTTTTCCAAATGTAAGAAAGTATATATTAAAAAATATATTACAACAGTATAGTAATATAGCAAAATATCTGAATCTCATTGTCAGTGTAACTTGTACTTACTGATGCATAATAATTATATGTAGGTAGACGACTGAGTCGCAACATGGGTGCTACCGCGAACAGGAGCAGCAGTGGATACGTGAGCTGCAGCGAATGCAGCTACGACTCCGAGTCGTGTACATGCGTGTCGGCGGATAAGTGTTATTGCTCGTTGTCCAGAAGGATACCGGCTACGCCTGTACCAGGAAACACGATTATTTGCGCTTGCGACACTGACAGTTGCTCCGAAAGCAACAAGTGTTACTGTGCGAGGAAGTCGATACAGCCGACTATACTGGAGCAACTCAGGCAGAAAGGAATCGTACCGTCGGAGAGCACGCTCAGCAGAGGAGACAGTTCCGAGAGGATTCGAGGTTCGAGACTGACCAGTAGTCACAGTTCATCGCGCAACACCGACTTCCTCAAGGTAACTAAGGAACGTTAACTTCACGTTAACTTAATCTTATTTTAATTTTGCAGTCGTATTAAAATCTGTTTGCATGAATTCTACTGCAGAATCGATCATCACCGGTTTGCGGTAGTTCGGATAACTTGGCATTAGATTACGATCTCTTCAGCCCAGGGAGAAGATCTCAGCAGTCGTCCGGCAGCGAAAAAGTTCTCGTGGTCAGCGCTAGAGATACTCAGGGTCGTTTAGTTTATGTCGGTGGCGCAGAACGAGACAAAAAGCATTCCTCCCGCGGCAATGGGAGATCCGGAGCGCATCACGAAGCGCTTTCCATAAAAAAAAGCGCGGAGATCGCCGCGGTTTTTGGTGCAGGCGAGAACAATCGTATCTCGAGAAGAGCTAGTAATGCGTCGAGTACAAAAAGTTCGATCAGTCTCGAAGCTGGACTGGGCTATTTACCTTGACGGATATATCCAAATTATCTCCAACAATACTCTCATATTTAATATTATGATACGTGTTCGTGTAACACCTTGCCATTCGCATTATAATCGAAAAAGGATTGTTCATGAACATATCGTGATTCAATTAATCGTTCCTCAGTAAATAATATGCAACTACTTACTTGTACCTGTCTTCATCTTGAGAGAATTTAGAACGTAAATTACAGTTATATAAATAAAAATTATTTACATATACTTTCCAATTTACTCTAATTTTCAAGACCAATGTTTACTTGTAAAGTTATTATATCACTTTGCTACGCTGGACCTGATAACTTATTACTATATAATAATACGGGGGCAGTGCAATATGAGGAATGCAATACAAAGAATCGAATGTGTTATAAACTATTTTTATGTATATGTTCGTTTCTTCATTAGATAAGTATTATGTACACTGTATGTGCAATACTTATAAAATGTTATACATATTTATAATATAAACTTTTGCACTATCTTAATCTGTATCACTAATAAAGTCTGCATCCATCTTAAGGAACATCTCTGTGTACTCAGACGGCACTTCTATTTCCTTCAAGTTGTCCAAACCAATCTCATCTTCAGTTCTGTAACAAAAAGATATAAATTTCTTTTATATCTTTAAAAAAAAATCATAAATGATCAAAAGTAGAATTCCTTTCACATACTTTATCAAGATATCCACGATTTTTTCACATGCCAATAAACATTTCTTATCCGTTTCCCATTTGTGAAGCTCTCTAAGTATGATATATGTATTTGTTTGTCTCAATATTTCTCTACCTACTTTCGTTGCACAGAGTTGATTTAATGCTTCTAAAAGCATAAGTCTGAAATAACATGATAGTAACATTATGTCTTGCATTAATTTCGTGAAACATTCATCTGTCAATCTATAATTTACCTTATGTCTGCATCAGGCTCTCGAGTTTTTGTTTCAGGAAGATATTGCAAATTAATTGGCAATGTATTGTTATCTTCATCGTCAAACTCTTCTGGGCCAGCAAGTGGCAATAACAAGTATGATAATAAATCCACTTCGGGACTTAGTAACCACACATGATTTTTTGTATCAAAAGTGCAATTTCTCAAAGTACCAACAACACCACCTCGTCTAATTAAACTGTCAGAATACTCTGTAAATGGAAGGAGCCGTTGAATAACGCAACAATGTCGATCCATCAAATACCTACAATAAAACACATGTATCTACTAAATATAATTTAGTGCAATATAAAAACAATTAATTAAATGATACCTTCTTACACGCGGCGATTGACTTAGATTGCTAAAAACAGGCCCAAGATAGTGCAATTTATTGCCTTTAGTATTATACTGCTGTGCAGTAAATACAGCTACTATTTCATTCCAGGAGTAACCACTTTGTTCGATAAGTGTTATTATTCTGTTTACTAGATGAAACGGTCTAGTCATATTAGAAAGTATCATACAACACAGATCCGCTAGAATACTGGATTTATCCATTATGTTCCTGCAAAAACAATATATAAAATATCCAAAATAAATAAAATGGAGCAGCTATAAGTATACAATAATATATTACCTCAAACAAACTTTTATTAAATTTTGACTAGGTTCCTGGATAGTCAAATCTGTCAACAAACGTTGTAAAGTGTATATTACAAATTTCATTTTAAAAAATCGAAAAGTATGTCATTTTGTAACTATTCCAAATATTCTATTTATAAAATAATCAAATTCTTCTCGTTTTTTGTTATCAATCTGTGGTCAAATTACTGAAAGTTGTGCTAACAAAACAGAAGTTTAATGAATTGATACCAATTTGGTCAAATCTGCTACCGATTCGCTAGCATTTTGCTTACCAGACTTATTCTTCTCCGTCAAATTACTTGATTCCGAAATAATCACCATTGCATTGGTTCCTGATTCATCTCCGGTAATATTTACTAACATCTGTGCGGCACGTTTGCTAATGGCAACGCAAGAATCTTGTACAAAAATAACAAATTGCGTCAATATTTCTGGTAGCTTCAGTAGGAGTTCTCGGCCGTCGGCAGTCGCCGTTAAATCTGCGTGCATTTTAAGTGATTGAGGTTTTTGCAAAGTGAACAAACGTAATAGAACACAAAATCCTTATACATATGATTGAAATACATGAGAATACGTACGGAGCATGTGGTCCAGCGCACAGAGTTTCAGATCAAACCGAGTGTCAGGGCTTAAATATGTGGAAATTTCTTGCAGAGACTCCATTATTTTTAATACACGTACTTAACTTTACAACTGTCAATTTGTTGCACGTTCCAATAATTTGAACCTTTAAAAATCGTTTTTTACGCGTTACTACTACACAACGCAAGAAGAAGATCAATGAAATGAAGTGGCTGCGTTCAGCAGAAAAAACAGCTTAATGAACGCTTTGCGCTGATTATATTTTTAGATCTAGAGGAATAGTCCTATTTTAATTTAGATCTAAAAGTCTAATCCAATCAATGTAAAGCGCTTACTAAATTTTTTCTGCTGAACGCAACCAAGTAGTCATGAGTAGCGACTATTTCGTAGCCCTCTCTATAGTATACGCGTGTAGCATAGCAGTAGTTTCTGAATGAGTATCATGATGATATGTGTATATACCATCTGGCAGTAAAGAGTCAGGAGACACAGTAGTGTTTCAGGTATCAAGTATATATCAGTACATATATCCCAGCAAATATAATGTTACATGTAACGTATATGTTATATAACACACGTGTTATGTAACAGTTACATTGTTGAGTGGGAAATTACAACTAACGTATACGTTATATGTAACATTGTGTCTGCTGGAATATGTATATGTAGAGTTCACGTCGATATACAGCGTATTTGAGAAATTTGATTACGAAGACAAGAATTGAAAACTAAAGTAAACAAAGTAGTTGTCACAGTAGTAATCACAAAAAACGGTCATTTTCGATAAAGGAAAATTAATTTTAAAATTTCAAATTTTCATAAAAAAAAAAAACACAATCCTTGCAGCAATCTAATCTGATGTACCTAACAATCAATTTTGAACCACTGCGAATAATGTAGATCGCTTAATAAACACTGCTAAATAAGGAACATTGAAGAATGTTGAAAAAAGTTAACAAGTGAACAGTCGTTTTCCTTATTATTTTTTTGATGTTAATTCACGTTAACATTTTCGAACGCTGGTAATGCAGTTCCGTGACGATTGCGCTTCGCTCGTTGTCCGCTTTTCGACTTCTGGCCATGTGATAGACTGAGGAAACTTTCCCTGCAAGAAAATTGTTTATATGCCAGAGCATTTTGAAGACGCACGTTCCGTCAACATTTCCGAACGATGGCGAGCCTCTGCGACGAGGAAGTAACGCGTATGGAAGATATATTGAATGCGGCACCAATGCCGAATAAAACTGCGCCAGAGTCATCGCCTAGTCCCAAGAAACGCGAGAGGTTATGTATCCCACGAGGCAAACCAAAATCTGGTAGGATATGGAAGGAAGAAAAAACGAAGTAAGTTACAGTTTTTACAATAATAATATATATATATAATATATATAATTATTTACAATATAATTTTTCTCTGATAGCGTTAGAGTCCAAGTCAAGTTATGATTTCGTAGAGAAAAGATCCTATGATCCTGGGCTGCGGTCCGATTCACGTTCACAGCGTTCACGGTGTTCACGATTCTAATGATCGATTCGATTCGTAGTGTACTCAAAGCGCGCTGACAACTATTTCGTATCCTGTGAATGCAATTCACATAATCTGTAATGCTTTTAGTGAAAATCACAATAATGGATATTCAGTGTAAGGCAGCGTTATTGCAGTTGATGAAAATTACGTTGGAAGAATCAGAGAATGATGATTTGAATCTCATAATTTGCTCATCTTCAAGTAGTGGTGACGAAGATGAAGAGGAAACTGTGAGAAATATCAAGATCATAAAATTAATATTGTATTATGAGCGCATCCAAATTTTAACAAAACGTGAACTTTCATAAGACTTGGCCGTCTTTAGTGGTAACTCGTCGATAATATATTAATATTTCTAACTTATATTGGTTTCCTTTTTCCCGCGTAAATGACGTAACGCTCACACCGACCCACCTCTGGATAATGGTCACCGTAAGCACTCGAATTCAAAAATCCGTGACGTCACTTCGCTCACGGAAAATGCTCAAGGAATGAGTCGGATCAGTCGTAAACGTATTAATGTGAGCATGATGATCGGACCGCAGCCTTGATTTCGTTATAATTTTTTATAGTGTAAGAAATTTCGAGTAATAAATCGATTGATCTCGTTCTCGGTGCATAGCTTGCACATAAATTTCAAGCCTATTAATTGGTTGCATGACAAATGTTTATAACATTAGAATGTTAAATAAAAGAGAGTGCTCCTGAGCAATGAGCGGTGTCGGAGCATCTTTTATCGAGAACCTCGTAAGAGTACAGACGTGCGAATTAAAATATACCGCGAGTTACACAAGCGTATTAAATTGTGTAATCGTTAATTAATAAAGTTTTTCACACACATGAGTGCTTAAGTTCTTTTGTGTTCGCTGAATTGCCGAATCCTCTCTAAACTTTCCTCCTGACAAGTTTGATATTTCAATAAATATCTTACAATATGAGAAGATAATATCAAATCTTCATTTATGAAGCTTTGTTTTAAAATTTAGTCATTTCTCTAAAGATCTTTTGCTTAACAAGTAACTGCTTTAGCATTGAACTCGGATATCTTTAATATAATTTTAATATAATTCAATATTTATAACATGAAGTCATAATAATATAATTTCAACTAATAAAACAAAAAATTTAATGTACTCTTTAAATTCCACCGAATGATGATTAACCTAGCGTTTTATACAAGTAAATGATTAAACAAGTACAAAAAAAGATATCAATTGATAATACAAATGCTTGTTTGCAGATTTTCTTCTATAATTAAAACGCGTGGAATTCGACAGCCATTTGCTAAGAAACAAAAGTTAAGAGAAGATCTGAAACGTGTTAAAGAAATGTCAAGAGCAATCAAAGCACAAAAACAGGCAGAAAAGGAGGCTAAGAAGCAACGAAGAAGAGAAAACTTGAAGAGAGCGGAGGAGAATAGAAAGAAAAGCGAAATTGTGCAAGTTGTAAGTAAATGTGTCATTTATATAAAATAGCATACATTTGTAGCATACATATTATAAAACTTTTATTACATCATCATTATTTTTCAGATTAAGAATACTGCGAAAATAAAAAGAATGAAGAAAAAACAATTAAGAATGATTGAAAAAAGGGATACGACTAATACATAACATTAAATAAAAAATCTATGTAAATAAAATAGTTAATTAAATACATAACATTAATAATTGTTTCTCATTTTTAAGAAAAATAAGTTCTTCATTTAGCGCTTTATTCTTATATCTTCTAAAAAAGAAGGACTTAATTCTCTACACATTTCTCTCCTCTTTCACGTGCAACTTGCATGACTACAAAATCTTGAAGTTCTATTTCCAAATCGTATTTCTCATTATATTTTAACTGCAACATAAGTGAATTATAAATATAGATTGCAAATATAGTTTACTATAACTTATTTATAATGATTGGAACGTACGTTTGTTCTAATCCATTTTGGTAAATGGTTGATGTTTTCTGATTGCTGAAATCTATACAAATTATCGTAATAAGTATTTTATCTATTCTCAAATCTATGTATACATACCTTTTATCTACTAGTAGCACAGCACCCCAATCGTTTTTATGCCTGACACAACGACCTATTGCCTGATTTAATGCTCTAAATGCGTTTACAGCATACCACTGTCTACCGGACAGCAAATTTTTGGATTTATCAGATTTACTGGAGTCGTTATACTGCATCTTCATGCTTATATCATTGCCTTTAAAAGAATATGGTATGCCAATCTAATGAATGTAAGAATATAATATAAATATTGTTTGGTCGCTGTGAGTGGCTGTGGTTAAATCATCGCATGAGATCTCCCAAATAAAATCAAATGTTAAGAATGTTACTTACTGCTAATACGCAACGAGCTTCGTTATCACTGAAATCGATTCCTTCCGCCACCTTTCCTCTAAAAACTGCGAACAAGATAGCTCCACATGCTGTTCGAAACGATTTAGATGACGATTCCTTAATTACACTGCGATACTCTCTCATGACTTGGGGTAACTTTCTATTATCTCTCGGCTCCACAAAAATTTTTTTCAACTTGGAGAGTTTGTCCCACATACCGTTATTTCTCCATCTTTCATGAATGGTGTTTAGTATCTTATAAGACGCAAAAAAGCATAATACACCATGTGGTACTGAGTCACATACTTGAAGAATCAAATTACCGAGTTCGTCCTGTTAAAAATAAAAATTACTTAAATTTTACGTATAAATACGTAAAATTATTTAATTGTATACGTATAATATAACGCGCGAATTATATCATTCAAAATAAAATCATTACAAATCTTTTTCCTTACCTGAAAATCCCAGGTATTCACCGTCTCATATTTGGCCATTAAAGGTTTTTTATTTGGTCCCTGTGTTATGTATCTTACGTACACTTGATTCTTTGGTATAATATGATCAGGATTAATTATATACGAGAATTGCGTGTCGAGTTCGCTTTGAAACGACGTAGTTGGCGTCAAAGTACCCGAAGCGAGTACCACAGAACGAACATCACGAGCCAAAGGAACAAAAACTATAGCGGGATTCATACATATCAGTTTCAGAATTCGTACTTTGACTGAAATATTGTCGGCTGGGATCCAGACATCATCGATTACCTTATAAAAAAACGATTACATTATATAATTATTCAATTATGCAGATCGTAATTATATCGAATTGCTCAGACATACGATCTTTTTAGTGATTTCGTTCGTTTCTATGACGTACATCCTATAGTCATTAACAAAAATATCTGATGCAATCATTTGCATAGCGAAACAGAGACGCTCAAGAACTTTCTTAGTCTCTTGCGAAATAGTGGATTTTATCTTCTCGAGATTTTCTTCCTTCATACTTATTTTTAAATCCTCTATAGCTGCCGTACTGGCGTTAATAAAATCGGGAAATCGAGGACATCCAACGTTATTCATGTCGAGCAACACCCGAAATTCGGTACCAAGCCAATGCTTACTGATCATTTCGTCAAAATTCTAAAGCATACATATTCTATTATTATATAACGAACAAAAATAACAATTATAACTATTCTATAAAACGATAATAAATATCTGTGATACGAAATAAAAATTTAAATAAATCATAATGATATAAAAAATTAATGTAAAAATTAATTTTTAATTGGTTAGTTAATAAGTATGTATGCTCACATTCTCGTTGACTTCAATATCTTTAAGAAATTTTGCGATATCTGTGAGATATTCGTGTATAGTCGAATAAATTACACGATTACGGCCTTTTTTCAAAAGATTCTGGCATTCCTTAGCGGCAATTTCAAATTCGATATCTTTGAGATTCACACTAGCAGCTTCCCGACATATATCTTCGACATTGTGAGCCTCATCAAGAATTACAATATTGCCTTTCAGATTGATTTGCATCTGTACATTTTAATTATGTAGTATATTTATCTATTGTTTGATATCTAATCGTAAAAAAGAATGAAGACACTCTCACGCTATTTTAAGATAAAGAGCTTTAAACTATGGAATGTTCTATTGATAAAGTATTTTTCCTACAATTATTCAGGGTTACCATTTCCTGGTTCTGGTTTTACTTTATTAATTATTTATGCTTACGCTTTCACGAATATCTGGCCGTAGAATATAATTATAAGGACAGAAGATGATTTCTGCGTCGGCCATCAACGATCTCGCACCAAAATATGGGCAGGCTCCAATTTCATTGCCTACTGACACCAAGTCTTCGATATCCCAAGGCGTATACATTTTACTAAATGCAGTCGATTTTTTCTTACTATGTTCATTAAAATATGGACATTTTTTAACCTATGCGCAAAAATAATATCGTTATATATAATTATTTAATTTTTTTAACTTCTCCGAGTATGATATAACGCTTATAGAAACCTTTAGCGGATCGAGTAGCTCGTTACACAACTCATCCTTGTTCCTATCAGTTTCCTGAATACATGTCTGTTTGCGACTGCTCAATATGGTCATCCTAGAGAAACTTATTTATTAGACATATTCATTTAAGAAGACGAACATTTCGCGAGTTCTTTTACCTTTTATATCTGTATACAGTCTTTTTGAATTCTCTGATTACTTGCTCGATTTGCTTGTGAGTTCGCGTTCCGTAATATATTTTTGGCACTTTCCGTATTCTACAGTAAATGAATATTCAATTTTACTATTCAATCTGTACAAATAAAACAAATTTGAAATACTATTTAATAACGCACTCACTCGTTTTTGAACGAAGTTTCGTCAGGCAATGGTTCTTTTTCAAAGTATTGCGACGGGTTTAAGAAGAAATTGTTTACAGCATCATTGTCGCAATATGAGCTCTCTATTAAACAATATATAGTAATAACAATATATAATTAACCTACTGTATTTATAAAGGTTCTTATCGGCAAACTAAAGCTAATATTTTTAAAAGAAATAATTTTTTCCGGGTGTATTTCATCGAGGGAAATAAATTTTATTATCGAATATCGAATTAAAGGCACGGAGAGATGTATTCCCAGCGTTGAGGAAGCAAGCGAGAGGCGAAGAGACGAGCGCAAAGGATGTCAAAACATTACGAATGCTGGCACGTGAAAGGGCACGAATTCATTGAACGGGATCAATAGAAAGGTTTAATCCTCTCGTAGCGTTGTGCAGTCTCGACAACAAGCCGGCTACTCGAAGAAGGCATTGAAAAGGAAGCCAATGGAATTGCTCTTAATCCTTTCGTACAATTTACGGAGCCGTAAAAATAGAAATGACTCTCAATGACATCGAGAGCCGACGAAACGGCGGTTTACTCGTAATCGGATTTAGAACGGATGAATCTACGGCAAATAAGATTCCGGTATCTCATCCTGCAAAACTAGTTTCAAGTTTCACCCAAGTTATCTAGAGATATACTCTCTCCGAGTTTCTGTTTGGTATTTTAAAAAAAACGTTAAAACGTGCATTATTAGGAGGAATTAAACGCTTGTAAAGAGTCAGACTCGGTAAAAAAAATATACAGTCGCGCGCGTCGCGTACATACTTTCTCTTCAGCATATTCTTCTCGTACGACAATGCGAGAGTAACAAAAGATTCGTGTTATTTATTCGAGATAGTATTACAGCTTCACCATGTGCACGCAACATGTACATGACGTTGCGCCAATGCGCCTCTCTCCCTAATTCCTCCTCGCGTTCTGTACTTCTGTTCTGTATAGACGCGTTGCAGTGTGTTCTCTTATTTTTTTCCTTTTTTTCCTCTACACGCGCCCGTGTGTGCACTTCACCCCGACGACGGTGGTTTCCATCGGCGAGAGCAGAGAGAACGGATGATACGGTAGCAGGGGCGAGGGGGTCTGATTGGCGACGGGGTGAGAAGAGAGGCTAAGACAGGAAAAGCGAGACGGGGCCAATCAGAGCGCGGACTTCGAGGGTGTCGTTGCCAGGCAACGAAACACACCCCAACACCCAAGGGGAGAAAACCCCCGGGGGATACATCATCCAGCGATACAGTCGGCGCTAAAAGTTATCGCACCCTTGAGAGGCGCCCTTTTAATCTTGCCCACGAGTCTGGATTTTAACACGGATCGTCAAACGATGGCTGGATTCGCAAAAATTAATTCTAATTCCCAAAATTAACAATATTAAATTCGAACGTCTTATAATTATGCTTCTGAGCTTGAATTGTACACAACGCGAAAATAGCGTTCGATATTGTTAAATAAGAACCGCGTGATTGCATTTAACTAGCATACTTAAACTTGTACGAAGAAATGAGCCTCACGCCGAAGTTTACGTCATCCTTCCACATAAAAATCACCCGCGCGTATCCTTCAAATAAAAAAAAAAAAAAAATCAAGTCAGCCTACACAGTCCAATCTAATCGCGCAGTTTCGATCCATTCTACGTCCATTCAGGATTACAACATCCAAGCATGAATGAACTCGTTTCACGTCGATCACTCGTGCTTGCTGTTGCATTTCCTCCTCCCCCGCGCAGCCTCTCCTACCCCGCGATCCCTCCCGCCGTACTCTCGTTCCATCTCTTTCTCTTCTTTCTCTCGTTTTCACTATATGCTGAATAAACAGTTGATTCGCGTACATAAAGGCCGCGATTCTTCTCTTTTTTTTGTATTCGCTCGGCGCGCGCTTCCGGTCCTATCGCCGTGCACGAACTCGACGCGGACGCGAATTCGACGCTTTCACCGGCATTAATTAACCGAATCGTTGTCACTCTACGATCACTTTACGATCATCCACATTCGTTCCCGTATTTTAAAACCGCAGCTGGCCGCGGCGACGTGGAATGAATGGAGCCATGTTACGCATTTACAGAATCGCATTCCGATGCGTCTTCTACGGATCGTCGTTCCCGATGACAGGCGTCTTCTGTTTTGCCGCAATGCAGCTGGCATAGCGAATACGGTCCGGCCGGGTCGTCCAGTTTATTCCAACGCTCCGTCACGTCTCGGAATCCGAGAGTGCTTAAGCTACTTCAACGCCATTGAAACGTCGATACTTTGCTTCCAATATATCGAGTATTTGTTTTTACGCGAATGCACAGAACGCTAAAAATTCTATCCCGTAGACAATGGTTATGAATGTATTTTTTACACTACTATCATATTAATAATCTTCTTATTGATTTTCCAAGAGAGATACTCCGATATAAGTTAAAATTCGTGAACGGTATATTCGACTGCAGCCCTAGACACAATTAAATGTGTCTAAGATAATTAAAAACGGAATAGGGTGCACAAAACACCAGGACATAAAACCTTCTCAAAGACTGAGGGCTCTTTTAATTGAGGCATACAATTAATTGGAGCATTTATCATCGATGATTGTGGTTTAAGAGTTTCTCGCGACAAACGAGGGAATGAGTTTGAATGTCAAGTGCCAATTAGCTCGCGGTTACGGCTTGATTTTAGGAAATCGTTGCTAATTGGTCGGGATTGTGGTGCTTCGAACTTTGTGGCCAAATGAGACAAAAGCCGAAGTCCTTCCTAATATCCGCCAATTTCGCGGGATCGGAAAGTGGACAACTTTATGCCTTCGAGAATGTTTGATAATGGATTCCCTGACAAAAGGAAGATCGTGCAGAGTTTCGGCTCTTCGATATAATTAGCGGAATTAATGCCGCCAGCTAACCAATTCCAAATACCGTCAGACATTTTTTATGACGCAGGCTGTAACATCGAAACCGCAACTTGCATTTTGAGCAAAACGCCGATGTTCTTTTAGTCAATATGGGGAAATATTGTTAACCATTAACCGACTATCAATATTGGATGCCAGATTTTTATCGGATTGATATTACAAAAGACGCGATAGATGTAGAAAGTGATGCACAATTAAGATTTTGAAATCGAAATATATAATTAAAAAATTTTATAATTAAATCAAAAATACACAATACTGTTTTAAATACTTGATACTATAAAATATTAAATACTTCGAAAACAATATGCGTGTAGATTATATTTCGTATGTTTATTATGCAAAACATAAAAGCGCAATTTTACAAATAATAAAAACAAACAGACAATTATAATTTTCTTCATTTTATGTAAGCATGTTAAATTTATTAAAATAATGTAATAATAAAAACAAAAAATAAGAGTTAAAAAATAAGAGATTATATTGATTTGTATTGAAACATAGGATTGAGAAGTATTAAAAGTAACAAAAGTTGCAGCAGTAATAAGAAAAAGAAGAAAAAACAACAAGATCGCGAGAGTCATCATTGAAAAATGCATATTATTTAGTTTAAGCAAACACTAAGAAAACAAAAATTTCAAAATACTCAAAAAGAAAAAGATATCGACAAGAATGAACTATGATAGAAGAAAACAAAGAAGGAACAACACAAATTCCAAAAAACGAAGATTGGCATTTAGTTATCCAACAAAGAGACTAAGGAAATAGTGGAAGAAAAGCGAAAAAAGAGACAAAGAAGCACGAGGAGAAAAGGAAGAGGATCGTCAAAGAGAGGCGCACGAGGATATCGAAAGACTCTCTTTGGCGACAAGGACGGCAGCGCGAACGACGCGCGCGACGAGGAAGGGGTGGCGGAAGAGGGTAGTGAAGTGCCGAGGGATAGGGAATCGGCGTTTGGTTGAGGGGGTTGGGCGAGGGTTCGGTCGCCATGGCGACAAGCAGCCCCCGGGACCCTCGCAGCTCGTTGCCGGGGTTGGTCGAAAAGGGTGGCCCAGGGCGTCCGCCGGGCAGGTTAGGCTGGGCACGCAGCCCGAATGTCACTCGGTACAAGGGAACACAAGGATGTCCTTCGGACGCGATGGGGAGCAGAGCGAATGCGACGAAGAGGGTTGCGGCGGCAGTGGGAGGAAGAGGAAAATGAGGAGGAGGATGAAGAGGTGACGGCGGCGGGGAGACCGCGGCAGCCCAAGATGGCCGACGACGCGACACCCACCATGTCAATAACACCCTTCTTCAGCGCAAACCGACCCC
>JANQDE010000022.1:2109171-2120838 GCA_037157785.1 Cephalotes varians
CCCGCGCATCACTGGCAACCCCTCGCCGTCCTTCGTCGCCCGCCCCCATAGCCGACTTTCGTAACCATCTACGCTCAGCGTCGAGGACGAAATATCTTGCCACCGTTTTCCCGGCTTCTTGCCTCTGTCGGTAATTAACACGACCTTCCTACCGCTAGAAAAGTGTAAAGGGACACTTGGGGCGGATAGCTTGGACGGTGCGCACACGGGGGTGGACGGCGACGGGAGGAGGGGGGATGACGGGGACCATCGCGAGCGAGGGCGTAATTCCGTTAAGTGTCTTCGTAAACTTCGTTAGCTGCATTTCCCGACATTACCCACCCTACCACGCTGCCGCGCAACCCCCGACACATCCCCCGCGGGGCGGAATATGATGTCGCGAACGACAACGACAAAGATGACGACGATGACGGAGGTGGCCATATGGTCGGTAATGTTACCGCCGATAGGTCGCCTCCGATGGTTTTTCGGAGTTACGTAATGGACGGGAATCGAACGAAAATATATTTCATCGTACGCTTCAATGCCAGCTAGCAACGTTAAGATACTCGTTGCATCTGCGGATGTCAACGCTGGGAAAATACGTATCTTACGCGCTTCCCGCATAAAATCGCGCTCTCTTGGATTAAATTTTCTCTCTATGTTTCTTCACGACGCGACAGGAGAGACATTACTACGTTCCCTATATTTTTTTACCCTCTCGAAAAATACGTCATGAACTAGCAAAAAAAAAAAATTTCGAGTGCGACAACATTCACACAAAATCACGCTCAAAGAGTATAAATGATTTCGTTGTTAAATTATATATTGGTTCGATGCACTCGATCACATTGAGATGTGCGGGTATGCTGATATTATTTCGAGAGAGCTCATGAATAATGGACAGCGCGTATTAGTGTTGCAAATGTAACATTAGTTACATTCGAATCGAAGATAATGATAATCATTAACCGTAATTTACAAATAATATATGAGTTGATTATGCCAGAATTTGCGCAGTAATTTTCACCGGAGGAAATCCGCGTACGGTCTCGCGATCACTAACGAACCGGAAACTATAGTCCGCATTGCGTTGCACCGTTAAATCACTTTTACAATCTATTATGTCGACATTCGTTAAATGACCGTCACTAGCTGAAGTGAATAATCGAATATTTTTTTCTTAATTTGTATATTGTTACACTTTATTCGTTCTTGCCGTTGAATAGAGAAACTTAGCTTGAAATCTTGAAGTGTGTTAAATAAACACGTATTTAAAAAAAAATATATCCCAAATGTGCAAAGCACATTTAATTCTTATTGAGTAAAAAAAGAGAAGAAGTAAATATAGAATTCCGCAAAATATTGATGTTAGTAACGGTATATTCAAAAGGATAAAATCTTTCAACAGCAAAATGTATTGATTGCACAAATACATTCGCCGTTACACGTTAAATTCTTGAGAGTATCCTTCTCGTTCGTGATGAAGAAGCGCGCCGCGGGCAGATGCTAGCAGATCGGGATGTTGTATTAAATATAATAACCGCGGCGGGTCTTCGCGCTTGAACTGTTCGAATTATGTTACATCATATTCGCTTTGTGCTTTTCGAATATCGCCAACTACAATAGGAGCAGACACCTGGAACGCTCGTGCAACATTTCGTTTCGTGTCCGAGAATGTAGTCACTAAACCATGTAAAACTAACGGAAATCTCTCTCTTTCGATCAATACAATTTCATTAACAAACGCGTCAACGTATCCAACCGTGTTTTAAACGTAACAGGTAAAACAGGTGAATTTCGAGCGAGCGACATTTTAGGCCGATCGATGGATTGTACTGACGGGAAATGATAGAAGAAAAACATCTTTTTCTGTCAAACTCACCCGCATCCATTCCATCGCTCTTTTCTCTGCTTATTTTCTCTGAAACAGAAAAATATTAAATATTATTAAGAAATAAGAAATTCTTAGCAAAATGTGTTTTTAATAAAAAAAATTGTATAATTTCAAATTATTTAGTACGATCAAAAAATCGCTAAAATAAATATACAAAAAATATATATAATAAATTTGGATTAATATAACTATATAATAAATTATCAATTTTACTTTTTTTATACCTTTTTTTGTTTTTCTCTAATAAACGATTCACGATTTATTTGGACTTTTTATTTGTGACACATAAAGGAAAAAGATTATCTTCTAATCTATTTTACCGTCAGTTAGACTGTCGACATGAGATTTAGACGCAAAACGCGCGAATAGAGAAAAATGAAAATTATTACGCGCGAATCAATTCGCGGCCGACGCGAGGAAAAAAGAAATAAGGGCGAAGAAAAAATCCCGAGGGCAACACGGACCGCGCTGAAAAGATCCTCGTTAATAGGCATTATATTTTTCGTACTGTACATTATAAGAGGCAGTCGGATTATACGGGCCTGTCAGCGGCCTAATAACTGGTCCAAGGCCCGCCCCGCATCTGATACGGGAAAAGGACCCTTTCCTATACATTGGGTGCATTAAATACTAATCGCTACGCGCGCGAGTGTGATCGCGATATAATGGCATCGAGGTAGGCGATATATGTATGGCAGCTTCAAAGGATGCCGACATAAAAAAAAAAAGGAAAAATACGTTCCATAAGACATCAATACGTGATCATCTTCGTGAGACTTCTTCAGTCACTTTTTATTTAATAAAGATAATCTTAATACATCTAAAAATAAAACTATTCAACATATTCCCTATCCTTCAACTTTAAAAAAGATCTTATATCTAGAAACAAAAGAGAATAAAAGAAGATAAAGTTGGATAACAGTACCCGTTGTGTTTCGCTGCGTATCGCTCTTTTTACAGTTTCGCGAGAGAATAGACATGTCAGAAATGGTGAAATCCGCTCTCTCGCTGTACCGTTATTAAAATAACGCCTTCGTATTTGCAATCGCCACAAGGCCATCGGCCATTTTCTGTCGCCGCATGGCGATCCCTTGCCCCAGTGTGGTCGGTTACTGCAATTTCCTCCCTTGCTCGCCCCGAACGCGCTCTGCCTCCAAAGGGGTTGCTCAGGCTGATACTCCTCCAGCAAGGGGTCGCCGCACAGAGGGTTCATCTCTCATGCGAGGTGGGTTGATGGCACGGAATTTCACCCCGGTGGGGTCGACCGCGGAGAGATATCCCGGGATATTATCCCTCGGGAAGCCGTGTAATGAAACCGTTCCGGCACCCCCGTGGCATTATTCCCTCACTGATATAGCTTACTACCCTCCACAAGGATATAGGTGCATGATATGGGGCACAGCTGCACGTCGGTACCGATACGCCCCCTCCTTTATTACGTGTCGTCCCTTAGCGGAGGATAAACATAGCAGAGAACCGACGTTAGCAACGATATCATTAAGAAATCCCCAAGCTCCATTACACGAGCCTTTCACCCTTTTCAGAATCGAGCGGTCGCCATTTTCTACCAATTTCTCGCGAGGGGTGCATAAAATGAATACACGATAGAATATCGCGCGTTTACAAAGGGCTTTCTGACGTTTAAAACGTACGAGTTATTGCGCGCATAAAAATAGAAACTTCCTTTTTTTTTTTTTAGATAAGATACAAATGCACGATGTAATTGCGGATATGAATTTAAACTTTTCGAGCAAGAGAGGAAGGTGATAGAAAAATTTTTAAAATTTTACGCTTATAACAAGAGAATTGCCGTTTTAGTTGTCAGAACAAAACGGAAAATCATAGTTTCGATCAGTTTATATTTAACGAGGATGGACCAGCAAAGAGGGAGAACGGGCATCGTTATTAGTGAATCCACGTAATTGCTTTATTCCCTCATGTATCATACCAGCATTTTTCGATTCTTCTCTATATTCACAGGGACCAGATAACGAGATATCGTATGTCGAAAGATGGTAGCTTTTATAAATGACAGCGCGCTATGCACGAAAGGATATTTGCAGGATATGTCGCACACGTAATAAAAACAATAATTTGCACAATCATTTTCCAAGAAATCTAAACAATTTCTCATTAAAAATAATAAAAAAGAATTTGGTATCTCAGGTATTTTTTGCACGTTAACAATATGAATAAAGAATATTTAGACGTAACATGATAACGGTTCACTACACATACGAAAAAGAGATTTTCGTATACGAATGCTTTCTCTTTGAGCGCGCAAAGCATAGATACCGTAACGTCATATCTTTTTGCGCCTTTATACGTTAACATGCGTTATATGAAAAACTTCTCATTTATGTGCAATTTTCCTGCGATTCACTCGAGTCGCATCTTGCATTTCGTCCGCGCTTCGTTTTCTTTTCATCTATTCCGCTCGTATCGTTTTCTTCCGTACAATCGCTAATGAACATGCTGTATTAATCAATAATTAATATCTACCTATACATATAATTATCATCGTGTGATAAATTGTCCACTCACACACAAGCTTATTTTTAAAATTTTCTCGTTATTAAAGTTTTCTTCCTGAAAACATCAAATTCTTTTATCTTCTATTTCTTTTAATATTTCTATCATTATTTGTTAATAAATTTTCCAGAAATAGTGAAATTGATTCAAACATTTTTCCGTTGAAATTTGCGATGAGTTACCTTCTATCAAAAGATAAGATCATTTTTCTTCATTTTCACGTTGGAAAATCTTTAAATCGAAATACAATAAATGATGATTTCACAGAGAAAGAGAGAGAGAGAGAGACGATTTTCATAGACTAGAGCCTTTCAATATATTCATTACACATTGGCTTATTACATATTAGTTCTTAGTACACGGTAATATCATAATCTAAATTCTGAATCTGATTGCGGAAGCTACTCACGGAAGCGTCGGCACATTTCTTCAGATCTCGTTGACTTTGTCCATTCAATGAAATCTACGTCCTGTAGCAATAGCTCCGCGCGCGTACTCTCGTACCCATTTCTCGAGGGTCTCACGAGAGAGCAGTTTCCGATTCATATAATAATATGACGGAAATGTCAGTCAATTAATAAGCATAACGAACCTGACTAATTTCCGCCTTTGTTCCGCTGCGCGGCCCTGGATGGATGAATGAGTGGCCGTTATGCGCGTGTATGTGCGGCCTTTATGATTGGTCAGATCCGTATCACGACAGCCGGTTCCGCTTTTGCCGGGCCGAGCCGCGGCCGACGCGGCGAACCTTTTTAACCGCGTGCACGTGCCGACGGGATATCGTTTTCGTTCTTGGTCCTGCATCGCCCTAACCACCTCCTCTCTTCCGTCAACTCGCTTTTTTTTCTTACGCCTGCATCTTTCGTCGTGCCGCGGTCCTGCGACCGGCGCAATGGCGGAAAGAGAATGAATGGGGACATTGACGGCAAGATAATCCGAAATAATCGCAATAAATATTTTAGATATATATGCATATAAAATTTAATAGAAGAAACCAAGAATCAGTTTATTTAATTATTTACAAACTTGATTAATTTGATAACACAAGAAATATAATTTTATAAATGTAATGGATGACACCCTAAGACGTACGGGTGAGGAGTGGGGGAGAGGCAGTGGCGGGATGGATGTTTTTATAAACAAGTCCGAATGAAAAGACCAATCGACAAATGTGTAACCAAGAAATTATAGTCGCAATATCATTCTGTCGAAACACTCAAAAAAATTGAATTCTAAAAAATTGAATATTGATGATATTGATGAAAATGATGGATTTAACGCTATTTTGATATTATATAATTCTCATTATGTTGATGTTTATATTAATAAGCGTGTTATAATAAATACCATGGCATTTAATACCATTTATGAAATTTATATACATAACAGCATAATATAACATGTTGATGATTATATATAATAAACTTATATAAACAATCAATATGGTGAGAATTATATAAACACCTATATTTTTTAGAATGGGAAAAAATGCAGTTCCAAAATCAATATTTTAAGCGAATACGAATCGTTTTTATATTCATGGAAATATCCAAACACGTTAGGTGAGAAACCAATGGTTATGTGCCAAACGCGCGTCATTACACTTTCTCTGTGTTTTCATTGTAGGATTGAAAAATATTTGCGTACATTTTCGAGCACAATTATATATTTTTTCGCTGCATCTTTTCTCGCACATTTTTAGTGATTTTAAAATTTCATATACATTTTATCACATAAAAATATATATCTGTAATTAAAAAACAATGGAATAAAAAGATATTACAAATAAAATCAACTCTTTTTTTAAATCAAAGCAATCCACTAAAAATAAAAAATTTTCCTTAAATGACGAATAAATAAACTTAATTTAACATATTACGAAAGGAAGTAATGGTAGTTATTGGAATTCATTCCGTGCAATACATAGATCGCGAGCGAAAATTAAATAATAAACGTTAATCGGTTTTATGGAAGCGTTTCATTTCACACATTGGAAGAATATTATTTTTATTTTCAACGATAACAATCACCACTGTTGAATCGAGTAGAAATTACTCTTTGATTTCGGCCGATTACTTGAAAACTTTTCCAAGGGACTGCAAGCAACGGAGACGGAAGGGATTGGAGATTTCGCTGAAGGATCATCGCGCTTTAAACGTTTTCATTTCGTGGCGTTTCTCCGGACGCGAAGGGCCGTAGAAAGAAAAAAAAGGAGGCAGAAGGGGAAAGGTTCGCGATGGCGTCGTGGGATTCGTTGCTGATTGGACGATGGCAAGGGTACGCATTTTTAGCCACCCTTCGGATCTGCCCTCATTGTCATTTTAATTTCGATCCCCTCGGGGGCCAACGGGAGGGTGGGGCGTAACAAGGGGAACGCTATAGGAGCTCCGCACCCTTGGCAAGATTGGCTCGACGACGCAGAAACTGGTTACAACGGAAACACGATGAGATTATACCGGGTGTCCTAAGATAGAGTTAATAAAAGAATTTTGCAGATAGTTACAACTCGAGATTTCGTTTATTTATATTTAGTTATTTCCTGTGAAAAAATAAATATCAATATTACTTTATTTTAAAAAATTACGTGATTTCTTTAATATAGTCACCATTATATCTCTTATGTTTATGGTTTGTATCTGTTATAATACGTATAAGAAAATATTGTTTCGTGACAGGAGGATCGTTCTTAACTGCGCAAAATTATGAATTATCAATTAAATATCAAATCATCTCCCTAAGAATTACCCTTTTAGAATTTTCTTAGCGCAATTATATATTTAACTTTTATGACTTCGTGTCTCGTTAACTAATGCCCGGATATAAATCTTCTACCCATAACCGATAGCTACCGAGCGATCGAATATCGGTGTCGATCAAACGGCGGACGACAGGTCGTCTTGAAAACGAGAGAGTGGAGATCCCGATAGGAGCAGAAACGGATTAAAAAAGAGGAAGACAGACAGACAGCAGGAAAGAGAGAATAAGGTAACAAAAAAATGTCGGAGAAGTAGGAAGAGGGTGGTTAAAGGGTGGCAAGCGGCAGCAGGAGGATGGGTGCCTTTCATCCTCTTCCTCCTCCTCCTGCTCCTCTCGCCGAGGTTTTCCGCAGGAAGAGCACAACCCCCGGCTGCGTGTGACAGCCATTTTAATTCCGAGCCCCGAGGGGGCCCCTGATTTTCATTCCCCATGATGGAACATCACCCGCCTGCCCGCTCCCCCTCATTCCTCTTCCATCTCTCTTCCCTCCTCCTTCTCTTCCTCCTATGCGGCGAAAAAGCTTTCAGACCGCATCCGCGAACATGAGGGAGCTCGGATGAGCACCATGCTCGGCGCCACGCCGGCTATCTTGGTTGTCGCATAGCGAATCAAATAAAAGCTCTGGCTGTAGGGTTGCAGAATGAACCGCCGTCGTTTAATTTCGGGAATAAGAACTCCGCGGGCGCGCTCGATGACTGCTCACTTCCCGCAAGCACCATTATTGACTAGTCGACAAAATCTAACTGAATCCATAGCTGTGCTTTATTTTTTTGTTAAGTTGCAAGAAAAGAAAATAAGAGAATTCACGAAAGAGTTTCGAGCGATAGTCTGTTCAATGTGTTGACTTAGTAATTCTAATACACACATATATAAAATTTCTTATATTTTTTAACAAAAAAAGTATATTTTATAAATATTTTCCTATCTATATATTATTTTTAAGTATAAATACATCACGATTGTACGCGACTACAAAACAAAACCGAGAATTCAGATTCTCTTTTAAATAAAAGAACATAAAAAATTTAATTAAAGTGTGTGTATGTGTAAATGCAGAAGCGTATGTATGTATGTATCTGAATTTCGATTCGTAATTTTAATCATTGTGTTTTCTGAAGATACTATTCATTTTTCAATCTCCGATTTTTAAACCTCTTCAACGATGACACGGTACTTCGCTCTACTTCTTTTTTCTACCACAAGCTGAACTAATACTCGGCGGAGATAGACGCACGCGAAAATTGCGTCTTTCTTCGCGCAGGCAGGTGCCTTTTCCACGGCGTGGAACGACGACGATCGTGCGATATCTCGCTGCAGCATCTTGTGCACCGTCTTTTTTCCTCATTATCCTCCGTCCAACCCTGCGGCAGCACTACGTCATCGTCGTCGTCGTCGTCGTCGTTATCATCGTTGTCGTCGTCCGCCCCCATCTTCACCGCCGCTCACTGACTCACCGGGGGCGTCTAATAATGTCGCCAGCCAGCCGTTCCACCCCCGGCTCAACTATCCCTCCCTGTCACCTCCGCGCACCCCACATCATCGGATGTGCGGCTGTGGAAGGCGGCCGGGGCATTGGGGGTGGCGGCGGGCCGCGCCATATCTGCCGCCGACAAAATGAGCCTCGCTTAGCCGGTCACCCCCGTGTGCACCCCCGTACGCCATCCTACCGCCAACCCCTCCGGCCGTGGGTGAAGCAGCGAGAAAACGATTCGCGCCACCGGCTATCCCAGCAACGAAGTTTTGCGCGTAGAGGAACATTATCCCGGCTGGACTAGTGTCTCGTTTCCTGGAGAACGAAATGGCAGTATTGGAACTTCTGATCGTTTTCTCCAATAATTCTCCAAATCCGAATATTTTTTATGTTTTTATTTTCTACTCGGCTGTTTCTTTCGGTGTTTTGTCTCTGCTTTCTTTAATCATTCAAATGAATAATTCAGATCAAAAATTATCTTTAATGATAAAACATTCAGAGAATACAATTAGGGGAGAAGCATTTCTCTGCCATCGCAAACCGTAAAATTGAAATCTTTTCAAAGTTCAGCATTACGGTAGACTTGAAAGAAATCATTTTATTACTAAACCTATCGCGTTCGCGAGCAAATAGATTTTTTGAGCGATAGGAGACGCGGCTTAGATTCGGGGAGGATTATTTGAAAATCGAAACTGGGTTATTGAAACTTCGTTTCGCCGCTCGCAGATCCGTCAGTAAAACGATACCCTTTTCCATAGATACATTCAATTGAATATCGAAATACGTTACAACAGAGATACGCAACAGTATTTAGCAGAAATAGATTATATTCCTGGTTAGAGAGAGATTGTTACAATATTTTTTTTTATATATTACCCTTTTAATCTTTTTACAATAATTACGTTTGGATGTTACTTAATAATAAATTTCATTTATTGCGCGCTTACGTTTTACAAGGCATTGCGACAATAACAATTGTAATCATGATTTAAAAATGATATTTTCCAGGACGATCGGTACGCGAGATTGTAGCATCCAATTGTGGCTTTGTATCAGCGCAACGCGACGCAACGCAGAATGTGAAATTAATTAATTTCATAATTCATAAGCAATTGTATGCAATAATGCATAAGGTTGACGTGCCCTAGCCGTAACGTTGCAATCTCGAAATGGCATAATGACACGCGCGATAATTTTATTATTTGTAATTACGAATGCACTGACGTTCCGTATGCGCCCCGATTAAAAACGTCCCATTAAAAATACAAATCGCTATCATCGTTGTAAAAAAGACCTAACTAAAAGAAAACAGAGACAAAACACTCTGTATATAATTGCGATATGTGTGTGTATAATTGCAATATTAATTTTACAGAAATATATCACAGTGAAGTGTTCGATTTTGATTTTCGCGATTATCGCGAGTCGACTCAACAACGTGTGAGGTACATATATGTAGGTTCTCCATTTGTTCCACGTGTTAGCCTAAACTTTTTCCCCGTACTGTATTTTGACTTCCGAATCGCTGGTTCTCGCCCTGCAAAATGCACGACCGGCCGTCGAACGCCAACTATCAAGTAGCAATATCCTGGAGCAGACACGTGCAACCGCGAACAAAGCATTCCGATTTCAGAGAGATAGTGATCAAAGTAACTTCGATTCGTGGCCCGCGGAGCAGATCTCACGCTGTGAATGCAATTTATTGTTTCTCACTCGTAAACGCGGGCACAATCGGCAGCCATCGAACGACTTGTAATCGTCGATGATCAAGTAGCAATTACAATGGCCCGGAGTACGAATACTCCCCGTCCGGAAAATGGAGGCCAACGGGGAACCTCTCCGAATGAATCACCCTGTGGCTCGCTTGACTTTATGACGCACGGAATGCTGTGTGCAAATATGGCGCCGCCGAGCGGTTAAGTCTGCGCTGGATCATCGCGCTGAAAATTTGATAAAGTGTCTGCACACCGAAGGTGCATAATTGGTTGGCTTATATCCCGAGATGGGATGTAATCGGCATGAGTTCGAATTTCGAAAAGATCGGTTCTAAGCAGCATCGAATGTCGATCCTTATTGCAAACTTAACTTTCATTTTTCAACGCTAATTTTTCTGTGTGCTAATCGCGTGTTGATTGATATATGAGTTGTGTTGCAGATTCTTCGTAATGTCTGATCAATATTTTATAGGATTGCATTCTCGAAATATACGATTTATTTCGTACAAATTCTTCTTAATACATGGGAGTTATTATTTCTCTATAATTTACACATTTTACTGTTTTATATTGTTATTTTTAAAAAACAGAACAATAAATATGGATGGATGCATAATATAAAAAAATCAGTTTGATTCATTTATATAATATAATACGCCTTCTATCCATTTATATAATACGCTTCTACTTAAAGTCTCTAAGAATCATTTATTTAACATGATTCTATCTATTTCATATATATAATTATAATTAATTTTGATATCAATTCTGGGAAAAATGTCTATTTAATATTATCATCGCGACCATTAAACACAGCGCAAAAGCGAGGACATGTCACAACCAACGTGCGAATGTTCAATATCTGCGAACGAAAGTGCAGTTGGCCGGGCGCGAGTTAGACAGGGAGTCTCTCAGATTGGATCACTCGGTAGATTATTTGGCTTTATGGTGCGGGGAATATACTATGCCAATATGACGTAGAGGGCTTGTTCACAGCGAGGGTGGTGGTAGTCATGGTAACGGCGGCACCCGCGAGTGTCGGCTCCAACGCCACCAGAATCCCTCATCTCCCTCCTTGCCCAGCCACCCACTGTGCTACTATCCCTCTCCCCCGCCACCCGATAACCCTCTAACCCTCCCTCCGCCAGCAAAGCCGCCTCTCGCCCACCCTCGTGCCAGCGTCAGCACCCTTCACTCGTCTCCCTTCGCCCCGCTCTCTACCCTCTTCGAGGGTGAAAACCACCTCTAAAACCGTCCTGTAACAGATATACATACGCGTGTATGTATATAATATACGCTCATACATAAAGAGAATA
>JANQDE010000022.1:2121166-2133632 GCA_037157785.1 Cephalotes varians
GCGCGCGCGCGCGCGTGCGTGCGTGCGTGTGCGCACATACACACACATGATGCTCCTATGCACACATACACGCGTGTACACATAGGCAAGCAGGATATCTACCGCCTCCACGATCAATATGGTGGACAGACGCACCGACACCCTCCAGGGGAAAGGCAACTCGATTTACGAAATTTCGTCCTTCCCTTGATTTTGCTTGGCTCTTTTTTTCAGCAGACGCGGCGCTGTCGCGGAGGATGGCGTCGCGACGGCTCGATTTCGGGGAGTGGAGCCCAACAAACGAGACGTATTAATTGCCAATTTTTTTCCTACGATGGCGCACACTCGAAGACTCCAATCATTCGAAAGGATAGCGTAAGTCGAGAACAATGGAGTGACGTTCTGCCATCTTGCCTTACGCAAATTTCTTTTCTCGTACGTTCTGTACCATAAGGATCGAAAAATTCATTGTTGAATTTAGAACGTAGAAGAGCGCCACCACGAACAGATCAAAATAAAAAATTGTATCGAGAATATTTCGAACTACCGCATTAAATCGATCGCGCGATGTGAACAGACGATTGATGGAAGCTGGAAGAGAGATAAACGTATCGACGTATGAAAACGGACAGATCGCGATTGATGGGATCTAAAGAACCCCCGGGGTACTTTTGCGAAGCGTTTAGTTATATTCGCTTCCTCTTTTTCCGCGGGAGTAACTACTCAATAAAAACAAACCGGCAACTGGCCGTCCGCCGATCGCTCCAGGCCGGTTGGGATGCGTCGAATTGATGTCATCACGCACAAACGGAATTACAAGTTTACTTGTTACTTGCAATCTTTTCGAAAAGCGTTGACGCTGTTTTTTATGCGCAACGTTTCTATCTCGGTAGTTCTGGACGTTGGCAATCTTCCACATCCATTCGTGCTATCGTTGGATGTAGTTCGGTAAAACAATCAATCTTATGATGTCATATACAGTGATGGAAACGTCAAGAAATATTTATAGATATGATAAAATCTTTCAAATAAACAGAAAAGTTCTGAATTTTTTGAAAAAGAAAATTAATATTAAAAGAATAAAAGAGAAATGTTAAAAGAATAATAAAAGTATTACGAACTGTAAATGCAATCACTAATATACTATAAAATGCTTACGAGAATTTATAATAAAAATAAGTATGTAGGGGAGAACTGTCAAATGCGTCGACTAAATAATACCTCATCAATATTTTATATTTTTATTTAATATAAGCAGCATTGAGCAGTTAATATTAGCAGCAAAAATATAAAATTATTAATTTTTGTCAATGCTGCTTATGTTAAGTAAAAATATAAAATATTGATGAGGTATTATTTAGATAACCGGTATGTACTTAGCAATTCTTTCCTATATAGTCTATGATCTAAAGTAAAAAAGGATAAAAGAACTAAAAGAATTGTGTGTGTGTGTTTTCCAACAATAATCTCTTAAAAAGATAATTAATTGCAAAATATCTCTACAATAATCTCATAGAAGCATTAAAATTAATTTCGGAATTTGATACAGTCTCACTCAGCATACGCGTAAACTTAACAAATTGATTTCAAATAGCTTCGTACAAAGCAGAAACTGAATCGCACTGGGTTATTCTCGCAGCCGCGAGAATTATTGTCCCGGCTTAATTACCGTGGGAACATTACGCGGTACGCGGAAGTTAATAAAAACTTTCGGAGCGCGAATATAAACGCAGGTTTCCACGCGAAAGTATGACGCGTAAATACATTACAATTTTCCGCGTTTCGCATCCAATTTATTTATTATTGACCGGTGCCGGTATTAATGGCCGCGTTATGTTTATTCATCAGTAAATTATCGGGCAAGCGTCCAATTTATTTTTCGTGCGATATATCTCCCTCTGCAATATATCCTTATTTAATCATCACGACTCATATCTCTGTTCAATAAAACATCAAGTCATTGAAAAAAATATCCTTTCGACATTCAATGATCGTTCATATTTGTTGGTCAATTAATACTACAATTCTCTCAATATTGATTTATAGAATATTTACAAATCACGAATTCTAACGCATAATAGTCGCGTGAATTCGACACGATAAACTTCTTTATAGCAATATTAGCCGAACAAAATCTAGAAGGTGCATATCGCGACGCTAGATGAAAACGTTAAAGATCTCGTTGTTCGAAAACGCACAGAAACGCATAGACGATCGCACGGAAAAGCCATTATTAATGACGCGCTTATTATATCGGGGAAGAGTTCAGGTGTGCAAACAAGCCCGCGGCTAAAGTTGCCAAAAGCTTGGGTGCAGCACCGTAGGATTTAATCCTTCGCCCGTCGGCGATTTCGTTGATTTTCAAAACGCGAAACGACACGTCGCCCCTTGGGGCGAGGCACGCCCATGAGAAGTAAGATGGATCTGTCGATACATCGCCTGAAAGCGCGCAGCTTTCGATTTTCAGTTACGGCGATTGCGTTTTTAAACGTCGGCCCGGCTGACAGTATTTGCGTCGCCGTGAGCGAGGAAGAATTTTATTTGCGCTACCATTCCCATTCTCTTTTCTGCCTCAAAATAGAAACCACCAGGAGATGTATCGGCGATACAAAAGTGAGCGGTTTAACGCGTGTCCGATTTTGAAAATAAAAGGGAACGCGTCTCGTTGTTGTCAAAAAATTGTTTGCCGAATAGATCTGCGTGTGGCACATAAGAACGTACGAATGGCATATGGAATCACGGCGGGAGTAATGCGGAACAATATGAGCATATCGTCATCGATACATTTAACGAAAAAAAAAAAAAAACTGCTGAAATTAAAAGCGCTCGTCCACGAGAACGGATGTCCTTTGCGGAACGAAGTCAGGCGAGGGGGTGACAGTTGGCCTTTTGAAATTCGGATTGTTCATCAACGGCGGCGAGTGGGCAAGCGGCTTCGTCGGCTTCTCCAATTTCAATCGTCTAACCGCTTTCAACGCGCATTTCGCCCCCCGCACTCCCGGAATAAAACTCATAAAAACTTATTTAAAAAAATAGATCTTTAGAAGGGCTCAGTCTAGACCGATTCTTTCGGAAGATGCTATGAATATATCAATACTATATTATTAATCAATACTATATTATTAATCTTTAACAAACAAATAAAGAAGTAACAATAATTAAAATATGTTTGCTCGTATTCGTCAGATTTATGATTAACAAATTACGAAAAATACGTCATACCATAGAAATATAAAAAAAGCGCGTTTTGTATTTTAGATTAGAAACATAATTTCTAACGTGAAACTATCGCTTTTCATCACATGAGTGAAATATTAATGTCGATCGTAATTAAAAACAGAGAACTCGTCACATCGTTCGTCGATAAATTATACCGCGATCATGGTAACGATTATCGTCCGGTAATTGACTGTTTCACGCACGCGGAATGAATTATTATCCGGCGGTGAAGCGTACCACATTGCCATATTTATATTCCGACCGCAAAAGCTGTACAATTAATAGGGGCTATTAAAATTCAATCACGCATGGCGAGACAGAATGAATAAAACACGTTGTAAGCACTAAAGCTCCCGCGGCCAGGAAGCCAGAGCCTGCGCGCGTACCATCGCACCTTCCTCCGGTTCATGACGATATCATTACGCAGTTTGCAATTAGACAAGGATTATATTAATCGGTCACGGAAGAGCGGGAGGGAGAGAGAGGGACAGGTCATTCACCGACCGGACATCGCGCGAGCGGCGGTAAAGCTTAAGCTCGCCGGCCCTCATCGACATTTCATGGACTAACGATTTGTTTAAAATGACCGGCGCATTGATTACCGCCGTGCTCACCCACACTTTCGTTTATAATTAATTCTTACGAACTGCACGGCGACGCTGCGCTGTCGTATTTAAATTATAAACCGCCGGCGTCGCGCAGTTAATCGCCAACATTAAAATTCAATTGAGTGTGGGAAGGGACGAAGTTAATGGGACGCCTCGTATGGCATGCAACGTGCACGTTCGTATACACGTACGCGCGGGCACAGGCATAATCGGACGCCCTCGCACGTAACGAGAGAGCCTCTAGGAAACATAAGGGATCTGATAGGCTTCATAGAGTGCCGCGAGGCTTTGATTGGTCAGCCGGCACGTGCACGCGCGCGTAAAGCAGTACGTACGGCTGGTTGCATTACTAATTCTCCCAGCTTTGGGTTTATCTATCCTCCCTCTCTCTCTCTCTCTCTTCCCTTCCCTCCCATCCCCGCTCGCTCGTCCGACCCGGAGTCCATCTCAATCCATGGTCTGCGTCCATCTGGAGCAAATTCGACCATAGCCTCATCGCGTTAAACCCATTACACGCATTCGTTGCGACGAAACGCGCGCGCGCGTCACGTAATTAATTCCCCCCAGTAATTTACGCGCCAAAACGTTTATACGTAAGCCTGTAAATATTAATCGTTTTAAAAAGTCACAGGGCTGTCAGTAGCGAATAATGTCGATGATTACAGATTTTTTAAAAATTCTCTTTGCTTCCGGTAGAAATTTATATCTCGAATTCTCGAATGAACAATCTTAGAACAATCTTAGATTAGATTAGAAAGATCATTAACGCAATATAACGATGAAACTTGAGGCTCGAGAATTTAAATTTTACAGTTAAGCTGAAGTTTTACTCGATTCTTGGCACTTTCTTTTTATAAATTATTCTCGCTATTGTAGTTGTAATTTTTATTTTATCTTTAAACTTTAATCATCATATAAAAAAGAATAGAAAGGCTTCAAAGCAGGCATTCTTTTGACTCTTATCTTTTGACCTTCCTTTGTCGCGATTCATTCACGCCCAGTATCGCTATTGTACCTGTACTTCGGACAATTTTTATCCACTTTTTCGGCCTGTTTGTTTTAACTACCGTAGCATATAACGCACGGCATTATTATCGCGATGGCGTAAGAACGGTCACTTGTTTTTCTCGCTCGTGCTACCCTCGAGAAAAAGAAAAGATAAGGTACGTAGAGAAAGGAACGGCAAAAAAAACGCTTGTTAGCAGTAACTTGTTAGACGTAACTTGCTATTCCAATAAGAACTAGGAAAAGATTTCTCGCATTTTTTATCTTTTTTCAGCACATCTGAAAGCGGGAGTCGCATGAAAAAAATCTTTCATTTTTAGTTTATTCTCTCTTAAAAAAAAAGAGTCAGAAAAAATTCGAAGTTGATGAAAAAGAAAAAAAACGTCAAACAAAAGCGAGAGAGGAATTTTTCGAGTGATATCTCCTTCGAATATCAACGATTGCCGTTCTATGATTGATCCCATAAATTTAATGAAACATGTTTATCGAACAAAATGTAATTAAATAAAATGTTTCTATGTCAACATTTTACCAAATCCATTTTCCAAGTGAATTCCTTATGCACCAATCTTGAAACTCGCAGAAGCGATATGATTCACCCTCACTAAGGAGAGAGAGAACGAATGATATTTGGAGAAATATTTAGAATTCATCAGTTAAGATTGTGGCAATTAGTGCTAAATTATTCCTGATTGAAGAGAGTATGTCAAGTAAAATGCAATGCTTAAAAAATTAATTCGCTATGTTAAACAATATCAATAATATGCATGATATAATGCATATAAACTTCGAACAGCTATAAAGATTCGCGTTAATTATAATGTATCTTGATAGCAAATATATATACCGGAATGGAGATACATTATGTACTTTTGATACCGCCTGTACGCCACTTACGTGGTGGGTATGGACACCGCCAGTATACAGACCCCCTACGAGGCTGGCGATCAGGGTAAATATGGCCACTGTAATGGCGCCCGAGCGACATTTCATTCTTGAATGCGTTAAACGCGCTGCGATTATATCCTTTTTCATTTTAGGTCAAGAACAGGAAAATCTCTGAATAGCTCTTTAGAGACTTAATAGAGATTTCATGTACATTATACGCAAAAAATCCACAGACGATGAGAATAAATATTTCTGAAGAACTTTACATAAACGCATATAATAGTAATATTACATAAAAAATATTAAAATCCTTTCCCATTCATGATGATTTTGATATTCTCGTTCGGTCCATTGTCGAAATCAACGGAAGCAAATTTCAGTCTTCACGTTGAAAATACATGCGATATATGTAGGTGCGAGCATGGCGAGCGGTCGACAGTTTAAATACAATTTGTTGACGGATAAATCTGGCAACTGGGTTTTCGCAAACAGGCATTGCATGCAATTTATTTTCATTGTTAACATCGTGGTGCGAACTGTTTTCATTTTCGTGATCGACAATCCAACTATTTTCTCTCGATTGCAAATAATAATCCGCAAAATACCAGAGATAATCCATAATTGTAAAATTATATATATATATATATATACTGTACATATTTTGTGTGTGTGTGTGTGTGTGTACGCGCGCGCGCGCGCACAAAACGCTGGAGATGTTTTATGTATTTTTTCATCTTTCTTTATACATGAATAACAATAAACACTTAATGTCGAACAATAATGGTCTAGACATTTATCGTTTGCATTAATGATATTTCAAACAAATTACCGTGAATAATATAAGAGCCGACTCTTTATATCCACGAGAAGAATAATTGAAGTAATGAGTGAATCTGAGTCAGCACTCATCGTTTGTATACTTCAGACTCAGACTCCATGAGGAGTAGGCTCGCTTTGCGATGTCCTCGCGACCATCGACGGTGCTTCGACGAGCCGTGCGACCATCCGATTAGAAACAAGCTCTGGCTTCAACAACATCCAGAATCTCGAGATCGATTTTGGCATCCGCTTGTACACGTCCTCGTCGTCTCTAAAAGGAACCAGTAGGTAACCTGTCTCGCTAGTTCTTGAAGAGCGAAGGGTGCATCCCGAGAAATCGAAAACTCCTCTCCCGAGAAGTAAAAGCGAGAATGGGAGAGAGAATCGAGAAGATAGATGAAAAGGTCCTGCAAAATCCTGCTAGGATCCTCCGTCCTATCCCCTCCTCACGCTTTCCTTACCGTGGAAACGAAAACCTCTGCAGCGGACAAAGAACAAAAGAGGGAACGAGGCTCGGGCGAGCTTCTCTCATAAAGGCACAAAAGTACATCTTCGAGCTTGGAGAGGCCGCCGACGAGGAAGGGAGAGGAAGAGGCGAGGCAAAGACGAAGAGACGAGAGGAAAGAAGGATGAGAGACAGGGTCTTCTATCCTGCCATTCGCGGATATCTATTCGGTAAACAGACAGACAGATGGACAGACAATGATGCTCATCGCTCGATGGACAAAAGCGTCTATTGCGTAAACACTCGAACAGGACCTGACCCGAGGGCTGCTTCGCGTACGAGATAGTCTACGGACTACGGGGCGAGAAGGGGCGAAACGTGAAATTCGTGAGGCACAGCATCCTTCGCTCCAGATCATCAGGGATAAACCGAACCGCGAGAGAGCGCTCCTCTTACCGACTTCTTTATTCCAACGTATTGTTGATGGCGGAGAGATCTCACGACGGCGATAGGATTTACGTGAATCGGAAATTCAATCGTAGAAAAGTAGCGAGAAACGTCCCGAAATGAGAGGGGCCACCCGGTTCGCTTGTTTCTCTTGGGATCCGATTTCAATCGAATCGATTTCGATCTGTGTACGACGCACACTTTTTGAAAGTTTTCAAGACAGTTTTTCATGGCTAAAACGAAGAATATATATTGTGAACATCCGCTTCGTAAACCTTCATAAAAAGGTCTAAGTTTCAGGCTGTAATAATGAAATTGTTTGTTAAAGTTTTTTAGTGGAATTTTAAAAACAATGTAGCCTTTATTCTCTCATAAACTCTAAATTAATAATGCCTCTAAATTTTAATTCTTTAAATATAGGGAAAACATCGCAACTGTGATTTGCTTAAATTCAAAACTTGAGGTTCTTTCTTGTAGAGACAGAACATTGACAAATATCAGCGCGTCGTGTTTTGATGATCTTTCCGAGCGATCGAACGTACCTGAATTACTTCCTTTTCGCGCGTAAGCTTAACATTTTCACATTACTATTTTACGATTCACGAAGTGTAACCCTACCGGATCGCCTAGATCCTCTTTCCAGCGCGTTATATTTAATTGAAGGAATTAGAAGCGATATTACACGGCGGCTCAGTCGTCGGATTTATGCCGTCTCCCTTTTGCCGCGCACATATACGTGATAGGATCTACGTGTATCCATCTATCCCACGAGACTTTTTGCTCGCCCAGATTTCCCATTGAGATCGCAGGCCATGACTACTTCTCGTAGCGACTCCCGCGGGAAGATAAGTCGGCGAAATGAATTCGCGCGGGACCTTTCCCGCGGGAGCAAATTGAGAGTTGTGCGACGCGACTTGCGCACGAAACGCTGCGTTGAATATTACCGTATGAAATTCTCTCCAAATGCGATAACTTTCAATACGAGTACGTATCCAAGTTTCAAGTTTCAACTTCCCAACTATCAATAGTTTTTAACTTTTAATCCTCAGCTTGTAACTCGTCTCTGAATTCTTGGCTCTGATTAGGGTACCACAAATTACAGCAGCTTTGAAAATATAAGAAAAAGTTGCCGAAATCGCACCGACTTTTAAATCGCACTACCTCATCTAAAAATTTAATTACTGTACTTGTCCATTCTGTGGAATGATTATTTATTATTATTATTTTAATCTGAGATTATTATCACATAATACTGCCACGATATTTCATTACTTGAGACTTAAGACATGGTTTTTTATGGTTTAAATTGCACCATGAAGTGGTGGAATTTAAAAGCCAGGTTTTGGCAACTTTACCCAATATCAATTCTTAGAAAATAATACGAATAACTGCACAGATCGCAATGAGTTAATTAGGCTATTTAAATTCTGATAAGAAAGTAGTTTCATTCTTTTTCTCTCATGCACTCAAACAATCTTTTGCTCAAAAAATCCTCGACATTTTTAAAGTTATTTTATCTTCAAGATAAGATAATTAACGAAGGATTTTAAAAAGTCTATGATTGTATACTTTTCAATTAGTATGATTTCTTAGATTATGATACGAAATATGGAAAATACATTCAATCATGGTATAAATATTTCGTATATATTCATGTTTCTCGTTACTACAAAAATATTTTTAGCAGTATCATATAAACGTTCTTCTTTAAATAAATACATTTTTTTTACACCTATTTTAACTCGCAGAACTCTTCTCTTCTCACTTCAGCACGAACCTTTATTAGTATTCTCCAAGCTCCAAGTTAATTTTCTTAACAATATTCTTTCGAAATATTCAGATGAGGAACATCTCGATTGATCTCCCCGTCTGTGTTCATCGACGCGACCTAACGAGCTCAAAGCCGCGCCGATTCTTAATGACTCGTTTCTCGCATATTTCACGTTTTGCACAGCGCGTGTATAAACGACGCGTGCGCAGATAGCCTCGTTATCTCAAGATCCTTTATCCCGGATTACAAACGACAAAGGAATAAATTGTTTTCGAGAAATCTGCCGGGCACAGGCAGATCGGAACCCTCGCTAATAGCGCTTTCTACTCTGTCGACTCTTCCTTGTTCTTCCCTTCGTCTTTCTCGGAGGGTAGCGCGAGCAAGTATCCTCCGTTAGAGGTAACTCACCCTCTTCTCCGAGCACTATCTCTCTTCCCACATTTCACTTCTCTCTTTCTCTCTTTTTCTTCATCGCTGCCTCTCTCTCTCTCTCTCTCTCTCTCTCTCTCTCTCTCTCTGTCTCTCTGTCTTTATTTCTCTTCTTCAAAAAATAGAAGCAAATAGGAGACCATAGTGAAGTGGCAAGAGCAAGTGTGCAAACCGGAGGAGGAGAGAGAACTGCATGGGAAGATGAAGAGAAAAAGAAAGAGAAAGAGAGTCGCAGTGCAGCGAATCGTGCATATATATCCGTGGTGCGCGCGGATTCTCTCTCGCGGACGTATGTCGACACGCACGTGTGTATACATCGACGGAAGCGCACAGAAGCTTCGTCTCTTCAGGACGACGAGAGACATGGAGTGAAGAGACGACGAGAGACATGGAGTGAAGAGTGAGAAAGAGAAAGAAAGAGAGAGATAAAAGGAGGGAAGTAGGAAGAGGAAGAGAAAGAGAGACAGAAAGGGAGAAAGAGAGAGAGAGAGAGAATCTCTTCGAAGACTCATGGGTATAGGTGAGCCTCTATAGAAGGTCCGATGGGCGTGGTGCCTGTGACGGTTTTCGCCCAATGGGAATTCAGAATCCTCCTGGCTAGGAGTACAATGTACATGGGCACTTTGTGTGCGATGGAGACCATCCACCTCCTCGACAAAGAACGCGAAGTCGAATCCGAATACCGTGTCCCCGAGAAACCGATTCCAGGAGAGCGCAGCCTCTTCCTGGACCTCCACTATCGGCAGCGGAGGGCGGCGGTGAACGGGATCGCCGATTGCGCGCCGATCTAGCGTTACGTCGCTCAATACGTTCCGGAGTTCGTCGAATGCATGACATTCGAACAGTCGACATACCGTGATAAAGCTAATCATTTATAAATTATAAATTATAAATTATAAATTATAAATGTTTTAAAATTGCAAAATATTAATTTCAATCATTTGCATCCGTGATGTTTTTATTGTGATGTATGTCTCTACTTCCTGCTGGACGTTTATTGCTGATTTCAAATCGGGGTAAAAATCTTCGGGATCAAATCGTCGGGATCAAAATCTCATAAGAAATAATAAAGTTGTATTACAGCGATACAGATATAATTTCTTGTATTATTTTACATATAAAATTAATAGATGACTTTTTTTTGTACGATTATGTGAGGTAATTGCAAGACCAATTGTCAATATCGTGAAATATGGAATTAAAATATTATAGTTTTTCGTGTTGCAAATTGCGTAACGCTCTTTACGATTCCGCTTTGTCGTGAATAAAAGTTAAGGAAGGAAATAAAACACGAAGCGGAAAGGGAAAGCGGCAAAACTGTTTCGCGAAGTACGACATAGCGCGTTGTGACTGTGAAAGTTCTAGGAACTCTCACTATTGCAATCATTAATTATTTAATTAAGCGCGAAATGGAAAAACTCGTTTATGATTGCGATAATATAATCGTATTAAGAAATTGCAATCGCGTATTAACATTCGCTGAATCAGCCTATAAAAAACTTATGATACGCATGATTGACAGTGCATAATATGGCTGGATAGAAGACTCGTTTCCGATTTGTGAGATCGATACCGGATGCTCGCGATAAATTCTCCTCTCGCGGAGGCATGCGTTTCTCCTGCATTGGTCCGCTGCTTCCTCTCGTCTAAAAAAAATCCATCACCACCCACGACGGAAGCTGATTGTCTCGTCGCGACATAGCGCGGGGACCAGACGAGATGTGGACCGCGAGAAAGAGAGAGAGACTAGAGAATAATGCGCCGGTATTGAGAAGGATGAATATAGTTAAAGGAAGAGGGGAGGAAGAAGGAAAGCCGTACGATGTACTGGTGGTCTCATTAAATGCAGCCTCGTATAACGCGACTACGTAATGAGAATCGGTTAATTAGAGCCGCGACGCGGGGCGGTTTCGTCTGGTACACGGATCGCATCACCATATGCGCACACACCCGACTTACATTTCCATGGGGCGGCAAGGGAGAGGGAATATACGCGCATAAAGTGTCAGAGAACCGTCGAAGGGCGAAAGCGGCGAAGTCGACGGAAAGGTAATGCGAGCAGCGATCATTAAAAAAACCATCGTAATTGGGAAATAATCGTGTTTTTTTTTCATATTGTTGTTATATCTTGCCTTGAGCGATACCTGCTGAAATCGTTAGCCCACAAACATCATCATCACGCTCGAAAATCTGCACGCCTTGAAAATTGAATTTGTTTTTTGTGTTTCCAGAAATATATCTTACAAACTTTTAATTCTCTAGATATTAAAAAAAATGTCTTTTAATAGCAATATTTATAATCGTTTGAAAAATATAGTAAATTAAATTTTTCACCAACAGATTAGATATCAATGTTTCGACTAAAATACATCAAATCTTCTAAAAGCCTATCAGCGCTTGCATCTTCATGAAGAAATAAATAAAAATTTGATAAAAATTCAACCACTTGATAAAAATTTGATGAGCGCCGCAACGGTGAACGGGTAGCGATTCGATGAAGTCGAGAAATAAGGGGGAGCAGCATAAGCGTCACAAGGAAATCCTCATCGTTGTCATCGTCGTCGATGAAATGCCGCTGAAGAGCGCATTGACGCAGATTCCCGGCATTGTTTTCCTCGGCATCGTCGGGAATATCGCGGGCCCGCGAATGGAAGCTCAGGCACGAAAACCCAAACCCGCTTTATCCCACTCCTTTCGTACCCGTTCGCTTCCAGGCGCATTTTTAATTTCGCATTGTCGTCATCATCGTCGTCGTCCTGATATCTTGTTCTGCAAGAGTCGCACTACGCCCACGATGAGAAGTCACTTAGACCTCCTGTCTCGCCCTTGCATTCCCATCCATTACGGATATTACAT
>JANQDE010000022.1:2133747-2160416 GCA_037157785.1 Cephalotes varians
ATCCCTGTTATGTTTTGTCTATCTCTTTTAATTTCTCTAGTTAGCGCATAGTTTGAATATGCAATGAGGATAATTAATTTGAAACATTTTGAAGACTACTCGGAATAATTTTGCGGGTTTTTCTTATTCGCTGTAACAAGGAGAGCTGTTTTTCTACAAACATCATAATCATATTTGTATGATAAAAATAATTATTTGATTATACATATATCAAATAAGAAATTCCTACAGTTATTGTATATGCAATTCATACCTGACTTAATTCGTAATGGATCTGAACATAAGAGTAATCAAAAAATACATATTTCTGTTCGCCTCATGCAATATGGAAATGCAATATACGTGCAATAATTTCGCTTCGATATGTAGAATTGCAGACTGAAACTCTGAAGAGATCTCTTTGATGATGAATACCATCACCGACGAATAATGAAGAACGACAGAAGTTTTTAAAGATGCGGCGCGGCAGTTCGTTAATGAATTCTGCGACAAGTGGAAGAAGATGTAAAGATAGAATAAATACAAGAGAGAAGAAAGAGAGGCATTGTCATTCAAGCATAAGTGATATTCGTTATTCTGTCTAATAAGGAGTCTAATAACTACGAACAGACTTCGCTTCATCGCGTTTCTTTCGTATATTAAATGTATAAATAAAAAGAAATAACAAACTACGAGTTTTCAACTCTTCGTTAAGATGTCTTGTTTTTGTTTGTTCGTAACTTATTGAAAATAAAAAGTATAACAAACTAAAAATAAAAAATGTAACAAACAATAAATATCATAAATAAATATCGTTTAAAAATAAATATCGTTTTGACGATATCGTAAGAAATAATTTTTCTTTTTTTTTTATGATTTCTCTCTCTCTTTCTATTCTTTTTTCACAATCCACCCGGTATGCCGGGTTCGCGTCTCAGCTAGCTCGTGCCTCAGACATTTCCGGCATTCGTTCGCAGATGGAGCCACGAAGTCCATTGCTCTCCTTGCCGATACCAATTAGAGATTGTCGCCTCTTTTTTTTTTCGCGATTAATCGCATACCGGATGGATTGAGTTTACTTCGCAAAGATGCGCGCTGTGGGAAACAGAGACTCGATTATTCCGAGGAACTCTACAACAACAATCGAGAAGTAGCTACGGGCCCAGTGTGTATACGCCGCGCGGACGACCGCCGCGATCGGCGGCGTTTGTAACGACCAATTAAGAGAATTAAGAGTCATTAATTAGCATTCACTTCCTTCCCGGCCCGCTGACGCGCGCGCAACGAGGAATTCTTTGCGCTGTGGGCGCATTATTGGTTGAATGTCTTCTTGGTACTCGGTACTCGTTTAAGCCGATTCGAATACCGCCTTCGGACTTCCGCTTCAGGCTTCAATAAATCCGACCTTTTTGCCTAAACGCTCGGCCGGGAATATTCTCACCTCGTTTATATGCGATTTTACGCGTCGGTTAACACGCCGTTGACAAAAAAATCGCCCCGACGCGCGAGTGAAGACCGTGCGAACCGGAATTGCTGCGAAATTAATATTTAAAGTTGATTTAATTTTTCCGAGAGTCATGTAGAACGCGGACGCCGAACGAGAATATTCTCTGCGCGAGTTAGTAACTGGATTTAGTAACTCTCCGCATGTTTAGCTTAATAAAAATTATGCAATGTGCACGCGGTAACCAGTCCTATATATCGCGAACGAAAATTTTGCAGCATTGCATTCATCATGGAAATTGATATTTAGATTAGATGTTCAGTCTTTTCGTAAAGTACATTCGAAAACGTAAATCACCGCAAAAATTCTTAACAAAAGAATGTTTTCTTCCGTTTATTTATTTATTACCGTATTTATTTATTGCTAACGTACACGTTACGAATCGCAGTGGTGTTCTATTGCAGAGTCGTACCGCGCATAACATTCCGAAGATTACGTTATTAACGCAGCAACTCTGTCGCATCCGCTGATAAACGTTACGCATAAGTCGCCATAAGAAAAGAGAAGACAGTGGAGTACGAGACGGAGGACATGGTCGCGTAATCTACGTACATAGGAATAAAGAGAGACAAAAAACAAAGAAAGAGCGAACAAATAAGAAAAAGGGGAGAGAAAGAAAGAGAAATGGAAAGAGGGAGGGAAAATGCACGTGTGTGCGACAGAGGGGGATGAAGAGTGAACGGGAGGTGGGCGGCATCCTTTGATCTCGCACGCACACACGAGTCGCGCGGGGCAAAAAGGGACACGCACGTATCTTCCGCAAAAAGACCCATACATATTCATGATCAGCACACGCACGCGCGCACACAGGCGGCTTTTGTTTAACGCCGTGTGCACGCATATTGTGCGTATGCACGCCATAAATTTGTATACCCAGGCTAGAGAAGTGCACGGCAGTGCAGAATGCGCGGGAGAAGTTTCTGCACTTAACTAAGAGTTCGTGAGTGTACCTTTCTTCCCTGTCTCACCCCCCTTCGCCCTCCCGTTCCATCTACATTTCATTCTACTGCCGCATTCTCTCTTTCTGCGTTACGCGACGAGAAGAGGAAAGTATCGATAATGAAAGAGATGAATGTTGTCGGATATCGAAATTGTATATATATATATTGCCGATAGTGCAATCCGCTCTTATTTAATACGATGCTCAAACAGCGATAAAATAAACATATACAGAACATTCCGATATATAATATTAAGCACAGTAAATTTTTTTCCTGATAACAAAGAGAGATATGTTAGAAACCTGTACAGAAAATATGAATTCGTTTTAACTCAAAACGCACAACTTTTATCATTTTTGTGCTATTTTATTAATTTTTATTAATTTCTTTCAATTAAATAACCGTATGTGTGCTTGTGCTGTTAACAAAAAGAAAAAAAAAGTAAATCGACCGGACATTATTTTAAGAGACGACGACAAGTATGTTGGCGTCGATTGGCGAAACGATAGCAAATGATTCCCGACACGCCCGGGGGCGCCTGGCGCCCGCGATTTACCTGCGAGAAACATTTCCGCCCGAACGAAAAGCGCCCAACATCGAGGTTCTACACGATCGATTCCACGTGAATTACATTGAGGAATGCGCGGCCAAATTCGTCGAACGAATGTTTCGCGAGTTCACACTCGCTTTAAATTATCTCGGCGCAAGAGACCAACATAATTTATTTCCGCTCGTTTTATCTATATTAATATTGAAAGAGTCTCAAAAATTTTCGGCCTGCGTAAAATATATTTAAAAGTCATAAGAATTATTTATTATTTGTAACAATAATACATACATAAAGTGTAACATGCTAAATACTTTGAGAATCAAAATGCAAAGCTATAGATTGTGAGTTATAAAAAGAATTAAATTTGATTACAATTAAATAAATTATAATAAAGAGAGAGAGAGAGAGAGAGAGAAAACAAATATAGAATATACCAATAAAACAAATTAAGAGATATTTTTCCTAGCCTGTCCAATTTGCACGTCAGAAAATCGAATAAGCGGATGAAATTCTGAAAGCCGAGAACCGAAGACTCAGACTGTCCATTCTGCAGTCGGAATATCCGGAATCGTTAGTGGGATCCTGGAAATTCTGAAAGGGACGATTCCAAGACGCCGAGCGGTCTTGCCGAGCATGTGGAATTATGTAAGATCGCGGGTCGTTTGGAATTCGCAAGAGCGGCGCTTTTTGAATCGCGGATCCTTTCTCGGAAGGAGGTGGATCGTCGTGGCTTCCATCGGACCGACCGCCGATCGAACGACCGTGACTATTCGATCGCGAGCTCTTCGCTATCGAATTAAACTCGAAAATTGTAAGACTTCTCCGTAATTTTTTAATTCAAAAAAATCACGATGATTATTATACCTCGCTATATGTTATATTCTTCTTTCGAAATTAATTTTCTATTATTCATTTTCTCTAGGTAATTTAAATATTTCGCGATATTTTAATTTTTGCATTACGATCAATGACATTCGCGCAGAGAAATTTTCTAAAATCGATTGGCAAAGCCATGCGAAGTCGTGAGATGTAACCGGAAGTAACCGGGAACGCCGTCGCGGAATGAGCCACGGTAGGAGCGGGATACAGAAGAGACGGCGTGAGAGAAGGAAGAAAAGGGACCAATATAAAAGAAGAAGCGCGGAGGGACAGGGGATGCCATGGACCACCCGAGAGAGAGGTTCAGGACTGGTTGGAAATCGGCGGCGCACGCCATATTCCTTCGGGGGGTCCCTTATCTTATTCGCTTACCCGGGGACCGTCCGGAACCGGCGAGACCTGTCCGCGGACCTTTCGCTCTCGCGAGAACTCCCCAGCATCCTATTATCAATCGGCAACTATATTTTTGTACAAAGTCAATCCTAAGTACACACATATGAGTTTTTCTCATGTCAGGATTTTGCCGTTCGTGAACTTGCGAAGCTTTGAAGTTCCAAGCATCGAGCGAAAAATTAGACGACGCGACAGACTCTTCTCTCGCAAAAAAAAAAAAATGCTTCTTCCGTATCAGTTCTTCTCCACCGAACTGTCATCGCGATGGTTCGTAAATAACTGGCACTCATTAACCGCGGAATCAATTTCGCCGAACCCCGCGGGTTTACTATCGCTTGCGGATAACGCGTCGAATGTTTTACGACTTGTCCGAGTATCCTAGCCGCACGTTGGCGCTTCGATAATCCTTTACTCTGGAATTCGGGGCCGAAGTGCATAACTGCCGAAGGAAAAGGACTCCAACGAAGGGATAAAAAAAAAAGGCGCGGGAGCAGAGGAGGGAGTGGGAGAGTCTCATTGTGAGAAGGGTATACGTGTACACGGGAGACGTGAGATCCGTTGGACCCGCATGCGGACCTTATTGTGTCCCGAAAGGGCATATACAGTAGGTACCTTAATGTCGGCACGGATGAAAGCGTGGGCCCTCCTTTGTCTTTTGCTCGCGAAGCTGCCACAGCAAGTAGCGTGCTCTGCGGGTAGCCCTGCACCATTCCAGGACTACCGTTCCAGGTTTCTATCTTTTCCTTTCCAATCCCCTTTCCTGCTCTCACATATCTTGCGAGTCGCGGAAAAACACATAAAAGAGTGAACGGTAAAGAGTTTCGACACTCAATTTCAGAAATCAAATTCAAAAGATTTTCATTGAGGCGGCACTACTTCATATCCCGTCAAACATGCAAGAGAGAGATGCGCGAGAGAGAGAAAGAGAAAACGTTCAAAAATAGAGAAATAAAAAATAACTTTATATCGCAGTGCTTAAAAATTGTATAAAAGTGCATAAAAATTGCTTCAATGATCATTAATCGCCATTGTTAGATGCAGTAAAATTTATATTAGGTATTTATGGTAATTAAGAAAAAATTTATGTTAAACCGATACGCGATTTAACGATTGCTACCCTCCTCAAAAGCCACCCAGAAGAGAACGCGAGAACGCGGATCGTGCAAGAACGAAATGGCACGATCGGCTCCTTCTGGGAAGAATCCTCGGCGATGGTACCACGGTTGGTACCTTCGGCATAAAAGGCGGATCCCGGCGCATTATTAATGTCAGGACGTCACAGGCCATGTAGTTGCATATTCCGTTGGAGTTGCATGCTGAGGCGCAAAAGACAATTCGCGGCGACGACGACGGCGATGACACGACGACGACGACAACGATGACGACGACGACGACAGGCTGCCACGAGGGACACAATATATAATTCCGCGTTCGCCGATAATTATTATGACTTCCCAAGTTTCCTGCCGCACAATGGGTCTCGTCGCTGCTGGTTATTTCGAACTTGTCCTCCTCCCCGAACTCCCGGATAGAGGCGAGCCTGTCTCCGCGTCGTCGTCGTCTTCGCTGGTAATAAAGTGACATTAGCCGGCATGCGATTTCGCGATAAACTTTCGAAATTTATTCGTCCAACCCTCTCGATGTCCTTCCCCTCCTACCGACGCGGCGCATCACGCTCCTCCTTTCAACGAACGATTTAAGTTTTTCGAATTCTCCGGTAAATGTTACGTCAAGCTAATCGGGCGCTATGGCTGGCACGTAAAACATGCGGCTCGCGAGTCGCTTGCGGCCCGCCAAACAGAGTGGCCGCGGGCTGACTCCTCAAGTTTCGCATCTTCTTTCTGTCAACACCTCTCCTTTATGACGAATACACGTATCCGAGATGTGATTGTCCTTTCTGTTTCCCAGGTATAGAAATGGAATATTTCATTGTCATGCTGCAGTTTACATATCTATTTGACTTTGTCTACGTCCCTAAGAGCCGGTTTCACCAGCTCCGGTTAGCTTGATCGGCTGATTATTCCATTGTTAATTATTCCATTGTCAATCGCATTTATCGTTGACCAGAATAAACCAGTCACAGTTGACACTTAATCAGCTGATCAAGTTAACCAGACATGAAACTGATCCTAAGTGAATTAATTGCATTTTTAAAAGGAAATTAATATAAATATCGAAGCGAATCTCCAGCGAGTCGATGGTAACGATGATATCGATTAAATCGTGACGCTAGAAAATTCTCTATTCCCTTTCAAGGACCTAATTTATGCGCCTCTTCAACTAGCTAAGTTTACAGTTTGGCGGCTAGCAGTACCACTCGACCTCCGGCAGAGCGTGACAGCGCCAGGTTTAAAGTATAAAGCAAATTATAACCGGGAAAAGCAGAATGTCGTGCAAAGCGACACACCTACGCACGTATCCCTGTTACACGTATACGAAAATCGCTATCATGACTAATTCCCATCGAGTCGCTCCATCTTAATTTGCCTAATTAGGGATGCGCATTTACAAACTGATTTAAGAACGGATCGTAAATAACAAATAATTGCTTAGGCGATATTTTGCCAAGAATATATTTCGTTTAGCGTAACGCAGTTAATCATATATATTTATCTTGCTAATTATTATAATAAAATAAGTCGATTTCAATTCCATGTTATTCTATGCACTGCATAATACGCGTGTAACATTGTTCAATGACAATAAAAAGTGATACGATATGTAGAGAATTCTTGAATACTGAAACTGCTTTGATCGTCTCTTCGCAAAGACATTGTTAAAGCAGAAAAAAAGAACCTCCGCGTGCCTGGTAATTTTCGATTTGTGACGCGATGTCACGAGGATGAGGCTCGGGGGGAGGACGCGTCCATAATTCCGGAAGGCGATGACGGTTCGTGCTGTCCTTCCCAGTATATTCCTGGAGACGTCCTGTCCGTCCTACGTCGTCCTCGCGGACCTGACGTTACTCACGCAAATTTGACGTTAACATCGCGGAACATTTAATTCGCTGCTCGTGCAGCTCGAAATGGCACGCGATCGTCGAATACTTCGCGACGTTCCAGCCTCATTATCGCGATATGCACTTCAGCCGTTGTTACAACTGCTCAGAAACATAGTTCAGCATCAAAGCATGTAAATTTAGCTAACATCTTTCGCGGGATCCAATCGTGTAAAGACAAAGAATATTTCGTTAAAGACAAGTCAGTATCAGAAAATTATCTCAATTCAAATATATATATATATATATATATATATAAACAAATTATTCAAATTCGAAAAGTAACTTTTACTTCACAAGTTCACTTTGCGACACAATTGTCCCTCGATCGGTCGTTTCGCCATAAAGAACGATACGCCACATTAAGATAGCATTTGTATGTATGATAAATCAGTGAGTTTGTGAGTTTGACGATGCTGGCTAATTTAGTTGCTCTTTCGAAGAAGACTTCGAAGGCTTATAGCTACGGAAATGAGTCTCTATCGCCAAACTTTCCAACCGAATAAGCAGCGTTATCGATTGTTAATGGCTAATAGAGCTTGCATTGCGAACGACAATATGATTCTAGATAAGATAGTGTTAAAACCAAGAAAACTCTCTCACAATCAGCGAAACAGCGAATGATTTCGTCGGACTTACAATTGTGTATGTTACGGGAAATGTCAACGTGCATAATGTAAAAATTTGAATAAAACTACAATGTGTCACATTTTGATTCGCTACGTCAGAAAACTTTTTGCAAAGTCAAACTCTAAGATTGTTATAATATATACATATGTATATATAAAGTTACGTGTACAGTGTTGTGCGAGTCATATTGACATTTGTTAAAAATATAGATGCTAATATCTTATATAGATAGAATAATGTGTATAAAAGCGACCATCGGACGCTCGACATTGAACGAAATTACATTCTCGTCGCATTATACTAACGAAAGGCGATTATGCTCGGCCACCCAGCTGTTTTTCGTAGACTGGTACGACCGAGGACGGTACGGGACACCGCGCATTGCGAAGGCAAATCTAATTGTTTAGAAATTGCACGGATCGCAAACAATTAGCTGCATGCACGCGTGCAGAGCCAGTTATCGGCAACTCCGTGATCGTAAGGATTATTACAGCGGTGCACATAAACGGTTGAATAATTTAAATTAATATCATAGCCAAGAAACCGCTAACGATCGGAATGGCTTTCTCGACGAGGAAACGAGAATCCGCGCCTCCTTTCCATCTGCAGTTAAATATGTTCAAAGTCACCCATTCGGTGCAACGCGGCGTTTATATGTGAGAATTGATCGCGCAATATTTACGATCCGTGATTAATTTTTATGTCCTTTCATTTAAAAAATTACATAAATTAACGTTTACAAAGCAATATATAATTTCGATCGTATTAACGAATTAAGCGCAAAATGTAGATAAATTTGCCATTTAAAGCAAGAACGCTCTTTCGATACACATCATGTGTCACGTAAATTTATTTATAAAGTACATAACATTTTTCAAATCAATTTTTTACACTCTTAAAAAAAGATGTAATAATAATATTAATATGAAAAAACTAAATCGCGACTAAGCTAGCTAATAATTCGCCAGTGAATTCAAATCGATTTTAATCGGCTAAAAATAAAAAGATAAGATAAAAAATTTTTATCAGACATATATTTTTCTTGTTTCTTAATAGACAGATGCACGCAATGCAATAAAATAAAATTTTTAGTAAAATGTGCCATTGTTCGAGAGAAATATTCATGATCAAACTCAGTTTATTACATAGCTCGCTTAAGCTATTCAAATAAGTAAGGAGACATGGTAGTATCTCGGGTTTTATATATGTTATATATTCAAATATACAACGATTATTCAAAGTTATTATTGAAGTAATAAATAAAACATTTTTCCTTATGATCTACAAACTAATGAGCCTCTGAAAAATCGCTCATATTATTAAAACAGTCTAGATTACTTCAGTTTTGGAGATTCTGCAACCACTATATAAAATTCAAAATATATCATATCGTATTCTAGAAAAAAACTTCCATCGACTTCCACGATGTAGTTTCTTCTACATAGAGTACATACTTAAGAATCGATATGCAAAACAAAAACACGTAAATTCTAATAATTTTCAATAATTTTCAATAGCAGATTTTGTTTCTATGCATGTCACATAAAAATAACAAAAAAAAAATAAAAAAATAAGGGTACATTTCTTCAACATCCTCGTCATTAGTCCTGGGTAACGCTAATGAGAAGAAAAATTATTATAACTAACGTTATAATTCATTAATATTATGTTTTACATATTTTATTTTAGCAATATTAAATAATCAAAAGTGAAATCTGACTAAACGCCTCCGAAAATATATTTAGAAAGATATTCTGTCGTAAATTTGATTATAAAATGTAAATATTTTAGCAAGTTATGGGAATTTTGATCGATTAAAATCGATTTAAACCCATTGTACGACGAGCGCCACAAATCGCATGACATCGCGTCAAGAAATGCGTGACACGCGTTGAGAAATTATCCGGAAAACTTTTAAAGTTCTGATGAGATAAGTAAAACGTCGACAAACTTCGGGGAAACTTTAATAAGAACGAAGTTTTGCTGCGAGGCAAAGGAGAGCGATGAGTGATGGCTCGATCTCTCTAATTTCCAAAATTCGTGCGACAGTCAAAAATCCAACGAGAGTAATCGCGGTGGACGAGCGTGTGTGCGCGTGTTGTAACGAGACAAAAGTCGCTGGAACGGTTGACGTTAACGACCGGTCGTCACGAGATGCCGCACAACGAGATTTTCGCGAAGCTTCGCGATAAATCTTGAGGACAGACATAATCGCGCGGCCGCGGAAAACGCTGCATGAGCACGATTGGTAGGAAATTAATGAATCATATGATGGATAGCGCGGCAGCATGCATCATTCAACTCTCTAAATGAGCACACGGATTTTTATGAATTTTAATAAATAATTCATTCAAATGAATTTTTTTGAGAGTATATCTTATAATCGTTTAATCGTAAAACGCGTAAGAATCTTGTTAATGGAAAGAAAAATTACATAAAAATTTTGATGACGTGATAAAGTTTGATATTTTTTAAATCTTTATCTCGTTATACATCTAATATTTAACGGTACTGGTGTTATAAACTCACCACTGTACTGTTCTTGCCATGCCAGAACTCCGCAGAGAAGCGCTAGAGTTTTACCACTGCCAGTAGGGCTTTCCAAGAGACAGTTTCGCTCCTTGGTACATCCTAGAATGAGCTGCGCACACAATTTTCAACATAATTAGTAAAATTATGATGGAAAAGCAACGTCAACTTAATTACACAATCGTAGTACTTACACTGTTCATCACTGCTATCTGACACGAATATGGCTTGGCAGGAAACTTGACTCTGGTTCCAGCAATCATTATATCATGTTGTATTTCAACTTTAGGTGGTGAATCGTTTTTCTTGAAAATGTCAAAGTCTATCGACTCATCGTCGCTAGAGCTTAAATTCGAGCTTGTTTGAGCTTCCATTAGTTTTTGTCTTTTATTAGGTGTCTCTATAGATATCACCTTTCTCGAGCCATGCGAGCCACTACTTTCAGGAAAAATGTTTTGATATGGTGGATTAGTAGGGAAGAATGTTTTATTCCAATTAAACATCGACTGGCTCTTATTAGAGGTATTAGGAACATCAACCATAATAACATCTTCATCACTACTTAAATCATCTGATATATCATGATTCAAGTTATCTTTGGAAGCATCTGTCATGCTATTTAAAACGTTGGTTGTTCCATGTCTCGTTACATTCACGTACTCTCTTATATTTTTCTGTCTATTTTGCGACAAGTCGAAGCTCTCATCGTCTGATATTTCTATTAAATCATTGCTTGTGCCTTGTGTCTCACTGCAATGACTCCTTTTTGTCAAAGACAATCTCGATTGCCCCTTCATGCTGAAAGAATACGAAAACGATTAATTAACAAATAAAATTCGAGCTTTCGTCGAGCTTGACATCTAGCAACGCAAAAAGTCTTCAAGACACTAAATTACTGCGTCAGGACAGTTTCATGCCATCACGTGGATCACAAAGCTAACCTATAAAACTCGTGACACATAAATGCTGCCTACCTTGAATCTTTGAGCCACTCGTCGATCTCAGTTCTGAGAAACGCGTATATAATCGATCCTATCACAGTAACGATAACGCAAATCGCGATCATTAATCAACACCTATGGAAGATGATACGCATGCGGCCTCGTTGTATGTACACACGTTACGCGCCGTTTCTGTCCTAACCTCGCGGTGCAGTCCGCTCACTGTTCCGTCTTCAAATCGATAACAGTTCTTTTACCACCGTTCATCACATGAATTACACCGTGCATTAATTTCTCACGCGAGCGTCTCGTTCGTCAAATCCATCGCGCTACGAACAAATAGTCGAAACAATTCCGGCGCGAACGGCGTGGTCACGTGACTCGTTCAAACGTGCGTTCACATTTAAAGCGCACGCCTGTCGCGCGTATTTTTATAAATATGTACTCGACGCCGTATAAAAATGTTTAAATAGCGCATCAGACATTAATGATATTTATAATACGCTTGTCGCGCATGGCTCGAAATTTTCAATCTATTCGCGTGTTTCAAAATTCACAAACTTTCCGGAGACCTAAACGGTAAAAGCACGGACGCTGTTTTCGATCTACGATTATGGCGCGCGGGACGATTGGATCGGATTATTTATTTATACCCGTGCTCTTCAAAATTCGTCGCATCCGCTTTCGCTGAATATCAGGCATCGCGGCATTTTTTTGTATTAATTTTTACATAATTTTTTTGTATTATTTTCTAACATATTCATCTTATGTCAAATTAACATAATAATTTGAGTGGACCGTTTGGGACACGTGAAATATGTTAAATTTAACACAAATTTTCTAACAGGGTAGAAAGCGACGATACAATATACGCGGGATATTATACGTTGCAGATTCTGTCGTGTTCGTCGTATATTTGCAGTTGCGTCATATGTCTAAATGATTATAGAAAGGAGATAATCTCTCCTCTCGCAATTCGTTTTTTTAATCAACGCGAGAGATTACGGTCACCGCTCATTCCGTAATCTTTAACTACCGTCGTTGTGTCTCACAGCAAATGAAAATGAATTGAAATGAATTGAAACTTTTAATCCATTTTAATTCATTTCAACAAAATATGGATTGAAAAAATAGCATTCACATCATTTCAATTATATGTTGTGCATTAAATTGTATGACCCGAGTAATTTTTTTTGGATTTATAAAGTAGAAATCATTTTGTTTTAATCCCGCGTGATTAAAATGAATTAATGGTCCGCATATTTTTTTTGAATTGAAAAGAATAAGATAACTTTGTTGTTATCCCTTCATATGGATCAAAATGGATTTTTTAAAATTCGGAAACTTTAATTGGATAGAAATGGATTCAAAAGATCAGAAATCTGGATTTGACACGAACAAAACGAATCCATTTCTGTCCATTTCTGTTCCATTTTCGTTTGCTGGGAGACACAACGGTGGTGATGTATGTTTTCTATCCCTTCTACGACCCTTATACACTCGAGAAAATCACGTTTTTTTTTTATACATTCATAAAACATGTCTCTTTGACAGCAATGCAATAAAACATTAATTATTTGAAGAAATAGTTGTCTAACCGACGACGATGTCAGTGTGACGAAAGATCTAAGGAAGAAATTAAAGATTAAAATATCGTTTGACCTCGAATTTTCTCTATTATGCTCTCTATTATTCTCTACATTGCCTTTTTCACGAAATTGTAAAAAAAAAACCAAGTTTTCTTCGATAATTATTGAAAATCCAAAGAGACAGTCAGCCGAGGCAGGATTTATTTTCAAAAAATTCCATTAAACTTCGATTTACATGTCTCTCGGGTCTCGAGAATCGGTCGGCGCCTAGTCAAAGCCGGCGGCGCCGACCGGAGACTCCGCGCGCGCGCGCGGAATACAAGAAGGCTTTCGTTGCCCTCGGAGCTCCGACAACGGCGACGTGAATCCTTATCAAATCGTATCCGAAATTCCCACGCACACACGGCTTGTGCGCGGGATACGCCGCGCGCGCGTATCGGGAGCGTGAGCCGGCTATCAGGGGACCTCGTCACGTATGCGCTCCAGACATGAAACCGCTCGCTCGTACCTCACTTTCAGCTCACGTGCCGTACCAAACAGTTCCACCGGCTTCTTGCACTTTTCACACAGTTACGATGGAGATCTTAACAGTCGCACCGACGTAAGATGAGGGACATTCGTCGAGAGAACGCGGCATCCTCGGCAAGTTTCCTTCTTAATGACGATGCGAGATACCTCGAGACACTTTTCTCACGTTCCGCAAACGTGCACGTGAACGAAGTAAACATAACTTACAGCGCAATATATTGGATTAGTGTGAAAGTTCGTGCGAAAGTCCGATTTTTAAATAAAAGTCAAGCAGTTGTTATTGTAAAAAACCGCCTTTATTGATCAATGATGCATCCGCCACCGTTCTCGACAATCATTTTCCAATGTTCAATCAATTTATAGATACCACTTGAAAAATCGCGTGGTTTTGCGTCAAAGAACGCTACTTCACCAGTTCTATCTATCAGGCACAAACTTTTGCACTGATCTAATAAATTAATGTATGTAAATTATTACACTCGAAATATTGCGTTTTGTTATCCCAACGAATTCTTAATCGAGGAAGATTCGCACCGCTCGCGGAAGTTTACTCGCTGGACCGTGAGTTATGCATACTCAGTGTGATACCCATAAAACACGTCGAAGGGTTCGCCGAGTTATTATGGCGAAATGCGACAAATTGCGTGTAACACCCTTCGTCTCAATCAGACGACGCTGAATTAAATTTGGGCGCTAAAAGCAAGGGCGATCGCGCGATTCTCTGTTGGACGTCTTCCTCGCATCAATATTCGTCGATCTCTTTTTTCTTCTCTTACCGAATTATGACTTTAAAAAATGAATTATCGATTGTATCTTTTCATTTGTTGCACGTATTCTTTCTCCTTCCCGTAACTTATCCACGTTCGCGAAACTTACAAAGCATAAGATACGTGTATCCAAAAAAAGGTACATACTCGTTTACATTGTAAGAACAACGCACGCAATTCCATTAATGCGGCATTTCAATAAAGCTACATGAATGGATCCGAGGCGAACATAAATACTCTTCGCGGAAACGTTGCCAAAATATTTTCACCCGACTAGACGACTGCCAGTCCCTTCGAAAATAGGGGTGCTAGGGGAAACTACGGCCAGCAAAGCATATACGCACAATCCGGGTTTCTTCTCCACGCGGGGGATCCCGTATCTCGACTTCATATTTCGTGGTCACCCCTCCTCTACCGTGTGAATCCACGACAGTGGACCGCGTTCGTCTCTGACCACGGATTACGAAGCGCAGCAGAAAGAGAGAAAGAGAGAAAAAGAGAAAGAAAGGAGAAATATGAAATATAAATAAAACATATTCTTACCGGCGGCAAGTGCAATAAAAATGCGGGGAGATCAAGAGGGATGCTCGAGGAATACGAAATGGGGTCTCTTCCTCCTTGGGATCCCCCGCTCGTCCATCCGCTCACTCCTTTTCGCTCGGACCCGTCCTTCCCGTCGTCCCTTCTTCGTTCCCTCCTCCCTTGTCTTTTTCCCTTCCGTTGTCGCTACCGCGCCCATATTCGTAGCTGCACGACCGTGAAGCCGCGGAGCAGCGGTGATTGCCGGACAGAAGCTGAAATATGCCCTTATTTCAGAACGGGCCGCTTCCCTGTATTTACGATGGCACAATGGGCCCATCTCTCATCCACGGCGCGGCTCCCGTGCCGACGTTTCATCCCCCGTGCCCGCCGCCGCGCTGTTCTTTCGGGGATACTTTTCGTAATGCGCATAATTTGTCCTCGCTATAGCGCCAGCTCAAATTTGTGGAAGAAATCCGTCACAGTCGGCGCGGACGACAAAATTGCTGCGTGATATCAATCCAAGAGAAAATTGCCTGCCACGCAAACTATGATTTTTAATATTAAATTTTTAGCGTTTATCTGTGACATTTGTTTATATATGTATATATCGAAGATATAGGTACTCTTTTATTTAGGAAATAATCACCTGAAAAATTATCACCTCGATCAGAAACGATTATAAATAGAACTGAAAATTTCGTATTTACTCTTTTTTACAAAGAATAATTTTTTAAGTTTAATATTGTTGTCTTTCTCGCTAAAGTCAACTTCTTCGAATATCTTTTGAATCTTTTAGTGATGGCCACGAAAATAAATCCGGTTTTTGAGAAGCGTGTTGTCGAAGTACGCGAGCGTCGACAACGCGTTTTCTGTCGCGATGACGTTGCATCCGCCGACACGAATGTGTGTAATCGCAGAGGGAACGTCCTGGGGATACGGCAAACAAGACAATAAACCGAATAAACGACTGTCCGAACTTAATTAAGGAGTGGCTGGTGCATCCACGCGAATCGCACCGTCTTTTCTTCGCCGAGCTTTATCGGCGAGTGCTTATCTATCAGCGACGCGATAAGATAGGAAGAGCTACCCGAAGAGAGTTAGGATAGTCATCTCTTGGACGAACACCAAACTTCTGCAATCCCACGCTTTCCGCGGGGGTGGACGAATCGTATTCGTGTAGCGATGGGAAGAAACCGATATCCTTCATCCGGTCACGTAGAACTTGTATACTTTATATCGTTATTACGAGGGTTAGTTTATTGCATTTCCATTACAAGCTCCGTCATAATCTTATCTCTGTTCGGAAAGAACAACTTTTGCTGAAGAATCTAAAAATTTAACTAGATACAGATCCAAAAATAATATTGTTGGATCATCAGAATAATTATGTAAGACGCTTAAACTGATTGCTAGAATGCTACTTTTTGCAGCATTGTCAACGCTAAGCATTGTGCATAATTATTTTGATAATTCAACAAAATTATTTTCAAATCTAACTGTATATAGCTAAATTTTTAGATACTTTAAAAAATTTTGTTAAAGTTCTTTCTTTAAAGTGTGAAAGTAATATCTTTGAGCGTACAAATATCTTTCTATAAACTTTCTTTAACACGATCGCGAAATTTATTACACCATGACTTGAGATTTGTGTACCAGCGAGAGACGAAGAAGTTTTCTTGAAAATATCGCGGTATAATGTATGGTACGAGTGTTTTTTGTATCTCGCGCGAGGGTATCGAGCCCATCGCTAGCCATATGCGACCGTCTCGTCCACTCCTAGAGTAGTAACTCTTCCACTTTCTCTACTTCACTCGTGCTCTAGCCGTTTCTCTGTCCACCCTCTGTCTGGCCAGAGACCCTCCGCCGAGAGCGCTCTCTTTCGCTATTTCTCTTTCCCCGTCTTCTTGCCTGGTCCACCGTATGAAACGGGTGAAAATAGACGCTAGGACGGCGGCGGAGATGGAGGGTCAAATTGAGTACGCCCGTGTCCAGGAACAAGACCGAAACTAAAATAAAAGAATCATGCTGGCTGGGGCACGGCGACGACGAAACTGTCCGCTCGCGCGGGAACGGCGAGGATATTTTGTCCGAAACGCCGGGGATGCGATTCCGCAGACTCGAATCATCCAAAGGTGGCTTTAAAAGTTCTGACATTTTTTTTTTTTATTGCTCTGAGATTTTATTGCCCGTATAATCTATCGTGGTGCTTGTTGGAGATTCGAACAAATTTGTGAATAGGGAGTATTTTTAGGAAAATTCTCAGACTCCCAATACTAAAAGATTTAATTTTAAGATAGTTAACGTAATTTACTGATATGGTACTTTCTTTAATTAAAATCGTGAAACATGTAAAATATTTTCGCTTCTATACATATAAAGAAATATTTTCTCGGATAAAATCAATGAACGATATTTAATAAGTACACGAATGAAAATCTTGTTGAAAAATTAGGCGAAAAATTATGAGATTATCAAAAGGAATCAAATAAGTTACGTTTGATAAACCGCGAAGGACAATAATTTTTCGACGAGGGCAAGCAAAGGACATCGATCAGATGTGATCACGGTGGAATTAGCCGTCCCTTGCAGGATTCTAGAATTCCTTCGCCCTCTTCCGCTTCTGTACTATCGTCGCCGAGCTAGCCCCACTTCTATCCCTTTGCAGACGTTCGAAACGATCAACAATCACCCTGTTACTGTCGGATATACAATAAACGATAGCCTGGGCAAAGAAAAATAATTACTTAACAGAATCAGCAAATAGTATTATTTCTGGTGCGGATTTATACGCCATACAAAAGACACTTTTCAATTTCCGTAATAAATTGAAATTATCGTTTTGTTCGTACTTTTCTTTACTGTTACGGAATCACTTGTCCTCATCTCTTCGACGCAATTTGCTGTTATCTGTCCTGCTCTATATATAAATTATTCCTTGTTATTCTTTTGTGTAAATCAATTTCTCAATAAAAATATCTCGCTCAATTAAATTGATACCTTATTTAAAACTCAATGTTGTTTTGAGATCTGTCTGAGCATTTTCTGAGAGTCGACAACAAACGTTTATCTGATATTGAAGTATCTTTTACGAGCAAAAATAGAATACCCGTTGTCCCAGTTCGGCGTTCGCAGAAAATATAAATATTTTCCTGTCATTTTGAGGTAACAAATTTTCAGACACTCAGACGTACAGGTTCAAACACACGTCTCCGGCCTCAGATGCTTCCGTCTACATCGAACGCGTGTAACATCCGTCACTCGCGGGGCGAACGTGAAAATAGAAAGGGTCCCGTCGTGTGGGGATGCGTCTCCGTCGGCATGAAAAATGGATGGCCCGTGCACATCTCTCTTTCTCTCTCTCGGCTTGGCTCGACGCCACAAAAGAAAGCGTCACGGCAAATTAATCGGGCGACGACGAGCACGCGAGATGTGTGATTTAATAAAAAAGCCACCCCCTCGCGCACGCAGGGGGTGAATGATGCGGACGGGGTGATACGGTGTAACCCCCGTGGCGTAATAAGTTTAGTTTCTACGAAAAGGCCATAAAACGCGGCGCGCGGCACAGGGACCTTGTTTCGCGACACTCGAATTTCAGAGATCAGCAAGAAACATGAACTCGTGTGGTATCATTTTGTAGCACGGAGTGAAGATGCCAAAACATGCGTTTATAGATGTTGTAACCTAACGCAACGTAATAAAATGTCGCGAGATACGATTAAGTGGAACAACGAATATCTTTTCCTCCAGAATTGTAGGCAATGACCAATAACGAATTCGGACACATTAGTATACACTTGGTGCACATTACAGCCATTGTGCACAAATCGACATAAGATATATGTTTAATATAAATATAGAAACGGGTTAAATCACGAAAAATATGATATATTTATATACATATAATATTTTATTGTGCTATTTGGTAAAATATATATTTGGCATTTTATCGTTTGAGATATTTCACTTTTACATTCAGATTAAATTAGTATACAACGGCTTTAATGTATATTGAGTGCGCACTAGTGCGTCCACTCGAATAAGCTAAATTGATATTTATTATCTTAACACAATATTAAGGAGTATAATTAAAAGTATATTAAGGACTATAATTGAAAACAGAGAGTAAGATGCCCTATCGCTTTAGCCTCTTACGTAAAGCCAGGCAAACTTGCGGACACTTTTTGTTGGGCGTTGGTAGTATCCCATTCCGGTCGTTACGCTATCCTCCTCTCTGATATACGTTCGCACTGTCGCGAACGTACAGCGTATGCGTGCGTCAACACTAACGAGAAATAAAAGCGCGACGAAAAGGCACACTTTCTCGCTCGCTTCGTGTGTCATATCAACACGCGATCGTCGCTCGCCCGTGCCGGCCACTGTTAATTTTTTACACTTTCTCTTTTTGCTTTTACTTTTTCTGAAATTCGCGACACTATCATTAACCGTTCATTGATAACACGAGTCAACAATCATGAAATACATCTGAAATTTACAATCTACAAATCTACAACAATCTGAAATTTTATATAAGCTTTCTTATTTATCATTTTATTGCTACTACCTTTTCGTATTATTTTATAATACTTATTTTTTATTAAATCATTTATAAAAATAACAAAAAATATCCACAATACTATTCAACAATTAGCAAGCATCGTATATTCTCTTGTATTTCTATAAATTCAATTTTTACTATGCAGAATGTCCTTTTAATTGGATGGCAATAATTTGTTTGTCGAATCTAATATGAAAACTTTTCGATGCAAATACGAACTGACCCATCCTCCCAAAAGCGACTGTAGAGAGAGAATCCCAGAAGTGGAAGTTATTAGGGTGTGATTTCATTTCCGAATTTCTCGCCAGGGATTGTTGCCGACTTTCCCTCGACTTCCCCTGCGTCCTTCCCTCGCCGGCAGGTTAAATGGCCGATGCAAAAAAGTCATAAAATAAGTTATAATTTGGCGCAGTCGGCGTCGCGTTGCTCAATGTCCTGTGTGATCACCGTATTCTCACTCGAATGAACTTCGGCGCCCCTTGCTTTCATGAGAGAATTGGGACTATTTCTATATTCCTTTCTCTCTTCTTTCTCTCTCTCTCTCTCTCTTTCTCTGTCGATTTGTTTCTCCTTTTCTTTTCGTGACTCTGTCCTTTCGATGTGCCTCGTTTAGGATGCCGCGTGTTACTATAGTTTGGCTAAGTTAGGGTTGCCTACATCGTTTGAAAGTATTCTGTTCTCGACTACTCTCGCCTTTAAATTTAAGTGAGTACGATAAAAGACCAGAAGAATATACTATGAACTGAAAACTCCCAGTTCTGACTCATTTCATAGAAACATTTTCGCAGAAACACTAATTTAACACGTATCCGTACAACATCAAAGTTTTAAAAAGATCTATAATTCGTCTTTTTTATTTTTATTAATAAGAGCAACGTATTAGCTTCACATAGCAAACATAATCTTGCTCGAGAAAATTCTACCTTTCTCTCTATGTTTCTGTGAGAAAATTAGAACGATTCCATCCTCTCGGTCCATCTTCCACGTCCTAAAGCCGCTACGTTCTTGTCCCTTGATATGCCTTACTCAGAGCATCGAATGTTATACTCAAACGGAGTGGCAAAAAGACTGTGGAGTGCGCAAGCGGGTGTCCTATCCAATTCCAGATTAATTGCAGGATCGAGCGGGAGGTCAAGGGTCGGTAAAGATCGACGTCCTTCGAGAAAAGTTGGAATGGCGGACGAAAAAAAGACACGAACATGAGACGACGAGATGCTGCAACGACGGGAAAAAGTTGATGCGTCATGCTACTACAACAATTTGGCTGCCTAATGAAACGCGCGCTTAATCCAATTTTATTATTTTTGCTTGCCACAATGTTTTTCACGCGCTGTACTTCTGGGTTTATAAAAATTTGTTAGTAGAAGTATATTTTTTTATACTTCATGGTCTTTTTAATACAAAACTGAAGAATCTATGTGTAATTTTTAATATATATAATTTATATATTTTATATTTATAATTTATATGTTTAGACATTTATATTTATATATTTATACTATTTTATTATAACATTTATATATAATTATAATATATAGTAGATAATTTATGTATAATTTTTTTAAAAAAAGATTCTGTTTGGATAATAAGATAATTGTAAAAAATTTTTGGAAGAAAGCTATATGTTTGCAATTACCGTACCATCTGACATATGTGCTCAATATTGGAATATTGAACGAGTCAACTACTCATCCAATAAAATAGATAAGCTTAATTACCGTAATCGACATCTCAACTTCCACGCGGCGACAAAATGAGGGAGCCAAATGACGTTACGTATGGTGGATCATAATGAATAGCGGGGGGAAAAATGTCACAAGTCGTCTACGCAATACGCACATTTCATGGGGTCTCGCAGATTAAAGGTCGCCGTATGATCGTACCGTAACGCGGACGTGCAAAATAGACAGTGTGAAAGTTGAAAACGTTCGAATCTCACTCCGAAAAGAGAGATATTTCATTTTATTTTTGATTTGAAGCAAACGGAGACCGTCGAACTCGAAATTTTGTAAAGCGCGAATATATCCCTACGAACGATTCTTGCAGATGTCCGACCGCGGAGAGCATTGTGCCAACGGAAACGCTAAATTTCAGCGATTCGCCTTGTGGGAAGCGGAGCCGAGTACGTAGACACGGCAACAAAAGACTGCAAACTTGTTCACCTTTGTCGTCGCGTAATGGACACCTATAAGCACCGGAAAGGCGTAATAACTCGCGCATAGCCGTCTTATTATTCACGCTACGCGACGGCACATGTTATGCGTGCATGATCCGCGATCGAACCGCAGCGGATGGATCGGAAGGGAGGAGCGAGGCCGAGAGTGCATAAGGTGCAGAATGATAGATATACACTTTCAGCGACACGCATCGGCGACGCAGATAACGGAACATTGGTCGAGCTGTCGCGCCACTTTTTATTGTACCCGATGGCGTCGGTATTTCGTAATAGTGGAAGCGCCTTTGTATCGGCTTCAACTCCACGTTTGACATATGTGACATTTCCTGCTTTCGTAGGGCAACCTACGTAGCTACGTATTGTGCATCATATGATCCACTTACACTTCATTAAACGTTACAATTGTAACAGAACGAACGTGATTTTGAAAGCTAAAATACAAACAGAATTTTTGTTTTACAAAAATTTCCATAACTTTGATTATGTCGTATTAACTTATATTTGAATCTATGTTTTATTTTTTCGAATACAACAAAGTCAAACGTATTAAATTATCTTATGACATGTAGGCACTATATTCTAACTATCTGTCTTTGTTATAAATTGCATATACGCAAGCTCTCCGTGCTTAAGTCGCTAATCCTCGTTCAACGGGAACCGAGCAGTTGCACCGACATTGCAGTAACGATTGATCTGGTAGTTACAAGCCAAACTGCCGATCGGAATTGGTAACAAGACGACCGATGAGCGAGGGGGCGAAGGGAAGCTCGCGCAAGCGAGGGCGGGAGGAGCGGAGGCACCCATAAATCTTGGCACAATCGAGGGTGTGGTCAAACGCAGTGTCGAATGACCATGGTCTCGTCTACAAATCTATAAAGGCCCTCCAACCACCCCGTTCTCTTCCACCACTCACGAGACACACGAACACGTGCACACGTGTGCCTATCAGTAGGGATGTGCGTGCCAGTATGCGTGCGTGGACGCTTTCCACACTGTATGCGGACAAACGATCCTGCGGAACCACTGGTCAAACACACAGCGCACCTCTCGTTGGCCCATAATATGTTCTCGTCACTAGCAACGCTGTTGCTGTTACCGATGGCACCGTTGGCGACGTATTTTCCCCTTTCGCGGAAATCGCCGTTTTTCGGTGATTTATCGGCTCGGGAATGACCACACTCGCTCGGCCGGAAAGGAGCACAGGCAAGAAATTTCCTGCTTTTATACATTAAATAAAAACAGGGGGAGAGAGAGAAAGAGAAAATGAGAGAAAGAGAGATAGAGCGTGGCCGCTACCGTGCGAATCGTGAACACCGATGGGTTTTCGACCGGGTGCGATCGGAAAAAAAAAATGGAAAGGGTTGCTACTAGATGAATTTTGTCAAAAGCATTAATTCATTCGTCGTGTGGGAAAGAAATAGCTTATGTGAATGCATAAAAGTGCGTATTCTGTTTTTGTGCATCCATACAGGAGAGTTCTTTGAATTCTTTGAGTACACATCTGATACACTTTGAATTGTCAGGAAGTAAATCGCGGTATTCTGTGAAATATTTTTACTGGCTTGTATTACATAATTCTATTTAATGATTCAGTCCTTTTTGCTTCTCCAGTCCTTCTTGTTAATTTCCGTCACACTCAAAGATCTCGGTTCAGTACGGTGAGCAATCGTTCGTCTTCTTCATGGGAATATATTGATATCGAGACTCGCTGGCTATTTCAATGGTTATTGGCATCATTTAATTTTCTGTCGACGCTCGCTAATCGTGGGTCTCTCCCTTCGAGGAAATAGCCGATCCATTTGTCAGTGGCTCGCCGGAAGCAGGGAGGTATCCATCCGATGGATGAACGCGCAAAGGATTTCCTGGATATTGCAATGAACCGTCCTGGGAGTATGACTCGGGACCAAAATAAACATTTCGGCGTAGAACATTCATTTAGAAAATAGTTTCGGAGCGGAAGTAGTAAGACTTAAAAGCGCATACATTGTAAAAAAACTCCGATATTGGTGCACGCGAATATTGTATTTTTAACATAAGTTAACTTTTTAAATACACTCGATTCTAATGGAAAAATGTTGCTTTTTATACAATTATATAATCGATATTCCAATAAAGATCTGAAAGAATTTTGGAGATGAGAGAGATTAACGTATCATGTACAAATATATCGCAACTAGATGCGTAATAATGTAATCCTCGCTAACAATACCGCCATTCGCGGAATCTCGCTGAGCGGTGGAAAGTGTAACCTAGACTCGGTGTGTGAGAAATATGAAATGCGACAATAAAAAGGCGTAGCGTCGGTACTGCCGCAACATGCAATCAGACGAACGGCGGGAGACGCGTTTCAGTCTCTTTCCACTTTGTTTCTTTCCGCAAGGCCAGCCTGTGGTTCGTCTTCAAGCTCTCCCACCTCATTCACGTGCGCGCGTATTTTCCGAAGGCCGCGTCACGCCACGATCGGGGGATAATAACAGGCGAAATTTCTACTGTTTCGCGATTCGCAGGAAGTCACTTCCTCCGCGGCGGCGTTCCTTGTCGACGAAGCGACACTCGCTGTTTTCCAGGTGTCTCTTCCTGCCGCTGGCTGGTGCAGCCACGGTGAGAAATTTTCGCCACTGAGAATCGCGCGTGCCGACGAAACAGAATGACTATGCCGAAGAATAGACTTCGAACAAACTGTTTTTGTCTCTCCAATAGATTACCATTAATATTCTTAACTTGACATTTTTTAAATTTTTTTTGTAGGATTATTTTAGAAGTTGTCGATCGATAATTAGAATTTGGAAAAATTTCAGCGTATACATTCGAAAAAACTGATTTGAGTGAGCAATTTTAGAGAGAAATTTATATAATTCTTTAACTATTCTTAATGCATAGCCATATTACGCTGCCCACCTCGGAACGATAGGTTAACAACACCGCCGTTATCGTTTTCACGCTGAAATCGAGACCTCAGACAGGATGACGACGCACCTCCGGGTGCGATACGAAAGAACGGTCTGTGTAACCGATCCAACGCATTAAAGTGACAGAAATTGGCCGCGCCTGAGGTGTGCGCTGCCCAATGGACGGACGGCCGTGGTAGGGCCCCCGTCATTTCCATATTGTAATGTCCCGTATCCTGTCGCCCGGGTACCGGCTGATATTATGCGCTAACAAACCATTTAGGCCAGGTGTTAAATTGTCTGTGACGCCCGAATGAACGGTCGCCCACTCGTTCTCTCGTCGACGTTGCCCGGTGTCGTTGTTGCCGCCGTCGCTTAACGACGGGGTCCCGGTCGTCTGCCGTAATACCACGAAAGGAGACAAGAGGTTATCGGAGAAACGGCACGGACGTGTGTGGAAAAGATCTGGACTCGAACGAGCTTAATGGCTGCAAATTGGCCAGAAAAACGACCGGGACGCGAATCTGATCGGCACGAAGTACAAAAAAGGTCCCGACGAGTGATACGACCATTTCCTGTTTACAACCATACGGGAGAAAAAGGAAAGGTGGTTGTGTTGCATCGCGCCGCTTCTTTATTTCAAGTGGTCTCGCGACTAGTTATAATCGATTCGATCGACCAATTCGTCAGGTCATCGGTAGAAGACGGGTGTGAAATTTAATCTCTCGAGCGTTCGCCGATGTGCTCTCTTCGCTTTGGGACCGATGCTTAATGAAAAGATCGATGATAATTACACTTGAACAATAATTGTTTTTCCTTTTCTCTACTTTTTTTTATTTCCTTTTGGTCGATGGTAGTACGCAAGTTTCCGAATACTCGAACGATATCAATTTTTTTTAGATACATCGGAAATTAACGCAAATTGTTTTATGCTCGATAATTAATCTTTCACATTCTTAACGATACAACGCGTGTTTGAAAAATGTCGGAAAAGCGTGGTGCACACAAAGTCGGAAATGATGGCTATTAAACTCTCAGCGAAGTTGACACTCGAAATAATTATGCCGTCGGCACTCGCGGTAAATGAACGAGTTCTGGGTGCGGAGTATATTCCACGGCGTATACTGTAATCAAGCTGCAGCTTCGAAAAGTGTAGCGGAGGCGAGCAGACAGGCTAAATTGGCGGTCGACATTATGCTGCGCGTAATCATCCTAGATTAGCCGGAAAAGAGCGAGCAGCTCAATGTGACGAAATGCACCTCGCGATTCCCGAGAGAGTGCTTCTTCAATCATTTCTTACGGAATCTTCTTACGGAAACATTAGAAACATCTTTTCGAAAACATTTTAAAATGACGATATCTTTATTCAAATTTCTATAATTGAGCGCGAGCGTTCACGGACGATCGCGTGATCAAAATCGACATGGCTCGTTTTACAAAAAAGGTGCAAGTAACAAAGAAGATCGGTATCTGAAAGACAAATAGGCACGTGAGTCGAGGGAAGAAAAAAATGTTCGGAGCTCACTAACACGCTCCTGAACTGCTCCCTTTACTATCCCATCTGTTCGGACTGACTCCAATTATTTAAATGCCAACTCTAGCGATAATTCGTCCCATTACGAATGCGACTAGCGATGAGTCCGAGCGATTACGCGCCTACCACCGAATTCACGGTATCGAGGCTTAATCTCGGTTAGAAAAACGACAGACTGTACGTTTTCCTGTCCGAACGTTAAGCGATTCGAGCGATTTGCACTTGTCTTTTTTAATAATTTAAAATTCTATGAGGTGTCTAGTAACTTAAAACTCTGTACGCAGCAAAAATAACAAGTTCTTACATTTATCCTATTAAGATAATTGATTATATTAATATTTCTTCTAAGATAGATTGAATAACAGATTAGGTAATAAAAATAATTAAAAATATTAATAGGTAATAAAATATAATTAACATTTTCTATAATCGTTACGATCTACATAATTTATATATAATCTTGATTTTAATTTAGCTTCTATGGCGTTATAATTATTTCTCTTCTATTATTTACCTAATTCGAGCCTTGACTTTCAAAATGTTTTTTTATTTCTATTGTACGCGTTCGAGAGGAACTCGAGACGATCGCTATTCGCGTGGTTGGTCACAACGAGCGAGCATGCGTAGTGATAACTTTTTCGTGGAGAACGCAAAACACCGTCAAATAAATGCGTGGCCCCACGCACTCAGATACACACACAGAAAAAAAAAGAAAGCGTGAGAGGAACACAGAGAGATGGAGAAAACGGGTGCGAGAGCAAGAGAG
>JANQDE010000022.1:2160581-2212296 GCA_037157785.1 Cephalotes varians
AGAGAGAGAGAGAGAGAGAGAGAGAGAGAGAGAGAGAGAGAGAGAGAGACGCAGCGGTTGCTTCTGTGTGGGCCTTAAACGGGGCCTGAAGCTACTTAAGTGCGGTGGGGAATCTTATCTCGCTTCGTTACTTCGTTTTAACGGCGGCGAATACTTGAAATATCGGCGCGCCAGCTTCCGTAATTCCGTATAGAAATTCCGCCATAATTCGGCCATTAGTACAACGTTGGTAATTCAAACGAACACGAATACTCGGACAGCGAGAAATCTTCACCGAAACACTCACCTGCCGCATTTCCTCTTCGCGCGCGTCCTGTTTAATTCGCTTAATCGCGCCCACCGTGCCCACCTAAAGCCAGAATCCGGAACGACTATGATTAACCCCTCGAATATGTTAGCGACAATGCCGTGCGCAGGCAAGAAACGTTCTCCTCTTAAGCGTCTGCTCGACGATTCGATACGGTCCCCATCGGTATGCCTTGCTATTTATTTAATTGTCTATTTACAGACATTACGCGATAAATAAACATTATTGTCACGTACTACAATTTTTGTACATTACATATGCTTAAAGTAAAACGTAATAAAAATAACATCGTCCTTGAGATAAGGTTATCATCGGATCTTAGGCCACTCCTGTCGAGCGCTATTCGCTTCCATATGAATGTGGATAAAACGAGCCGTGATCCCTCAATCGGACAGACATCCCATCGACTCGAAAGTCAAATCGAGATGCTCGTTCTCTTCTCGTTGATCGGGGGGAGGTTCGATGATGGAGGAACCGGTTCAAGCACGAACGACGACGCCTCCTCCTTCGGGGACAGCGAATTTGCTGAAACGTTGTCGTCGTCGTCGTCGCGCTTTCGCAATATCGGGAATTGCATGAGGCACGCCAGCCACGGGGTGTACCAGGACGTTCGGAACCGACCATTACGAATCAATAAACGAGGATGAGAACGGCGGGCCTTCCGTGGGACGTTTAATTTGCGACAAGATCGTGGGTGGGTTAACGACGGGCTGAAAACTACGAAAAGACGCCTCGAGGACGACAACGACGAGGGAAGTCTGGTCCCGTGGTACCAGCTGTCACGAGAGAAGACCGGCGAGCGGCGAATGGCAAGAGGAGAAGTCACGAGGACGCGCGAGACGTCGACAGAATAATTAGATCCTAAATGCGACGCGTTTGTTCGCAAGATGATGACATTCTATTTTTCGTTTTCGCGACGTTCCTTTACGGAGAGCTGAAACAAAATGCATAGAAAAGATTGCACAAATTTATTCTGCAGCATCGAACGATTTTTCGACAAATTCAGCTTTAGATATTTTTATTTATTCGTTGAACACGTAGTATTTTCTGAGAAGTATTTTCTGACTTTTTTATAATTTCCGATAATTTATACAGTTACCTTCGTAAAGAAAAAATTTTACTCTAAATCTATCTCTAAACATAAACACATATTTTACTTGAGAACTCGTATCAGATTAAGTTGCTAAAATTTTGCAATATTATAATTTTGCAATGCAAATATATTTTCTCGAGAAAAAAGTTCGTCTGGTCATTAACAAATTTTCTCAACACGAGATCGTTCTTTCGTGAGGATAGCTCGCGGTACCAGCTGTCACGATCCTCGGGATGGAACGAAGTAAAAAACGAACGGGTCGCGCGTGAAAAGAGCGCAGTAGGTACGAACAAGGTGGACGACAGAATAACAAGACGCTGACGGCCCAATTAGATCCTAAACGTGGCAATAATTTTCTACGTTATACCCGCGTTAGGGGTTGATATATTTCGTCGCTGAAGATTTCGAAGAATGGCTGCTTGTAATTGGTCGGATAAACCTTTAATTTTCTCCCCTGATCGATGGCGTCTGCTATCACTATAGCGAATCGGTTGCAAAGACGTATAGATCGATTACGTGTCAATCTGTGAGATATCGTGTGCCTGATGTCGATTAAATCACGATCGATCATGCGAGGTTCCTCTAACGATATAAAAAGCATGTTGCCGTGTTAAAACACGACTTTTCAATTCTTGATATTCATTTATTTTAATGAAATACGAAATAGCGGACGTTCTATAACTAAAGAGAGATTCGACATTAATTATTTATATAATTAACTCTATATTAATATATAATCCTATAAAATACTAACTGGTGTTATTGGCAAGCTAAATACGATTTCATATGTGCGCCATGAATTATTATCATTGTGCACTAGTATATTCTTCATAACAGTTACAAATAAGGTTTATATCAGCTACTAATAATTAATTCTGATTAATATTCCATTGTGTGTTATAGTTTATGTTTATGCTTTGAACGTATTGTGTATTAGCTTTTTGTAAAACTAAACGTAAATTGGTAAATATTCAGATTGTAATTCTCCTATCCTACATCACATGTCGAAATCACATTCTTATCCTATCAAAGGCTTGTACTAGCTCGACGAAAAACTATTTCGAGAGTTCATCGCTTTGGAATTTTGCACTTAACGCAGGTAGAGTCTAATCCGCAGTTGAGACTGTTATGTTTCTACGATGCACCTGCAGTCGACTTTTGCGCGACTTGCATACGCGAGTCGCATACCAGGACGACTTTATGGCCCGGGCCTTAAAGCCCGAGATTCGAAGTGAATTCTTCCGATTCGTGAGAAGGATAAGCGAGAGGAGCGAACGCAAAGCAGGACGAAGAGGAGGCGGACAAGAAGAAGAATGAGTAGAAGGTCCATCGGATTTTTCCATGGCATGTCGCCGGTTTCACACCCTAAGTGGCGCGGTGCCTCTGCACGACGACACTCACACATCCTGCCGTTTCGGGGCCCGGTCGAGGGCCCAGCTCGAAAGTGGAAGTAGACGCACACCACGATCGGGCGGCTGAATAAAAGATGAGATTCACACCGAGTCTTGTTCGCGGCTCTCTTTTGGTTTTTCTGTCGTTTCTCTGCCGCAGCATCGGCTGCCGACCGCGATTCCTACACTCTCCGCCGCTACTGCGCTTAATAAAATGACTTCGGGATCGGTGCAAAAGCTCCCGGCGCACGGTCGTCGCGTTTCGGCTGATACCGCGGGACCGGTCTCCCGCGTTTCGGGTCCGACTTCGAGCAACGCTTGTCTGCGATGCCTCTCTTCGATCGTATCCATTCCGAGAGATGTGAAGGTATCCAATTTCATAAGGGATCGATCACTTCGTATGAAAGTTAAATTCGCGTGTAGGAACACGCATGAAGTAAATATAGACATCATAAATACAAAGCTATCGCTATATGTAACTTTATATATTGTTATTTCCAAGCCCGTTAGATTAAGTCTCTACGAACAAATATAATAATTCTACATATATTTCTATTCTACATAAATTCAAAGAATATCTTACAAAATTATTGTTGAATTGTTTGAATTAATTAACGATAGTAAATTGAAAATTTTTAGTATAAATGCATAGCACGTGCTCTAAATTCTTGATATAAATTCACGTAACTTTTGCTATCCGTAATATCCTTGCAGCAATCGTGATAACTATATTGCAATTATTTTATGAGTAATTGACATAAGAAATGTTTCAAACAAAATATAAATTTTTTCATCACACGCATTCTACTGCTTGCGTCAATTTTTCCTGTTCGCGTGCAATCTGATCTTTTTCTGCTGTCCTTTTGCCGCTATGTTTAATTAAGTAATTTCACAATCGACGTAAATATGGCTGTCGTCCACAAGTTTTTGTGCAGCTTGTTTTTTTTTTTTATTTTCATCTTCAAGAACTTGGTCGTTCTTCCTTCTTACTGAAGAAATGATCACGCCAACCTTCGCTCCACCGACCGGTTTTGCCGCGAGTTAAGCTCTTAATGGATACACGCGGTTGTCTTCAATCGTAATTATCGAAGATCCGTTGATACTTTCGCTTTTCACTTCTCTCTTCTAGGCCTTCGTTTAAATCACGAATTGCGGTTGTTATCATCGATTCAAATAAAAATTGAGTTACAAATCATCACCAACATACACATCACCACTTTAATTTGCGATTCAATTTTGTATCAATTTTATTTCAGTATTTCAATCAATCTGTCATAAACGTTATGCATTTTTTTTAATGATACCGTTATATCGATAATACGCCATATTAAAAGCAGGAAGTTGTGTATGAATTCTCTTTGCTATCAAATGACTTCACGAGTGGAAAAGCTTCGAGCTTCTTAATCAAATTCAAGAGTCCTGCTTGTAAACAGCATAGAGGGCTGTTTGTGGTTCTCTGAAGTCGCTCATACCTGTTCCGTATCGAACGAAGACATTGACGGATTTGTACGTCCCTTTTAACGTCAGGCTCCAATCTTAATTGAAGTGAAACCGAGCGAGCGCCCAGTTTTTCTGTATACCGCACTTTTCTTCAACGAGCTATCTATATGTGAGAATTTGAACCATTAAAATTGCTCGGGCCATTTTCGCTCGGCTGCCTTTCCGCAGGGATACAAAATGCAAAAAAAGGCACGCGTACGTAAGACCGCGATTTACGATCGAACGCGCAAGAAGCGTTTTTCTCACCGATTTCTTGTGGTCCGTATATACTTCACGAAGAAGTAGACGTGCGAGTTCTTTCACTCGTGTTCATCCACCCGATATCGATCTCACTCTGTTTTCAATATCTTTGTTTTTCTGCCACGCGGAACATCGAAAGGCTTCTCCAAACTCGTTGAGGTTCTACGGGTTCTGACAGGTTACTTCAGACCGGTTCTACTTCAACTTTAAAGTGTAGACGGATCTCCGCCCATACACGAAGTCAAATATTTTCGCCGCATCTCTATAAAGATGAACCGAGATGTATCGCGAAGATCCGTCATTTGAGTATTCTCTTTCCATGTAACTGAGACAATACTTAACACCTTATGAATATACATTTTTTTACTTTTTTAATTATAATTTCACAAAAGAACTTGCACCAATTGCAAAGATCTTACGAATTATTGCAAATTGTTATAATTTTATGATAGTCACGATTTTGCCTGTATTTTCTTGTATAATGTTGTTATACCAACATGTAATTACTATTGAGTCGCTGTCAATAGTAAGAACACAGAGAATAAGTTATTAATGCCCGTATTAATGCACGTTTTAATGCCAGAAGTAAACGACACGACAGTCTTATCTCCTAACAAGATTCAACTTAACGCAGGTATAATCATACATATGGGATAAATTGCTTTTGACTTTCTTTCGATACGTTCACTATCTAAAACTTCAATCGCGCAATAAACAAGATAACGAATGAATCGATGTGTTACATGCTCCCTATTCTTAAAATTTTTTTAGACCAGTATGAAACTTTTCTTTAAGCATGACTTTAAAATTATAATATATAAATTGCAACAAAGTTTCCTCAAAAGCATTTTCATTGAAAATTACTATTAATTCACTTTGCGATGTTTTGCTTATATCATCAGTCAGACAGTTATACTTGTTTGTTGACTTATACAGTTATATTTGTTCTTAATTTTTTTTCTCGTTTTTTTAAAAAAACTGATACAAGTTTGATACAATTTTAAAAAAACTTGTATCATCAATTGCTTCGATCTATCGAAGTGTTTTAAACGCATTTAATTTAATTTTTAATTATAATAATTAAAATTGGGGAAAAAATAAAATTGTTATTACAAATTACTATCTCTTGTTTAACGAAATTAAATTCTTACGTTTCTCTTATTCATTAAATTAAAATTTCGATAAAATATCGGCATATCTTCAGAGATCATTATTCACTCAGCTAATGATAATAATGTCGCGAACTATTGATCTCGTGTTTATATTACAATGTGTGAGCCTCTTTGTATGTTAGTCGGCACGTCGCGCTGCCTTTATACGCGTGATACGTGTCGGTTGCGTGCGTTCTCGCGCCCGAGTGCGTATACGCAGGCCGGCGGAGTGCCGTGAAATGTACAGCTGTTAACCCGCAGCTAAAAAAGCACTAAATAACCGTCGTTAAAGGCCGCATAATGATTGCTACGGATGTGCGGAGCGTCGTTACTCGTGCTACATCCGACACGCATAGTCCATCCGAGAAATTGACAGCGCGTATTGCAGGTGAGTGCGTCTGATCTCGATTAATATCACGAGAGTCCGATCCAAACGCGATCGAACGTTAACGAACACCGGCGGGACTCCGCATTTGTGCATCTCTCCACGAGATGTAATTGCCCGGACGCAAACTATCCGTCCGTTTGCCTGTAAAAAAGAAAGAAAGAAAGTACTTCCTTCTATTCGTCGGTATAGATAATGTTCCGCTTCCATTTGCAATGCAAAGTGATTGTGAATTGCGCACGATAGAAGTGCATTTCGCGTTAGAAGAAGCGACGCTTCGCTGAGTAAGCTTCACGTACGAGAAATTGCTCGCGAGTTCCTGTCTTCCGCGCGCATTGCATCAACTGCAATCGGCCGTGATGGCAACTTCGCCGATGCTTAGTTCAATGACACACGGGAAGCCCCTTAAAACTATTTGCGTGTCAACGATGCGACGATCGTCGCCGCGGATATACGGAAACAACGGACAATGTGCTATGTGCTATCTCGAAATACACGTTTTCCCCCGTTCTTCGTTAACCAGTTATCGGTTAGTCGGTTACAGGAACGAGGTCGAGTGAGAAGTTTCGATCGTCAATTCGATGAAATAGTCGAAAGCCAACGCGTCGATAAGTTATCACTTCCTAGACCTGAAATTTAAGAACTCGAACATTCGATTATACGAATGTGTGATCAATTATCTTTGCAGAAGATCAATATATCTTCATATACTCACATACTCGCTGTGTGTTTACTCTCTTTTGCATATGGCACTATTTATTTCAGAACTAGATTATATAATTTTGTTGTGTTCTCGCGAGAAAATTCCATTGCATCATTTGCAAGTGCGAATACACAATTTAATGGAGCGCATTAAAACGGATTCTCCTATTAACATACCTTCCTTACTTCAGATTGTTGCTTCGTGAGTGCAATCGTAAACGAATTAAAGATTTTCATGTGGGTTGTAAACCGATACAATTAAGCCGATAAAGAAGGGCTGTAAAGGGTTGTAAAAGGCAATTAACGCGTGGCGTGTGACTAGGATTATAAGTCACTCAGGTTGTTACAGCTGTCGCTGTAAAAACTGCGTCCCGATGCGCTCGATTACTTTTCTCTTCTCGAGAACTCTTCAATTTTTATCGCGATCTGCAGTGAGATAGCAACTTTTATTAATTCTCTCAACTCTGTACAAGATATCTTTAATTTAACTTTAACTACATCGTTCCAACGTTCGTTTTTATGTGAGAGAGAAACGCAGCATATACGACGACCAATGGCATTCGTGGATCTCGACACATTGTATTTTATAAAGCAAGGGGTGTCTCTGATGCGTCAGATAAGTTCGACGGCGTTATTTAGAGGGTTTCTATACAATTACCTCTTCGCACGACCGAGGAATTATAATGATGTCAGATTTAACGTGCGTGTCTAACTCCGTATTGTTCTGCGCCTACAAAATTTTAAAATGCGTTGCGTTAAAATGAAAAATATAGAGAGGATTCGACTTTTCACTGTATAACAAACGATCATGTTAAAGCAATTATTTAAAAAAAATATATATTTGAGATCTCTCCTATCGCGTTCGTGTCGATAGAATTTTAAAAATGTTGAAGAGATAGGTTGCGACAATTTATAAATATGTAACGTTTTTGTAATCGATAATGCGAATCGACGATCACCGCGGTGGTACCGCCAGCTAACGTAAGCCACGCGATCGTTCTGGAAGAAAATTGTGAAAGAATTAAAATGCAAGAATTACGTTCGTGGAAACTGCCTATTCTTTGGACGATCACAAATCACTCGACGTCTGGCGTTAATCTTATACATAGCACACGATATCATTGAGCAATGCCAGAAAGGACATCATTATCTGATATTAGCTGTTTGCTACATAGACGAACATTTACAAAGAAACAACAATGATTCTACAAGGAAATCTTCGGGAAAGAATATCATCACGCGTGCGATGAAGGTCAGATTAAGTATTACACTAAAAAGTGACGTTTCACATTTTAGAGAATAAAAGAAAAAGATAATAAATAGACACAGTTTTATGCATATATCTTTTGCTAATAAACTTGCACATTTGCGATTTTGGAAATTGAGTTCTATTGATCGAAAATAAATTATCTTTGTACGAAGAGAAGAAAATGTGTCACAAATAATGCAGTTTTGGATTTCCGTGATTTGAAGAAGCGTAAGAAGAAGAGCACGAAGAAGCGACACGAACAATCGCGAGAAGGGAGGGAGAAAAGAACCCAGGGAAGTTGACGAGAAGAGAGAGAACGTAACGGGGAATGTGCGCGCGGTCGCTCGCCTGGAATTAAGGCTCAGCAGGAATGAAGGATGGAGGACGGAGAATGAGGATAGGAATGGTCCAACTGGGAAGGGCGAGAGGTAAGAGGGACACCGGTAGAGAATGCCAGAAGACGAGACGACCGTTCTTCGCTGATGGATGGAACCGCATCGCCAATGGCGTCGATACCCGTCGACTTTGTCCTCGTTACGACGATGACATCCTGCGTTGCGGGCTGTTCGTTGCGATGGACGGAATCGTCGGAACCACTGATGTCGTCGCCAATGGCGTGCGGGTAGAAACGTCCAGTTTTTCACGATAAGACAAGTGTCGCCCGACACCATTGCCCTCTCGCGAAAACCACATTCACGAATGCTACTTGCACCAAAGGAGACTGACTCCTGACTGATATGCTGGACGAAGATGATAGGCGTATCTCATAGTCCTGTTCCTCCTACGGGATTTCCGACAGTAACACCAAGTCGAGCGCGCTAGTCTAGTCTTACGGCCACAAGCAGACTCATTAATTCGAAATTATGAAATACCCGTCCGCCTCACCAACAAACGACGACCGGTCTCATCAGCGCTAGCGAACATTAAGATGGCAAGGATTGTGATTACGTTACGATTGTCGGTTATTAGTTATTAAAGCGTACGGCGAGTGTTATGGCCGACGGCTTCCAGGAAGCCTCTGTATCGAAAGTCTCGCCACAGTCCAATCGAGCCGCCTGTTGCGCCTTCGTCAAAGCTTAATAAAGTTTATTGTTTTACGACCCAATTATAGATTACGAGGAGACTGCCCCGACTGTATATATAGACTAATCGTACGTTTCTAATGAATCTAACAAAAAAGCCTCACAAATTTTCTACCGCGTTTTCCCTTTCCTTCGCACCCCCCTTTTCGCCCTTTTACCACCATTAACTTCTTTCTCGATTCTTTCTTGCTACAAATTTTATCTTCCCTCCTTCGCGCCTCCTTTTCTCTTATTTCACTCCACGTCTTTTTTTTCTTCAACCCACAATTCTCTCAACCTGTAGCTATTCAAATTAGTTATTTTTGTCGCGCCTCTATTCTGTCTGCATTTGTATCGGATTTCGTACATCAATCATGCTCCGTCTATCTTTATAAACTTATATTTGTAACGGTGTGAAAATCTCAGCTGCTACCACAAGATCCTTCGAGTCTCTTCTAAAGAGACAACGCTCGGTTCCATCAGCGCATCTGTTCTCGAAAGAAACCGAGACAGCACAGCGATATTATCAGTGAAGGAGTTGAGGGAGAGAGAGAGATTTCGTAGTTTCACCACGTTTTCGGTTTTCGTGCGGTTGAAAGCAAAAAGAAAAGGGATCCTTATGCGGCCTGTCCTCTATTCGTCTCCTTCTTTCTCTGGGACCGTCGTTGGGACGTGCACCGGAAACCCTGCACGGGCCACGAGAGTTTTATCTCGAATGCATCTGACACCCGCGCCTTGTTCTCCACTTGCACGAGACGCATCCACCAAAATGTGCGCGCATCTTGCACGTACACGCGTACGTCTCTCATCTCCTCTCTTCATGGCGGACAGGTCGGGGTCACGAGAACTGCTCTGGCCGGTTTTCTGAAAGACAAAAGTGTGACTAGCTTGCCGGAAATTGAAGTTTGCCGCCACAACATTACTCTAACTTTAAAACCGTGCGTACTCTCTGTTATGAAATAAAAACGCAAATTAACATAATGATACAAAAATATCAATTTATAATTCAAAAATAATTTTATATTTTACTTGTAATTTGAGGGTAATCGTAATTGATCGAATATGTTCTTACGTGCGCACATTACATTACCTTCAAACTCGAGATAAGAATTATATCGTAGTTTACAAATAAAAAACTCGCAAACATTCAATTCTCTACAGAGATGGAGAAAAATAAAGAGATCGGTTTTAGTGGTCAGCGGTGAAAGTCAGTTTTATCAGCAAGGGTGTCGAGAAGATATATATCGTTAGAGAATACGGTAACCAAAGCGAAATCACCGCCACTGGTCCAGATAAGATCTTACCAGCAGATCGTTCACCAGTTGATCGAAGATTGTTGCAGATACCTTTTGCGCTGTCCCTCCGGTATCGTTCTGCATAGACGCAATTAGATCCATCGGCAGTCGGCACGAACAAAAGACCGAACGATTTTGGGTCAAACCGCACGAAGAAAGGGACAATTTCGAAAGACCGAACTGATCCTCACATGTGTAAATCTACTAGTCGACAGTTCGATATACCTGTGGTATACCTAGAAATCTAGCAAGGACAAGAGTGTTGCATTCCGCAGAATCAGAAAAGTAAGGGTATCGTAAAGGATCATGATAAATGCATGAAGTATAAAGATTTAAACGTAATATTTAAGGAGTCCACGACGGTTATGACGATGTTTCGATCATTCATTGTTTATGAATAATATGGAGAAGCCGCGTTATATTCATGTCAGCCAAACCGTTCCCATTAAGTCGGCGCCCGGTTTCGCGCGCAGGAACAGGAAACGTGGCGCGTAAAATACCACCAAGTTGGTCCTCTTGTGCGCGTTTAATAGCAGAGATCGACGCGCGGACATGCAGCGGTGCGGCGATGTTCAAAGGAGCAGACATTCGCGAGCGAGACGAGATTGTCGAGAAGGGAAGCAAGAAAAAGAAGAATAAAAGAAAAAAGATGAGAGAGAGAGAAAGAGACAAAATGCGAGGAAAAGGCGTAAGCCAGAAGATTCTTAGCCGGTACGGAGATCGGCCTTAATTAACTCCGAGTCGACGAGGAGGAGAGCTCGTTTGCGAACGCCGATTGCCGGCGATCCACGAAGACGTCGACGACGACGACTTGGTCGAGGACGAGTATGAAGACGGAGACGAGGAGAAGATGGCTGAAGAGAACCGGGAGAGCAGGGAGCTCTGGGTGGTCTCTGAGTGACCAGAGATTCCAGTTTCTCGATAATTGGTCGAGCTGTTTCGACACCCAACCACACCGTGAGTATGAGAAATAAATCGAATCGCGCGCGAGCTTCTCTTATAATCTTTTCTGCCTACTTAGTAGGGAGCAGATACGCTCGTATGATAAGCGGACAATACTCGGAATGATACCTACCTACAATCGTTATAGTCAGCCTGCTCAAAGGAGTGACACAATTAATTTGAGACACACTGTCGTGAAGATGCAATTCGTCTGGACCAGCTTTATCGCGAAAGAAGTTCAGCGGATATGGGATAGACGAGGCTGAAAGTCAATTTCGCATGACTTAGAATTATCCACGTTTTAGAAATAACAAGGTATATATATCGTATTATTTTTTTTTACCGTTACTTAAAAAAGAGAAGCAATTATTGTAGAGAAATCGATATCATCAAATTAAAAAGAGAGAAAAAGAGAGAAAGATTTGACAATCAGGAAGATCTTTCCAATGACTTCACGACGTCGTCGCATTCGTCACGAGGATCGCGTTCTGATCGAGTCGGCTAGTCGACGGAATCGCTCGATAGGGCGTCTCCAACCGCTTTTAGGGGTGAATTGTTCGAGGGTAGCTCTTCTCAGTGCACCGGCAGCACAGCTGACTCATCTCCGTCTCGTATACTCAGAGCTGTATCGGTATCACCCCATGCGTTATCGCGTCTCAGCCACCCCACAGTCACCCTCTCCTTCCGCAACGACCCCACCGTATGTCTGCAGCATCCAGCACAAGCACGCAAAACTTCGTTCTCCCTCCCTCGCCTTTCCGTTGAACTTGTCGAGGGCGAGTAATGCGTATTCTGCCCACCCCATGATTCAGCTGGGGGTGACCATTCCACGTTTATTCGTTTGTGAAATTAGTACTGGTTTTGTCATGTTTAGGTGACCGCCGACGGAGGGTTCCTTCCGTTTCTCGGACAATCCACAAGAAACGATTCCTCGTCCCATACAATCGATAATCGTAATTGATCTTCGTGCAGAATATCGTTTGAAATGTATTGTATTTTATCATGTTTTACTATATTCAAAAAGAATTGTCCCATGTCAAAAATGTTCATAATCCTGTCAAAAAATTGACGTAATTATAATAATTTTAATAAGAAATTTTATTTATATTTGCGAATTTAACTTTATGTTTGCTCTTTTTTAACTACTGAAATCGTGATTTCAATAAATTCGTTAAAACTGCATCGGCATCATGTTCCCAATGAAAGGGACGTTCAGAGTCGGAGAATTTTTTTTTTCGTGTGCAGAGATCTTCGCAAATTTTACGGACCGATGTCGTTCCCGTTGAGATCGGCAGTTGTGCTGATGACGTGAGTCAATTGTCACGCGAGCCGTGGCTTAATCCAATCGACCGACGACGCCCTTAATGTCGGATTTTGTCGGGCTCACCTCTTTTTCTCTTCAATGTTTTCTTCGCTCTCGCTTTTACTCTTGGACGCCATCGAGCGTGCCGTCAAAAAGTGCGAAAGCTTAATTGGTAGAATTGGATCTTTCACTCGACTGCTCGCAATCAGATGATCCCCACAGTTTAGATCGTCGAATCGACCATGCGGGGCACGGCTAACGTAATCGACGCCGACCAAGTGTCTCTCAGTCGTAACCGGCTTCCCAGCTTCTGGATTATATAGAGAAGAACTATAGATAACTTTATATTCGAAAGAGACTGGTCAATTGTTCTGACACTCAGTCTCCTTTAAAGCGACTCTCGTGTCTAAAAATCATTCACTTAAATCTCACTAGGAATGAAACGGTCATAGTAATATTTTGCAATTTACAGTTTTTACATAAATTGCTAAAATTAAGTCAGTGATAAGCAATGAACATTAATCTTTATTTATCTTTTGTTATAGTTTATTAATTACTTAATTTTATTTTACAAAATTCTAAAGATGAGAGAGAAAAAATACATGAAATCTAAAAAATAATGTGTAACCAATAATGTGTTACACATTAATATTAGAACTTATCACTTCGACTGCCATCACATTGACTATTGAAATGGCATTAACGTTTATGGAATGTTTCAATGCTGTGCAAAAAAATGTTATGCAAAAACTTAGACCGTGAAATTTTCAGTCGAGCATCCGAAACCGCGCGACGTTTTTTCCTTGTATGCATTTCCTCCATATATACCGAGCAGAACCAGCCAGACCTGGCTGTACAGGAGCTAACGATTACACGCGTTTTTGCTTCCGGTCAGGCAACTACTCGTAGGATGTTTCACTTTACTGTACGTTATCTTCCCTTTCAGAAAACACTGAGCATCAGCATACATGTCCATTTGCGTAGTCTCATAAGTGCTGCTGCTTACTTTTCTATTAATCGAAACTTATAAGAATTTAATTTTAATCGTTTAATCTCTAATCTTTTTTTCATTTAATCATTTAACTTATTAATAATACAACGCTTGAAAATACCATATTATTATATCTGAAATTACGTATTACAACATTCAAATTATTTGATTTCCTTTAAAGCTATACGGAAAATATTTAGCGTCACAGATTGCATAAAGCGAATTTGAAAAGATGCCATCTTTGCCTTAAGGTATTATTAATAGTCGCAAAACGAGATTCGAGCCACCGCAATTCGTTTTAATTGCGGATCGATTTCGCAGGTCGCAATCGCCAACGACGAAATTCATTATCCCCCGATATCTCGACTCATCGACGGATAACATCGAGGTAAACAACCATTTTTTAACTACTCGCATTAGACGTTTCGACAGCGTACTCTTTTCTCGGCTCCATGCAATTAAATAAATGCGGAATCGCGTTTGAAATCGCGATTTGCATAAAATATAACAAAATCATTAACTCTCACGGAAATCGAAATATAATCGATTTACGCGGACTCTTGATAGGGAGAAATAGCAACAAAGGAATTTGTGTTAAACAAATCCAATCAGTTAAATCAATTTAAAAACCGTCAAAATTATTTGTTTACGTCAATGAGCTCTATTTTTGTTTAGAAGTCTCATACTATCCCATCGCCTCATTTACCGATCGATCTATTTTAGATCGTAATACAGATGTATGACTACACAATACAGTTTAATTTCGAAACATATAATTATGTGTTCAAGTAGACTGAAATCTCCTTGGTAATTGGCTTAATATCAGATTAAAAAAACCTTTTCATAGCGATGACGTGTGACGCGAGCGCGAGCGTTTCATAGCTCACACATCAGGAATTTTCCTTGCTCTTGACATTCGACTTGGGAGATACGATCAATCTAAAGGTAGTCGATGCCAGGATGTTAGGGTAGAAGAGAAGGTGCGGAGCAGATGTGTCAGTCTCACCTGTTGTTTCTCGCCCTAATTATGGTCTGGTACCTGGCTGTAAAGTGACGATACATGTATAGATTCACGTATACCCATACACTCGTAAGGAAGTATGCATCATTGATGGATAAGATTTATCGACTCGTTCAACTCTTTTCGCAGGACCACACAAGAAATTAGCCAGGACTAAAGAGACATTCCCTTATCGTTACCTTCCATTCTTTCACCGTTGTTTTTTATTTAAGAATTTTAATGAATCCCTTTTTTCTAATCAACATTCTGAGGAATTTCTTGAAATTAAGTGATATCTTAGTTCGTTATGTGTGTATATGTGAGTATCAAATGCTATGACGTCCGTACAATCGACACGATTAGACGCAATTTATAAGAATGACGATTCTTTGTAAAATTCGCATTTTATGACCGATTATTGTTTTGGTCATTTATTTTGATCATTTACGATTTATACGTTCTTCGAATTGTGACATTTCTTACATTTCCAGTTCCAATTAGAGATCCAAGAAGTTTGCAAGGTGCAATGTGTCATTAACGGTTGTCTTAAGACGGATATACATGATTATCTGCGCATTAAAATGTAGTAGTGACGGTGGATAATTCATTGCTTATCGTCTTCGTTTTCCACGTGAAACGTTAAAGGTAGCGCTTTATTATGTATACGCGATCGACAAAAATAAAGAGGGAATAAAATGTCCATCGAGTCCAAGTGTGATGTAGAACCTCGTGTCGGCGAGCAACATTGTCGATCATCCATCGATTAGTATCTCATTTTCGTACCGAGAAAACGATGCGGTAGGCATCTTATCCGTAGCCGATCTTTACACACAGCGCTTAACGGATAACTACGTATCATCAAAGTGCAGCGATTCTAATTATATTCCTAAAACTTTTTATCTCCGCTTCTATTATCTGCTGACGCATTGGTAATGACACACTTTGCAACACGTGCGCTAATAAATGCGACTGCTTACAGATAATGTGTTCGATTCGGTCTTATAACTCGTATCTTGCGTTTCTTACGCGTATCAATTACATAAAAGCACACTGCAGAAACTTTTCTGGCATTAAAATAAAATATTCTCATAAATAACTGAAGATATATTTAAACCTAAGACGCAATCCTCGAGTTCGAATTTTTTTTAAATTAAATTATAAGTGCCAATAATATATCATAAATAATAGCGGTTTTCCCTTTTGCGTATATGCAAATTGATACATTGTCATACAACGATAAGAGATTGCGGCGCATCGATATCCAGATATCCGTTGTTTGACCTTTTTGTCCAATTTATTCGCAATCCATCACGCGGTCGCACGAAACGCGTATATTATGAGATGGGAAGGGTCGAGTTAAACGGTCGAATTCATAACTCGCTTATCGTTTTTTTTCTCGCAGCGAAGCTAACGAGCGATTTCATTACACGGTTGATGATAAGGGAAGAAGAGAGAACATACTCCGGTCTCGTCGTCATCGCTTCATCGGTGTCGTCGAAGTTACCAAGGTGTCTGTTTGCTGCTCGATAACGCAGATGGTCGCGCGACCATCGGATAATTCCACGACGTCGTGCCGCATATTTTCAAGGCTCTCGCACCCGCATATCCTCCGGCAAAAATAAAGGATAAGAGTTAATCGTTCGCGCGCCGCGCGAGACCGATGTCGCGCGCGTACTACCTGAATAAATACGTACCCGTACCGCGTGCGTACCGCGAGCGTGGAACTCTTAAAGATATTAATCGTGCATGTCGGTGCTTTGCATAATTTTGTAATGCATCCCGTCAACGGTCGATAACATCTTTCGCACGGCGCGACGCGGCCGTGGCGCGGACTCGGCGCAGGAAAACGCACGTGGGTGTTTTGTATATGTGAAATCGTTTCCACGTAGCCCCGAACAACCAGCTTGTAAGTGAGCCTCTGCTGAAACTACCGAGGCTTGGTCGCGTCGCGAAGTAATTTTCTAGATAAAGCGTGAAACCTCATAGCAAAAATTTATGAACATTCGCGATTTTTGGGCGATTATCCAACAAGATGAAGAGCGAGAAAAGGTGGTATTTATATACGAGGGACATCTATTTCCGATTTTCCTGTCGCATAATCGATACAAACTTGCCACGAGAAAAAACATCGTTGACGCTGTGAGTCAATTGACGATCTATTTCTTTAACGACGGCAGATGACCTCATCTCTGCCTGCCAATAGCCGGTCCGCTGAAAAACCAGCGTCGCCTTTCGCGGTTGGTATCCTTTTTCAGTCGACTCCTTAATTGCCCCGCTTCTAAAGTTCGCTTCCACGAGTCGCACGCGCGCATCGCCGATAATAAAGTACTCGTTGGAATAATAATCGATCGCACAAAGGATCCATTATTCAAACGAAAGAGAGAGAGAGAGAGAGAGAGAGAGAGAGAGAAGGAGAAAAGATTCACAACACAGTACTGTCGATAATCGATGCCGCCATATTCAGCAAACAAGTTGTTCCGATCGCGACGCTTGGCAAAAATTACTCCGACGGCGAATTTATTGCAGGGACACGTCGTCGTGTGGGGTTCAGAGCGCGGGGCGTTCATCGGCGTGGGCCCTCTGATGACAGCTCACGGCAGACTGGTCTTATTAGGCCCACGCGCAACTTCTACCTGGTTCAGCAACGCAAGACAGCTCACGTCGCGTGTCGTCAGAAATTTTCTTCGTTCCTAAGATATCTCCTTACTTTCATTTTAATTAACGAGGAGAAGATAATCACCATCATTTTTAATCCTGTATAATTTTTTTCTTACAGCGATTATTATTTTATATACGAAATTTTCGTTTAATCCTATAAAAAGGCTACGTTAGCTTAGTCGGATCATTAGGAAATGAAAATTTAGGCGTTTCCACGAATTAAGCTGTAAATAACACGTCATCGTCATAGAGGGGTCTGTGTGTTTCCTGGACACCTTTGTGCTGTCTCTGTTCGCAACAAACTATCATCGCGTCGAGGGACCATGTGGTATCTCGCGTGGCTGACTAAAACACACCGTTCTCTACTCCGGTTGAACGGCTAACGCGAGCAAAGCATTCCCGGCGTCGCCTTCTATTTGGCCGATAATTTAACGCAACGTCGGTTCTGTCGTCCACGGAACATTCGCGTCCCATTTTACATTTTCGATTAGCCGAAACGCGACGCACCCTGTCCGCTTTCTTATTAACGCGTCTCTATATTCCAGCTAGTTCTCTCTCACTCCACATCGTCCACGCTCCTATTTTCTCTCTTCTTCTTCCTACATCACGTTAGGTAGGAAGAAGAAGAGAGGAAATAGTGCCTTTCTCTGTTTCGCCGGCTCGCTCTCACCGCCTCGCGTCGCCGACCAGAGCAATAAATTTTCGCGCGCCGACACCGAGCAATATTTCCTTGCCGTTTGTACGCGCCAGTTCCTCTTTTTGTCGAGGGGGCTCCGTACACGCGGATAAACGCTCCGCGTATTACGGTTAAACGCCGCGAAAAAAAGGCGCACCCGGTACCATTTCAATTTGCGAAATGGTGCTGCGTTCGCCGTTGCCGCCGCTTGCCACGAGTTAAGGCTTTCGCACACACAAATCTGCATAAGAACATAAGCATACCGCAAAGTATCTCGACCAATGAAAGAGCTAACGTAAGTTATCGTATATTGTGACTCCGAGCTTACGTTGAATGGCTCATTACTCGAGAGAGCTTAAACTCTCCTTAATTCTCGTTTGTATCACATGCGGATTACGTACTCGCAATATCATTTCGTGAGATAAGAATAAAAAAATCTTTAGAAAATTGAACGTTAGGAAGATTAAACGGAAAATATCGCGTGACAACCAGCGCGGTAAAGAGCTTTATTATTCGTATTAACCCGCACGTGTATGGAATGACATGGTGATGTGCATCATGCAGGTACTATCACTTATAATATACTAACTATAAAACTTAATCATCACATCAATTACGATCATCTTTTTCTCTATACCCTCTATTTCCTCTACATCTGAAATGTACTGTAAGTGAAGATATATTCGATTAGATAAATTCTCCAAGGAAAAAAATTGCATGTTGTATATAAATTTATCATCTATTAATTGAGATAATATTAGCGTTTGAAGATAAGAGTTTACATATAGTTTACATATATATATTTTTATAATAAGATGATAATACTTTTTATGTCGAATTTGTAAAAGTACATCTTTCTTAAAACGTACGCATCGCATGCGGACACAACATGGCGGTTATATAGCTAATGACGCAAAAACGACGTCTCGCTGAGTGGATACCTGTTTCCTGTCTTCCGCCCAGAGAAAGTCTCGGCGAATTTTTTGGCGCTTAGCCCGACGGAGAGATAAAAGAACGGGGTGAGGAGAGGGGAGAAAGAGAGAGAGAGAGAGAGAGAGAGAGAGGTATGAAACCGGAGGAGGAATCAGCTGCGACGCGACGCGGCACGGAGCGGAGCGGAGCGGCGCCTTGCGCAGAGCGCCGTAAATCCTGTTACATCGTGCCGACGAGGCGAGGAGAGCGGCGCAGGTGTTGCCGAGGTATCCTCGTTATTTATTGATTTACTTAATTCGGCCAAAGAGGACCGTGGGGCCCCTTGGCGTTTGAAGAGAGCCGGCTCATTTCGTGATTAAAAGACGTTACGGACGCCTCGGCACAGCATGTGTGTGGCGGTGGGATTCTACCTCCCCCTTCGTATATTTTCGTGCTTAACGGCTCTCGCCTTTCTCGGTTTATTGCTATTAGACGATGAAAAGAAAGGGAGAGAGAAAGAAGGAGCGAGAGGGAAACGAGAAAAGGGGGAAGTGACCATGGCGAGCGGACTTGTGACCCGGGAGAAGAAATCAACGCGAGAAATCGTCGAGATCGGCGGCAGGAAATCGAGGAAAAAATATAGCTCGTCTTGGACGCCGGTCATAATTCTACTAATACGATCAAACGTTTCACAGGGAGACATCCGAGTTTCCGGAATCATTGAGAGACTGTTCTGAAATTGCGTAATTATCAAGAAGCTTACATAGTTTTAAGCGAGAGATTATTAATTACAATTCTTAAGCATTTTTCTTAATCAAGAACGTTAATAATAAAGACATGGAACGAAATATCTTCCCTCTTCCTCTCGCTCTTTTTTATCCGCGTTTAATTACATTCATAAAAAAAAAATAACTCGCAACGTATCACATCGACATCGAACGCTCGAACGTGCCGGCCGATGCGCATCGTACGAAATTGAAGTATCGAGAGCAGCGCACGATGTTTAAAAGAGCGTGCGGTTGCCGCCGAGTTGTGCGACGATACGACGAGGGTCGACCCGATGAAATTAATTAAGCCAATTTTTTCCGCCGTCGTAATTACGATTTACAATCGCTAATTTCAATTATGTCCCAATTAAGTCGGCAGCGAGCGCACCGACGATGCCGCGGCTCGCTCATTCGCTCGCGAACGTTCGCCGCGTTACGTTTATTTCCTCGAGAGATCGCAGGTTATATGTTCACCTCGTTCGCGGAAAGTCAACGAGCGAATTAACGCGGTGGACTTGCTCGCGGATTATTCCCCGCTCCCGCCCCCAATCCGGCTCTCACTGCTCCGTGGATCATATCGGCGCGCGTGATTGCCGGCCTTGCCGCCGCTGGTCTACATCGTAAAAAGGAGTCATCGGCAAGACCGGTAAACGTCCGGATCAGCATTGCCGTTTTAATGCCAAGAGAGGAGACACTTTTCATATTCCGCTGCCCCACCGTGCCTGCAATCGGCCGAGCTGGTTGTAATTAGCGAGATCGGACCGGTGCGCGCGCCGATTACGATTGCACGCTGGAATCCACCTTCGTGCCTTCTCCGCGAGAGATCTTGTATTCTCGCTTTTTTTCTCGCCGTGTGAATGGTACGGTACGGGGAAACTGATCCTCTTGGAAATGATCTAGGTCGTTCTTAGCATAATTTGCTACGTGCTTCGCGGTGTGCGCGCCGGTGTGGAAGATTACCCGTATCCTTTTTTTATCGTTGCGAAAAATCCATTTCCCGAGGGAGTTATAAGCGAGGTCGTGGCAAGTAAAGATTCGAACAGAATTTAGTACTATAATATATATATATAATATATATATAATATATATATATATATATATATATATATATATATATATATATATATATAATATAATATAATATTTTATGTCTGATAGAATACATTAACGCTCTCAATCTTATTATCGGATTACAGATTTGAGATACAGATTTTTAAATATAATAGCTATAAAAAAATTGTTCGAGTAGAATTCCCACATACGTTTCTGTATTCGTACTATCCTTTCTCCCCTCTTTCTCCCACAACGCTATATCGAACCTTGAGATATGCGAGAGGAGATTGAATATGGAAAGTGACGAGAGAAGTATCCGGATACAATGGGAGGGATGACAGGACCAACACAACGGTGAAAATACGACAAAATAAAAAATACCGTCCGTCGTGGTGGCTGGCGTGGAGAGGCGCATGGAAAGAGGGAGAAATAGTAGGACCCGAGGGGCCCGTGAGTGGAGCCCGTCGGGTCCTTCGCCGCAGGGGGTCTCGCACGTACGCGGCAACACACTCAGCCGAAAAACCAACATCGTCGCCGACAAATAACTACCCATATTATCCGATCTTGTAGGCTACCATCTCACCACGAGTCCTTTGTGAGAGGTCTCAGCGTTATGTATGACGCTGCATCGTAGGAGCCTCGGCGCGGGCCCCGTGGCATACGCGCCATAGTGAAATACCACGCCGGTCGACATGTTTGACGAGCCTCTTTCTCTCTCTGTCTCGCCTTTTCCTTTTCTCTCGCCGTTTGTCTCCGCGTTTATCTCGCGCACACTATGACCAACCGCAGATTTTACTAATTACTACGGCAGGTATTTTCGATGAAACACCGCATTTAATCTCCGATTTATTTGATCCCTAAAAATGACTCGATATGACCGAGCGAAAATCGCGCTCCTTTCAACGCATATGATTAATATTATCCTTTTGCTTGAATTCGTGATACATAGATAAAATTGAAATAAAAATACATTTTTTATAATTCAATGACTTTCAGGTTTTGAAAAATTTAATTTATACAATTAGTATTTTCAATCGATTAATGTTTTTCATGAATGTTTATCCGTCTTTCAATCTAACGATAACTTTAATAATTTAGAATCTCTATTCCCGTTATGAATCATTCGTTTAATTTTTGCTTGAAGCTTATAGTTATAGAGGATGTTAAAGTTCTCCGAAGAAGAGCTTGGAGTACAATCGGAATGTCTCTCGAGGCCGACAACAGGCCCAAAGCGTTCTCGCGATACCGATTGTAAATCAGAGCAAATTGATCGCAAATCAGTGACGGCAGAGAGTCCCTCCCACGCGATTCGACCGAGAATGAAAAGAGCGCTGTTCTTCTCGGACTGGTACAAGTCAAGCGTAAAGGAGTCTTGCGTCGCAAATCTTGTACATTCTACATATTAACTACACAATAAGAGATTCTATATCTTTGCCTCGATTCATAAGAATTCAATTTGTAAGGAGATATAATGTGATTTATATTGCGGTTCTCTTTTTCTCTTGTCTATCTAACGGTTATGTCGGTGCTCAATATGAAAGACCATTTTATGCCAAGATTGGTATTGGCTGGTTTGCGTACCAGCGCGGTTATATCGCGAATGTCGAATTAACGCGAGGCGCGGTTCACCGCTCGCCCGAGTCGTTGCAGCCGGTGGGTCTTAGCGCACTGGGCCTCTTTAAAAGACTGCACCTTAAGGCGGCGGCGTCGATGCCCACAAACGCGCCGACAAACGCTGTCTCACTAGAAACTTCTCCTACCACCAACCACTACCGCACCGCAACCTTGTCTTCCCGTTCCTTTTGACACACACGTGTACACGATCGCGTATGCGACCTGTTCGCCGAGCTCGTGTGAAGATCCTTCGACATCTGTACGCGGAGTTTGGGGTTTTCGAACGGTCCCCCACTCGCGACGACCAGGTGCTAATCAGGATCGTTGGAAGGAGATTATTCGTAAGAGCCGCTCTTTTGATTTGAACGACCAATCTGAATTTCTCCAAATAGAAATCAGTTGCAATAACATAAGCTTTATGCGATACAGAAACTTAATTGGAATTGTTTAACCATCGAAAGAATAGAGGTTAAATATATCGTTTTTAATTCCAGTAGCCTGGTAGTTTGCAACAACCGAGTGTCGCTGTCGAAATGCAGAAAGAACGCAAATAAATCCGTGATACGACGGAGAGAAGGGCGTGGAGGGGGGTGCTGGTAGGAAAAAAATGACGAAAAATGCGAACTTCTCACCGCGGCCGGCGACAAAGGGCTGCTGCACAATCGCCGCGGAAGATAAATCTCTTCGTCTCTGTTTCTCCGTCTCTCTAATCCTGTCTTTCTTCTTGCTCGCACCGCTGGCTACTCTCTCGTATCTCCTCTGGGTGTTCCTCCACAGCCGGGATCGAATCGAACTCCCTTCTGACTTGAGCAGCCGGGCACTCGCGTTCTCTCCCTCTTCAGCTCTCATTTACACTACGAGCGGGAGGATTTACTGGCCGCAGAATACAATGCGGACCTGTCCGTGTCCATCCACCGAGACCGAGAGCCGTCCTCTAGTCGTGTACCTCTTCGCCGTGGCTATACATATCCGCCTTCTGCGGCACGTCGCGGCACGGAAAAAAAGGAAGAAAGGAGGAAGAAACAGGAGGGAAGAGAAACGGGACCGGACTCTCGAAGTATTTTGCGCCTGGCCGAGTAGGTTCTACGCGAGTGCTACTCGTGCGAAGGAAGTCGCGAAACAGATGGCCGCCGATGACCGTCTTGAAAACGCGAGCTGAACCTTCGAAGATTAACTTCCACGATTTCTATTCCGGTGAAATAAACGACGTAAACGAGCCGAGATGAAATTCTATAATACGCGCGAAGAAAAGAAGCTAAAAGTTGCGAAAGAGATACTCGCGTTAACGGCGTGCGCATAATTTTTATTTTTCTTGAAGAATGCTGTAGATGCTACAGATAATGTTGAAACGTGATTTAACATTCACGAGAAAAACGAAGAGAGCAGCCTCGACTTTCAGAGACGGCCGATCTTTGTCATCGCGCCACGAAGAGCTTCGGTACAAACTGGTTCGCGAGAGGAATTCGAGCCTCCCGTTAGTGTAGAGACAACGCTTAGAGCGGTGAGCGATGTAGAAGAAACGTGATACCGACAGCGTCTATAATTAATACGTTTCAATATGAGTTTCCGCCGAACGGATCGTTCGTTCGGTCCGGTCGAATGGCAGAGCCTCAATTTCTCGGATCGATGATCATCCTCGATCGTCTTCGCGGACGTCAGACGTGCCGACGTGTACCTAGCGATGGCGAGTCGACTCGAGAGCCGCGCACACGTGGCCGACATCAGAGGCCAAAGCCGCCGACGAGCCGGTCACTTTGCATAGTTTAAAGTCGTGACACCTACCAGTGTCAATTAAGCGCGGCCATTGAAAGTGCAGACAATGTCCTTCATCGGGGATAAGACGATGGAAATTTCTCGAGTATCTTAAAGATACTCGAGAATAAGTTGCTGGTCGCTATTTAATTATCAATTGTTGCAAAGTCAAAGCTCTAATAGTCACACTCTCTTTTCATGTATAGTTGCGTACAATTTTCGAAGTCGTAAGTTTCAGATTAATGTGAGAGTCATTACTGCGTTGAAAAATTTGCCTACTTATTTTAATATTAAATATCGGTGATTGTGTGTGAATATTATTAGCATTCGTTCATGCGTTGATTGCGTTATTAAGCACTGCTTGAGGAAGCATATAAAAATCGTCTGCGTTTCCTAATTTACACAAATTGGTGATCATCTTCAACGAGTCTCTTAAATCATACAACACGCGTCTCTTAAATCATACAACACGCAATATTTCAGTGTCGCTGAACCGAGTGGAGATACGATTGGAACTAATTAAATTCGTTAGTGTTGTCTACAATGTACTCAAAAAAGAGTCTATAATTCAAAGTCTATAATGCGATTTAACGAAATGCTATTAATAATAAATCCCATCAAAATATGTAAACTTCTTAATTTTATTCAATCTTCGAGTCAGTTCTTTCTTTTTATGAGAATATTTCTACATCGTGAGAAATCCAAAGTCTTCCTTTAATAAAAAACCTGTCGAGTTTTATTCAAAATATTTTTATATCTTAATTATAATTACATAACTCTCTTCTCATATTTCAAATTTCAAAATTATAATTTACAACAATTTAATAACTCTGAAATTTTAAATGTTTCATTTGATATAATACATAATATACGTTACTAGAAAATTACGTAAAACTCAAAAACAATTATAAAATTCTGTTCTGTAATAACATCATAATTTTTTAATAAATAATATAGACGAGATTCTCATTTCTGGATTTTTAAATATTGAATACTAATAAGAGAATATATATATTAAAAGCTACCTACACAAAAAGCGTTAGAACACACTGTCGGTTCCCGCGATCGATAATCATCTTCGACAGGTTGGCTATCTCGGCGAAACTCGAAGGATCGCGCAGCTCGTCGAAAACTTCAGGAGACGAAAGCCGACCACTTTGCATAGTTTAGTGCGGCGACACCTCCCGGTGTCAATTAAATCCTCGTCGCTATCGGGCTGCCAAGTGGACCGCGCGGCTCTTCGAAACTTGGAGAATTCTAATTCCCTCGAGGACACGAACCTCGCGACTGGATCGGCAACGCCGAATCATGTCCGTTCGCCGATCAAAGACGGCCACCGTGCATTCCGATTGCTTCCTAATCTCTCTCTCGTTCGCGAGGAAGTTGGGGCTCCTCGAGAATCGAGTCCACCGCGTGGTCTTTTTGTCTGTGCCTCTTCGTTTGTCTTTCGCGGGACTTTTGGCTTTTAATTGATGCATTTTAGAGAGAGGTTTTGCATTATGCAAAGAGTGAAAACGCCAGATGCACAGAGATGGTGCATATTATTATTATTATTATTATTACTGATAGTGCAACGATTGTCGTAATGGATCGAAAGGATGATCTGAGGGTCAAATCGAATTTTTCTTTTTGAAAATGATATTCGATAGCTGCGAAATTAATGCATCTCCTAAGTGTTTTATGTAGCATAAGTTCAAATGAGTAGAAATCAAAAGAATGAATTATTCTGATTGCGAGAACTCGCGACAAATTCTTTGACACATCTCGTTGAAACGATTGAAAAATTGCGCGTTTGTAAGAGTTCTCGGAACATTTCCCGTATGATTTTCATGGAAAAATGGTTCAGGTGAGAATCTAGACGAGATATACCGAGTCCTCTACAGCCCCCGACGTCCTAGGCGAATCAATTTGTATGCAGATGACCATCTCTCCGCGGAGAATAATTTATAAACGACATCAAATCGAACTCTTTTAGCAGGACACGCCACACATTGCTTGGTACCAACTAATCCTTCTTGCTCCCCTTGCTGCTACCCTTGGTTCGATTGTAGATCGGTTCATTGACATGCGGTAAAGCCTTAAAACTTGTACTCTAGCAATCTGTCATGGCTACAGTGACAGCGCAGCTACGAAAATTGATACTATGCAAATTTAAATACCTTCTCTATTGAAAAGCAATAAGCAATCGATTTCGCGATACGAAAGTAAAATGGTTGAGTTTGATCGAATCCTTTTCTTCCAGGTCATGTTATGAAAATATAAATTATTTAGTGCGCGTAAGAGAATATCATGGTAAGCGTTAATAATTGCCTAAGGTTCTTTATTGCATATAGCACGTAGATCTGATCGCCCTAACGCAAGACTCATCGCCTTCGTGATCGCAACAATTACTCACTAACTCATTAACGGCATTAATTTCTGATGAAATCGAGAAGCACGATCTTACAAAAATCAGACGTGCGATAACATGCCTTCCGCTTTTTCCCTTCGTTCACTTGATCGTTAATCTTTTCACTGCCTGTCTATCGTATGTAGTGCGATGTATCACGCATCAATCATGAATGAATTTTATAAATATAATTTTGTAGGTTGAAATCAATTAGATGATGATAGATTGAACGGAAGTGATTCTACGATATAACCAAGTTACGTCTTAACACGTTCTAGCACGCATGAAGTTACTAAGAGATCTTTAATTGTTCGCGGAAATTAATTGTTTGACTCTTAATTCTCCCATAAATCTATCCGTCTTATCATGTGTGACTTTTGCTGCCGCGACAAACGTAAGTTATGACTCCATAAAAAACGCAACATTCAACATCGTGATCAACTTATTATTGTAATACAGTCATTCGCATTCGTGTTTGACTCGCTGCCGGACGACTCTCCTTCCTGACGCGGTTTAACATACCGTGACACGAAAGTCTCTTCGATTCTCATCGTGAAATAGAGCCGCCGTTGCCCTTTTCGTCTCTTGTTCCTTTTATATTAATTTACATCGTTTGACGAAAGAATTTACGTGACACGAAAGTCGCAAAACACCGCAAAACGCGAGCATTCCCAATTACCGAGATAATCGAAGAATCACGATCGATCTCCATTTCTGGTAACGACATTGGAATAGACACGTGGTTGACGAAAGGAATTTTTCCTCACCACAATTTATTTTCTGTCAAGGATATCCGAGGAAAACACAATACGCAATTCGAAAGTTATAACAGAAAACTTCGAAATTAATTTTTTTTTTTCATGTGCCAGCACTGTGTCAAATATATTTTATAAAAATAATTAAACTTAGGACGCAATAACATTCTCTAACAATTTTTACTCCTTTATCGGCACTCGACGTCGCGTTTTATTTTTTTTATTTGACAGTCGTAGCTCTCCGTCGCTGCAAAATATTATGGTTACTCGCACTTAGCAGTTACGTCGCATGGCATACGTAAAAGCGTTTGAGTTATAATGTGACGAAACTTATGCGGCCGCCTAATTACCAATATAATACCCCTAATTGTCTCGCTGCAAAGAATCGTTAGTCCGTTTTGCCTCAAACGAGGCCGTATTCATTAACTTTTTATCTACGTAATCATCGGAATTTACCTTTGCGCCATGGCACGACGGAAATGCGAATTCATCGGAGAAACCGTTCATTAAAAAAAAGACGCATGCCGCTAATTACGTCGATATCTCATCAATTTGCACCGTTCCTGGAACACGATGTTCTCGTGTAGCACATCGTCATAAGTCTGATGTAACTATAAGTCTTTCGAAAATATCGAGAGTATTTAAATGAAAATATGTTATGTAAATTTTGTAAATTCTCGCGAATTCACATAAATTATAAATTTATAGTAATCCAAAAAGCAGATAGATAGGTATGCCGAATTTTTTTTTTATTAAATTTATATGTGCATCCTTATACGTATTTCAAAACGTTTGCTGCCCCTCACATTTTCATTACTTTATTTTGCGGTCGAGAAAGAGCGCATCGTATCTTCACACGAGCAAACCGTAATTATTACAATCATCCGACCGATCGGCCGAAAGATTAAAATTCCTGCGCCACTGAAGCGCGTTCTTGCGCGCTTATCTTCTTGGCAAAAACGAAAACGGTTTCTTTCATTAAAGAGGCGGCGGAATCAAAAGTTTCTTCGTTAAAACGCGTATAAAAACGCGTATCGGCCGACTGGTTACATTCGTACGCAAACAACGTCTGTTTAATGCTAATCATCGTTCGGCTACACGAAATAGCCACACAGTGACCGATTTTCTGTAACAGTGATAAAGCGAGATTACTATTCCTGACTTACTTGCCTATTGTTAGAATTAGTGTCGAAGTTATTAACGGACAATTGTGTACAAAGATATATTAATAATTTATGTTACGATACGTTTTATTCAGTAGAACTGACGCAACTGACGTGTGGAGTATAAAGGAGAAAATTGCACGGAAGTTGATAAGCGCACTGCCAATCGCGCGACATGCGCACGACATTCGTTAAGGAATAACATTGTAGCTCTATCTTTTGCGCAGATATCCGCGCGCGCGATACAACTATGCAACGATAAATTCATCGTGCAATTAAGTTTATTTATTAATCGGAGCGTGAGAAATGAGAGTATACACAATGTTTTGTATTTTTAAATTAATATATATATATATATATATATATAATTCTTAATCACGTGGATTTTGCGGAGGGACTTTGATGACGGGGCAAGGTTGGGAGAACGGAGTCGGGGCGGAGGACAAAGTATCTAAGGATATACAATACAAGTCACGGAATATCACGATTCTCGTGTTAAGAAGTTAGATCCGTTTTTGACGTGCACGACCCATGTCTGGACCGTTTGTTCTTTTTCCTCTCTTTTTTTTAACCATTTTTTTATTGCTTTTCCTATTTTCTCGTCGACGATGATGCTCACGTCGCTTCGACCACAAGACCGTGCGTACGCCCCGAAGGAAGCCACAAAAATTATACGAGAGATTGAGCAAATTCTCGAAGATTCGAGGGAACTGAGACGCGATTTCGATCGGGCGAAAGTCTTTGACTGTAGCTGCGTTTTAAAATTCCGATGGACAATGGACTTGTTGAACACGATCGAATCGTTAAATTGAAGGAGCAGATGGACGAAGAAAATATTTGATGGCGCTTCATGATTAAAAGTTTTAATATTAAATTAATATGTTCGGATTAATGTGACTTAATATTGTACATGGACTCTTCGTATCCACGGATTAACTTCACTAAGAACCATCACAGCACTAAATTGATAATACATTTTACGTATTGATACGTATGATACAATAGAGAAAATAACATTTATCCATACAAATAACTTAACGTGCATAAGAATGTGACAAGCCTTCTTCATCCACTTGCCTGTTCAATTGCGTATTTGTACATGTCGATCAGTTTCTATTTCTGCACCGAAATATTAGCTCGTTTTCATACTGTATATTTAGCGCTAAATATGGCAATTGCCATCTTACATCTGCATCGATTGAATTTTTAACATAAGTGAAAATCGGGACCGAGAGAAATATATAATACCATATTTAGTCCTAAATATAAGCAAGTTGAAGTAAATATATGTACAACGTTCGCCAGACATATCTGAACAGGATTCATTAAAATCAATACATGTAAACGAATTAAGGATTCTGCATAATCAGTAACAAGTAAATAAAGTAATAAAGATTTATGGAAAATAAGTATTTATCTCGCCATTTTTAAAGACGATTTTGTTATCACTGTGACAAGAGTTCTTCGACCAACATATTAATTAAATAAAAAATCTACGTGCCGTTTGGCGACCAGATTATAGAATAGGCTTCTCGCTTAAAGTATGATGTAATAATCGTCGGCCTCTGATTTTCGAACTATTCATTTTGAATCGCTCGAAAATTTCTCATCGCGAATTTTGCATTGGGTCAAAATGCCTGCCAATAATGATTTTTGCTTATGGAAGTCTTGGCCGCAGTAGTTTATTAAAACAGCCGAACCGATTAGTTTCATCCGCGATTGTTGCACTCACAGCTCTGCTCGATTATTGCTTTCGGATTTCAGAACACTTCGCTCCCTTGTAATCGATTCGGATGTACAGACATATTACAACGACGATACTAGCTTAACGGATATCGCAAAATGGAACAAAAACTGATTAGGACTCAAAAGTCGATGTGTGATATAGCTCTCGTTTTATATTATAATATATCTCGTTATATATTTTAAACAATATATTCAAATATCATAGATATATATTTAGTAAATCAACATCATATCACATTCTATTCGTGTTTTTGCATAAACCATATTCTATAAAACCAAAATCAGTGTTAATTGGTTATCTAATATCTTAAAAATCAATACACATTTTAAGAATTTTGAAATATTTCAGCTTGATAAATATCAGATGAGTATGATGCAAAATCGATTATTTTTTTTATGTTCATATAAATAATCTACATCATAATTTAATCATTGTATTCGACGTTGTACTTAACTGATTTATATTTTGTCCAGTCGCTGACTTACCTTCTTGCAATTGAGCCACGGCAACAAATTACTTGAAACGAGAGATCGACTTAGGAGATCCATCTTGCCTTTCTCATTTTACGATACTCGACGCTACTGCAGGTTCGAAAACGCGTAGATGTGACAGCGATTAGTCGAATTACGACAAAATGGCTTAGAATACGAATGAGAAGCCGATCATCGATTGCACAACGAGATGATCGAACGTTAAACGCCAAACGCTTTATGCTGAGTATCGAGTCGATCTTTCGATTGCCGCTGCGACTGTGCAACGTGCGGACGTGTGGTGCATTCGCATTGTCGCAGTGAGTGCAAACGATAACGGCCTCCCATTCTTGGACATCACGTGAGAATCCCATTCTCGGAGATGTTCCTTCAAAAAAAAAAAAAAAAAAAAAAAAAAAAAAAAAAAAAAAAAAAAAAAAAAAAAAAAAAAAAAAAAAAAAAATACCGCATTCGCTTTAAATCACCGTTATCTCTCATCCCGGACGTCAGGTTTTTCTCTTTAGACCGCCTCTATTGTATTACGTACATGCAACATTCGTGATAGCAAATCCCTCTGCTCCCTAAAATGATTCGCTCAAATTACGAATTTACTCGACGTTCTTATTACACGTTTAATAATTATATCGATCGCCATTTATATAAATTGCAGGCCGGCTCGGACTTTTAATCGGCGCGATGGAATTCAATTCGATCGAATACAATTCGGGAATCGAGTCTTGAGCAATTATTATAAAATAAAATTTCGATTTGGCTCATTTTTCAAAAATTAAAAAGAAATTTAAAAAATAAATTCAACTTACAATTGTAAAATGTTTGACAGCAACGTAAAAATAAAATATCATTTGTGACAAGTCGTTTCTCTATAATTGTGAAATAAAAAGACATTGTAAGCGACGATCACAAGCCCGACGTATTCGATTTATTAATAAAATGACGAGGAATTTCCTCTTCGTATAAAAGAAATTAAAAAAGTCCATAGAAAAGAAATTAAAAAAAGAAAATACGTGCGATTCATCGATAGTGACATCCAAGTAAACAAAAGCTAATCGCCCACCGCGTTGTTTCGACCGACGGCTTTACCTTCGATGCACGGTCAAAGGATGCGAGTCTCCGGGCGACGTGGAATTTCGTGAACGAAAGAATTCGAGAGCAGTACTGCTCCCCGGTGAACCAATCCGCGGTTTACGCCACGTCGCGTTGTTTTCTCTACGAATTGTCGACTCGGGCTCCGAGATCTTCGGATCTGAGGTTTCTTGCGCTTTTTTCTTTGTGTTTTTGAGGCATAAATCGGGCAGCGTGCGTTTATACGTTTACGTCTCTCTAATTGTTATAATATAATAATATATTTAATAATTAGTACAGAGAGAGTAGATGTTATTTATATTTATAATATAATATTTATATATATATAATATAATATATATATATATATATATATATAATATCACTAGGGTACATATGTACAGGGGTTGCAAATACTAGGAGGTGCTCTTATATTGCAATATCGTTCTCTGTTTTGTTCTTTTAAAATCTAACGTACACAGGTAGAACGTAGACTCACACGGGACTCACAGGTACGCGCTCACAGACTCTTTCCCCTTTTTTCTCTTTCTCTCCCTCTCTCACATTTATTTTTCTCTTATCGCATTCACTCTCGCGTCTCATCTAATTTACATCAACGTGCGATTGGCGCAGCGTCCGTCGAGAGGCCAACGCGCACCCCACCTTGCGGTCCTAACAGAGACGCACACTCCTAACGCGCGCGATATCGTGCTCTCGCGCAAACCGCATAAGTCTATTTACAGATACAGGAAACACGCGGGGGGGGGACTCCTTGTTCCATCCCGAAAGCCACGAAGGGCGCCGCTTCCGCTCGCGAGAACGATTTCTCGAGTCACGACGCCGCTACAGAAATAAAATTGCACTTTGTAGTATGAGAGTCCGGCCTTCCTCGCTCCCGTCCAGTACGGCCAGGACCCCCGAATAAGACGAAGAGAAGATAGGGAGAACCGAATGCCGACCAGCCAACGTTCCCGCCGCTACGACGGCTCCGACGTGGAGTCCGGCTCCCTCTCGTCGGCGGAGAGGTCCTCCGGGTCGCCGCCGGATTCGTCGGCGCAATCCTCGTCCTCGTCCTCATCAGGGTCATCATCCTTCGTGCTGCTCACAGGTTCGTTCTCCTGTCACGGACTCCCTCCGCCAGCGTCGTCGCCCCGATGTCCGGGCGTCAGACTTGGACTTCTCCTTCTCTTCTCCTGTAGCCCGTTCACCATGTTTTCAATGGACTTGAGTTCACCGGCGGAGCTGGGTGTCGTCGAGATGAGGGCACCGCCACCAGTGGGTGTCGGCGAATCGGTTGGCGGCCTCGGCGGTGGCGATCTCGGACTCAGAGTCCTGCTACCGGGGGTCACGGTCTCGAAGGCTGAGCCAGCCGAGGGTGCCGGGAGTGTATAGGGCGCGAATCTATGTCCCTTGAGCTGATGTAGGGGACTCGCCAGAGGATGGGGATAGTGCGCCGCGAAGAGCGCCGGATGCTGGGCCGCCAAGGCCAGCTGGGCGTTAAACAGCATACCGGGAGTGACCCCGCCGTGGAGTCCAAGGGGAGTAGGTGGTATCAGGGGACCGGGACCGGGATAGAGTCCGGGTACCGGAGGGTACAGATACGGCAAAAGGGGTGGGTGAAGCGGTGGACCGACAGAAACATCCGGCCGTGGACCTTCGGACCCCGTTGGGCCTGGTCCGCCGCCGCTCTCGGACCCGGACGATTCGCTGCCCTCGCCTCGTTCGCTCGTCCGATCGTCTCTCTCGCGGGAGTGTTCTCGTTCTCGATGATGATGGGCGGGATGCGGCGTATCGGGTCCAACGACATCCAGCAGCTTGTCCTCGTCATCCATAAGATCGGTGGCGGAGTTCGACGAGCGCCGCTTGTCCGGTGACGCTGGTCCACCCGCTGTCAAACGGGAACCGCCGCCCGATACTGTCAGCAGCGCCTGCCTTCTGCAACAACGACGCGGAGTTAGCAATCTTGAGAGGGTCGCGTGCTACGCTTATTTTGCGCTCTTAATTACTTTTTCACCTTGCTTTTTCATGTACCGCATTTAAAAATTAATTAAATTATGCTTGTCTCGTGACAAAATAAGTCGTACGTTAAGACGAGCAAACTCGATGTCGTCGCAACGCGGTGTTATAAAGAAACCCGTGTTTCTAGATTGATTATTGATTTATGGAAAGGCGTGGTTAGTGAGTTATCAATCGTTACGGAGCGTTAGCGAAGCTGCGCGGCCACCGGGTAAATGGGTTCCGCCTATTTCGATATGATTTATCGACGTTCGAAAACTGACAATCTTTTGAGACGCGTGAATGCCCATTGATTACGGCACTATAATTGGTTTCGAAAGTATAACGAAAGGGTCGGTTGATAAAGTTACCTCCCTCCTTGGGCAGCGGCAATTTCGACGCTAAATCATTCACGCTGGATTTCGTTGCGGTTGTGTTAGCATACTGTATGCGTATGTCTCAATCGAAAAATTGCGATGAAGACGAGCGGTAAAAGGATATCCTCAACTCGAAGATTACGAGAATCAATCGATGATTTCTATCTATACTAGCGCAGTCTCAAGGATATCCTTGCTGTGTACTAATTGATTTATTAGCGAATCAATATTCAGCATAATGAAGAACTGAAATTGCAAATGGACTAAGTTGCGTTAACGTTTATTTTGAAAAACATTATATGGAAGCTATTGCAATCGTATAAAGAAGTACAACAAAGTCAGAATAACGAATTGATCGAATACTTATGTATATGTATATCGATATTAATTATTCGTCAAACTAATTTGTGAAATATAAAGTAGTCTGCAGACGTGCTGCAAGTTTTATTAAAAATCGACACGCGGTCTATTTTTAAATCTCAGTATGCGATGTCTGCGAAATCTTTACGTGGAATTTGCGTAAACGTTCTCTCGATCACGCATGACCAACTGAATGAAAATCTATGAAAATCTCACAACGCGGCATATTCACGCGAATAAAATCTCTTCGTTAGCGACGTGCGGTCGTATCGAGTCGTCGCGCGTGCGAGGAGAACAGGAGCGATCAATGCGATCACGATTCCGGGAGACAGAGAGATATTGTGTCGAAGGAAATCAAAAGGCCCCCGATGCCTAAGCGCGGCGATTCTCGAGCCGCGCGGCGCGCTTCGCGGTGATAATTCACGCGGAGCGGAGCGACGTCGGCGCGATGCAATAAACGAGGCTCCGGGATTTATGCGAGTGCCGGTAGCTGTATTGCCTCGAGGCGCAGCCTCGGTATTAGATTAATTATCTTAATTGCGCCTTCAACGCCTTTCCTATGTGGCAAGTGTCTAGCGTTCGCTCGCTCGCTCGCTCGCGCGTGCGTGCGTTGCCTTCACATGCGCTTAACTTTATGCCACTCGCGGCTATTTGCACGTATAAACAGAGACGAGCGAGAGAGCTCGTGTGGTGCAATTCGCGCCTCTGTGTGCGTGCGCACGTACAGGCGGCTCGCATAAACGAGCGGCGTGTCGATAGAACCCTCAAGATATACGCGCGGCACGATTACATTGCGCTCCGCGACGCGGTACGACGCGGAGAACTTTTTTTCCGCGAATCGCGAGCTAGGTGTGCGGAATCGAGAGTGATTTATCGCGCTGACGTCTGGCCGCCTGCACACCCGAGTCGGAGTCGCGATCATTTTTCATCGATGCCGCAGCGATACCGTATCGATTCACGACACACTGATCTATTCGCCGATTCCCCAGGGCAACGTGTTTCTTTCGCCCGATCTTCGCGAAGAATCGCGTAATCTTGGCGCAATTTATCGAGCTGCATTACACGGACAGCCTTTTACATAAGAGAAATCGAGCCATGCCGCGCGGATTTAATGATTTCTGATTAATCTACGTTAATGAATTCTTTTATCTGTGTTTCTAGACTTTAGGTTGTTTCTACAACTAGCTGAGGCACAGAAGCAGGGAAAGAAAAAAGATCGGCAACCTGTGTTTAGCGTTAAACAACATCGGCGCGACCAATCTCGATGAGCGCGAATAAAATTTAACGTCTCTCGTAAGGACGTACCTTACTCGAAAGTCCTATACCGGGTGCACGGCAGATTATTGATTTGGTGTGCTCTCGTACTTACGTACAGAAACCAGAGAGAGCCTGCACACCCTTTCGGGGCTGAGTGCATGTCACGGATGCATCCACGAGGAGGAGCGTGCGCGGAGCGGATGCACCTCGGGCGAACGAGCGAGCGAGCGAAAGCGCGCGTGTCTGTGTTGGTGAACTGATCGCATTACATGGCATTAAGACACCGGTAAGCCTCTCGTTGTGCGAAACGGCTATAGTCGCGACTTACACGAGGTTTAGGTTTGTTCTGCCTGCACGAGACGATGCATTAGATTTGCCCCAGCCCCCTCTCTCGCGCCGCATCCCCCGACCCGTCATTCGACTCGATTGTCGACGGTAACGTACCATCGAGTTTCCTTTGCGTGATTAGGAGCGTTCCAGGAAATTTTGTTCGAGCCCGCTGAAAGGATCCGTGTGCGCCAATTAATTCTGTATTAGGTTTCGGAATCGAGTATTTCGATTTGGCGTGATTATAAGAGGAATTGCGGCGCTCTCGAAAAGCTCGTCGCATATCGTCGTCTGAAAGAACGGCGTCGCGGGAAAGATAAATCTCTTGTTCCAAAATATTTTCAGAAATATATTATCATTGCGAATTTGAGCGAACTAGCAAACGACATTTGCATTTGGCATGAACGAAAGTAGAAATTGTAAAATCATATCGGTAAGAAGTATCAGCTATATCGCAAATAAGAAGATTAAACTGTCAGTTACACATCATCCTTAGCGTTTTCGATATTATCCAGATATTATCCACATCTCAGATCAACAAAAAATCGGGAAACTTAGGGCTTGTCTGGCTGTTATGTATATCTTGTAGGAATGCTTTGTTGCAATGCGGAGAAACGCACAGGAATTCCAACGATTTCTATTCTGCGGATAATTAACTGCAAAAGTTAAGTAAAACGCCGGCTTCGTCCAGATTTCTCGACGAGTCTTGCTTCGCTCATTAATCAGAAGACGTTTATGGTACCGATCGCGAAAATTAACCTCGAAGACAATGATCAGCGTCATGGCTATTAATTTAACACCTGCGCTAATAAACCGCTAGGAAATACATATCGTTCGCGGTATATTAACGCGGTCGTGGGAGTTTCACGAGCGAACGGGTTAATTCGCCGCGTGTATCGTAATATAATCTTTCCGCGGTGTATATGATGATAAATGACGTGACAACTCGCCGCGCCGAAGCAGTTTCTTTTTTCTTTCTCTCTTTTTCTTTTTTTTTTTAAGCGGCGTAGCGAATCAACTCGTCACGCTCGAGTGGCGTTACATCTCGTGACGAAACGCCGCGTCGCGCATTGTTAAAAAATTAACGAAACGATGTGCCGGCTGTCAGTGTCGTTCAACGGTATCGCGTATCGAGTGTAGCGATTTTATTTGAATATAATCACACTCACGCAGTTATGTAATATTTCACATCTCTATACTTCATATCATAAGAGATCTCTCGCTTAATTTCTCGTGTAGCGTTCCGATGAGACTGACTTTACTATACGCGGTCATATCTTTTCATGCTTCTATCCTTTGTTCCACTTGCCTTGTCTCTATTATTGGCGATTCAGTGTGTATTATAAAAAGGTTTATGCAACCGAAGATATAAAAAATAATGCATGGGGTTGAGGAAAGTGATTTCGCGCGCGCTTTCGTTGGAAGATCGACCGAGGCTCTCGAAGCGCAGTCTTTGTGCAGCCACAAAACGATCTGTAGGGCCAATATAAAATTCAAAGCTGTCAAGAGTGGCACCCTTCACGTTAACGATAGCGCCGCCCCTGAGCATCAGTATGCTAATCCGATGATTGGCTATGTTCCAACCCCGATCCCTCTCTCACCGTGCCGGTCTCTTTCTCTCGCGATCTCTTTCTGCTGGTGTTTCCCTGCCCTTGCCCTGTCTCTTTCTCTCTTTCCGGTTTCTCTGTGGCTTCCTGATGGCATCCAACCACCCTTAACCGAAACCATAAGCCAAAACTAACCCTTATTCTAATTAGGCGGTGCCGCGGCGACGCGCCCCCTGCTTTGCATATTTTCTCGATTAACCTCGCCCTTTCTTTATCCGCTCGACGTCGCAGACTGCCTCAATTTTCCGAAAATTTTCTGACTCGCGGCTTGCATCGTCCTCTTTTTTGATTTTCCGCGTAACATAATGCGCTTGTTGATACGAGATACGCTGACAACACAGACAGAATATTCTCTTTCATTTAAGAAATTATGAGAGTTCTTTAATAACGTAACAAGAATTAGGAACAGCTTAAATTGTTATGCATAGCGACTTAATTTCATCAAAATCCACTCGCGTTTTCACCCCGCGACCAATAGGATAGAAATGGGTTTCCATAGCAGCCTGAGTCCACGGCAACGACAGGCCAGCATCCCCTCCGAGGGATCGTTCGCTGACATAAGCTCATAAACCCGCAATATTGAATATAAATGGACGGCACTGCCGGCGATGCGGAGTGCAAATGAGCCCTGTGAAACCAACCCTTAGCTCAGAGGGTGACCCTAAGGTCGACATAATAGCGTCGATCGAGGGGAAGCTCGAAAGGTCTACAATCAATTAGGTCGACCCCGAAGACAGATTCGCGCTCTTTGCTCGTCACAAAACGCGATTCGAAGAGAGGGCATACCTGCTTTGCATTTAGGGTAGTTTTTAATCCGTTCTACATTGATGTAGATCCTGAATTCGACTTTCATCGTAGAACGCTCGAAAGATACTTAACCTATTAGTTAATTTTTTTAACTCTTTCCTGATTGTTGATATTATATGATTTTCATAAATTTTTATAAACAAACCTTGTAAAACTGTGACAGAGCGAACTGAATAACACTCTTGAGAACACATACGCGTATATGTAGCAAATGATTCGTATATTTTGGCGTAGGTTTGTCTTAATTTCAGGAAAGTGTTAAAAAAATATGTTGCTGTTTATATAAAGTGCAGTTTTGAAAGCGATACTCACTTTTTCTCGCGCTTCCCCGCACCAGTATCCCGAAATCCTTTCGCAAAGGGGTTGTTATCGATTTTCAGTTGGGTGATCTGCAAACAAAGTAAATATACTTGAGCATGGATTTAAAAAAGTTTGCGAGTTAAACAATCCTTCGTTAAGTCGGATTTAACAGACTTGTAGACTCTCGAGCTAATATACTTTCTCGCTTTGCTATGTATTCGACCAATATACCGAGAAAGCGCGATAATTAAGATAGGAATATATTAACCGCGTACGTAACCGACCTACCAAAAATCTGTACAAGGCCCGGTCTCTTCTTATAACCACGTGCGTGCGTGCGTGTGAGCAATTCATTCACTACTGAAAATAATGCGTACCGAGAAGACGTCATTCCACGAAATGACGCTCGCGTCTACTTTATCAAGGCACAGAACGCTGAGAAATATTAATTAATGGAAGATCAGAAATCAAAACGGTCTAGATCGTATAACGCGAGATTGTTCCTTTCTAACGAATTCCCGCCGCTGCGCGTGAGCTTTACACTTTTTCTGCGATAAAATGAGGAACTTTGCGCAATAAAGAGATCGTGTTTCTGTATTAATAAATTTTACGAGATAAACAGAAAAGAGATAAATAAATTGGTTGTCTCTTATAGGAGTAGGCGTTAAAAAATACTAGTCTACGTTCTTCGATTTCCCGAAAGATTACACTCTGATATTCCGAAATTAATCTGACAAAAGTTGTCTTTTTCACGTGGATGATACGTACATTTGAGCAATTCAGAGGTCACTTACCTTTTCGTTTTGATAGGCCGTCACGGCAATGAATTCCGTCTCCTTGAAAACGTAACTCCTGAACGTCGAATACGGAAGCTTCAGGATGTCATTGGCTCGCACGAGGTGAAACCTCGGCTGATACTTGTGCATCGAGTTCAGTATCGTCTGCAATAAGAAAGGGATCATACATTGGGACAGATTGTTTTAGATTAACTTTGGCAAAGAACGTTTGCAATTATTTCGCACTCTCAGACCAATTGCTCGATAATGCCATCAATTCCGCATCGGATAATTTTAGAATCAAGTTAAGAAAAAATGTAACACGCGAATTAAGTTTTTTTCCTCTATACTTTTTCGAATATCTTCAAACTTTGTACAAAGTGAATTTTTCTTTTTCATTCTCATGAACAATGTTCAGAGCGTTCCAATTAACGCAAGTCGCGGAGCTGAGAAGTCTCGTGATTAGCCATCGCGAGCGTGGTCTGAAAGTGATCTACGGCACGGCGCAAAAATTAAGAAACAAAAGCGGCACGAGACACGAGGGAGCGATTTTGCACGAAGAGAAAAATATAGAGATACGTCAGATTAAGAAAGTGTCAAGAAGGTGTTGCCGTTAATCACACAATCAGAAAGCGTGCGCCGACATGTTACTCTTTCTCCTAGTTAATTAATCTTCGTGCAAGTATTTCATAAAGTTCCGTGTGAGCCAAGAAGGCATGAGCTTGGCAAAGCGGCTGTTACACTAATGCATCATGCTGATCGATACAAAGTGCAAACGCAATAGAGCTTTCCGAGCGAGCTTCGCGTGATTTTATCATCGATGACGATGATGATCGCTGTCACATATTTACATTGAAAACATAATTATTTTTTATTTATTATTTATTAGAGACTTTCCTAATATTCTTTTTATTAGCATGGAGATTAGCACTTAGCTGATTCGCTAATTAGCAGAAATAATTGATAAAATAGTGCGTATTCATTTACAATGGTACATACATTTCGTCACGTCTATCGTCAAATTACCGTTCATATAAATTTATCAAATTATCGAAATAACGAATTTCAAATTACGATAATTTATTGACTTCGCCCCGCGATTAAAAAGCTTGCGTTACACGGCGGACGCTCATCGATCTTGTTAAACGGACGCGAATATGCGCGTGCGAGTCGCTCGCGAGACTAACGTCCGGAGCAAATTTGCCCATGCTCGCATTGCTTTTATTATACAATCCGAAAGGCTGTTCAGAATATTCCGGCACGCAAAACGAAAAGGGCGAACTCGCGTAGCTCGCGCACGCGTCCGTCGCATGCGTAAAGAGAATGAGAGAGAAGGTGAGAGATTAATACGTGAGCGGTAACGAGCAAATTACCGGGCGACGTGAAACGCGGACGACGATCGATAACCGGAAGCCACGTGTGTCATTGATTCCGCCATTGAATTCACGAAGATGGATTTTCGCATCCGCGATAGGTCAGTTCTGACCGTCCACCCGCTATCGACGACGTCGGCCTCAATCGTCATCGGCATAATTTATATGGCGGTTATTCGGCGCATACATAGTGATCGATACGTTCCGAAACATGGCCGGCCGTATTCTGGATATCGGTCGCTCTGTCGGGTACAATCGAATTCACTTATTAATTCAATCCGGAATCCGCGGTCCCGCTTCGCCAAATAAAACGTATCAATGCCACGCTTATCATCGTGACATCGCGAGATTAATTTCAGCGTGGCGTCGAAACCGGTTCATTCGCCACCACAAAGATCGTAGTGTTTCTGCTAAACCGAGAAGAATCGCGTTAAGAAACGGAAACATTTATTATCCAAGATTGTTGTGGCCTGCGCATTCTCAAATCGAGCCGATACCTCGAGGCATCATACAAGTTTTACGAGAAATTTCAGCTGTAAAAACTAAAATTGTATGTAATAAAGTATTTTACATTATTCTTATGAACTTCTTAATAAAATACGGGATAAGGCGGTTCTTCGATCCAAGTTTTTCGCCGATATCGCAATATCATTAAAGTATTAATACCGGGTCTAGTCTAGAAATCTAGACAGACATGCCAAGAATAATTCGCGGAAGCCTTACAATTTTTATAGTGTTCTGTAATTAACTGCGAAGGCCAAATCATTATATAATGATACGAAAGATATCGCTTGAAGATATATCAGTATATACATATTTTAATCTTCTTTAAATTTTATAAAAAAGAAACGTTTATTGAAAAGCATTGTCACAAATTCATTAAAAAAATCTGTCATTTAAAATAAATGTGACATCTTATTCTATAACAATAAAATGCATTGAAGTTAAAAAAAATATTTGATTTACATTCAATGGGTTAATATATTATATTTAATGGGTTAATATATTATTGTTTGCTTATGTAAATGGAATGAGCAAAGTTTTCAACGGGGGAAATCAGAAAGCATTTATTAATAAAAATAATAAAAATTAATAAAAATACATGTGATCCCGATTTCGATGCCAGGCTGACATAGTTTTCACTTTTCTCTATATTCTTTTATGATTCGCGTATTTTTCCAGCACCAGGGGCACCAACTGCACCCTTCCATTTTATGTAGATACCGCTCGGAGCATCTCGCTTTGCGAACAGCAACTAACAAGATTGCCAAGAACATTCTGACAACGAAGAACGGACGTATCCTCGTTGTATTGGCTGATAAATCTCTTTATGCATCAAATGCTTTACCTACGAAATCTGGGTAATTATCGTGCGCTCGAAGAAAGAATTTTCGTGGTTGGAAAATGTTTGAAAAATGAATATGGATGAATCGTGTCTTTTAACGAATCGGCAAACTGTTGATAAACGGCAGGCAAATAGGTATGGCTAAAGGATCATGACTCTTCAAAGCAGGAGGCAAATTACCCCTGAAAAGTTTCCGATACCGAGGAAAGTTCTTAATAGCGTTAAAACGAAAATAAAATTCTCAAAACTATTTCTTAACAACATATCAGCAACAGCATGCTGGTATGTCCATGTAGGCATATACACGATAAGACTCGAAAGACATTTGTTTCTTAAAAATTAATTTCACATATCGATGAAGATGAAGATCATATAAGAATAACATTTAAGATGAAAATCTGTTAAACCAATGTTAAAAATTTTATCTAAGTACTAAAAATCTATTGAAATTAAAATTACCTGAGAAGCTTTTATATCATAATTCGTCAAAATTAATAATTAATCAAAATTCTAACATTTAATACATAATTCATGTCTTTATGTCAAAATATGAATGTCTGAATCTTCTAAATCTAATCCCTTTTAAGATTGAATTCGATCTGCGATAAGACATAATAACTAAAAAAGAATTCAGAAGGATTGCAAAATATCCGAGAATATTCACGCAGATGAAAGTATCCAACTGCGTTAGTCTACACGTTGGACATATAGGGAAAAAAACAGAAATTGTCAACAGACATCAGGGATGAGCAGGGAGAAGAGAAAGACGCAGGGGCCAAAGGTCCACCACGTCGGTGAACAGAGTCGATAATCACTGGAGTGCATGGAGGCTTAAGTGAAGGGACCGATCGTAACGCACAACGTCATTCCGTCAATCCGCGGCAAGAAATTCACGTTTGCCGCTACCACACGCGGTAAATAAAATTTGTCGACGCGCCGCTCGTGCGTATAAATTGGTACGACACACGTGAAGCGAAGAGAAAGAAAGAGAGAGAGAGAGAGAGAGAGAGAGAGAGAGAGAGAGAGAGAGAGAGCCCTCGCTCGTTCCTGCACGGACGCCATTATGCGCGGCGCGGTACAAAGGGGAAATAATTAGCGCTGGCCGGGTGATAAGCCGGCAATCTAGGCGTTTGTCATTAGCCTATCAAAGCAGAATATTTCTCTCTTCTTTTTTTTCTCTTTCCCTCGCCACCGTCACCGCCACTACCGCCGATGGTCCCCCTTCCGGTCCCTCACACGACGCCCCGGCGCGGCGGTTCCCTCGTCTCTATCTCGTTTCTCGTGGACCTTCGGCCTCGACACGCCTCTGGCGCCGTGGAAAATATGTGCGAACGCCGATCGGAGCAATTAGTATTTCTCCGGACTCTAATCTGGGTTCACTCGAGCGCGGCGAATGCGCGTCTTTCGCGGTATATTCTAGAACATGTCGGCGAAAGAAGAATAAAAAGGAGAGATGAAGGCAGGAGGACACAGTTTGCGAGAGAAGAAAAGGGAAGAGGTAGTATTGCGAGCGCCTAGGGAGAAAGAGAAAGAAAGAGAAAGGGGGAAGAGGAGAAAGGAGAGAATAGAAGGAGATGGTCGGAGGATGGAAAGTAAGTGGTAGAATCTGAAGCGGTCCAGTGTGTATATCGTGCCGCGTGAATTGACCGGCCAGATAAAACCGCACGGCGGACGAATGGACGGTGGGACGAGCGGGCGGGAAAGCAGCAGCGAGACGGCAGGAGAGGAAAGTGAGAGAATATCTTGGCCGACACAGAAGCCGACGCTGCTAATGACTCTGTCCGCGGTAATCTCCGGGTGTTATCTGTCCTGGCTACCTGGGGCCCACCTACTTCGAATCACGAACCTGCACACGCTGCCGTCACGTCCCTCTTTCTCGCGTCTCTCCTTCGCGCTCTTCTCCCCTTTCCCCCACTCCGTTCGCTCGTCCTTGCGCCATCAGGATCACGGAATCCGAAGATCTCTTTAGGCGTGCCGCTTATTTGAGACCCAATGCGATACGTGTATCTTTAAAATATATGGATCAATAAAAAGCGCGTAGCAACTTACAGACCGATTTATTCTGGTTTCAAATTTCCACGCAAATATTTAATGTAAGTTGTAAACACAAAATGAAATCAGAAAGATTGTTAAAAAGATAGAATAATTTACCCTTCGAAATTCACGCTGGTCCGAGAAAACAAAGAAGCGCAAAATCCTGTCATTGCTGGTGTGCATCCTCGGTATTTGGCCAATTGCCTACTGATCGTACAGAAAAGCAAACAAATCTCTTGGACTTAAAAGAGATTACTTCAATGAAAGACTAAAAATGAGTCATCGAAATATTGACGATATTGCAAAATTTTTTCCTAGCAGCAAGGAAATGAAGGCGAAGAATAAAATGTGTTTTGAAACATTTCAAAGATAAAATCGAGAAATAGGAAAAATTTGCAAGAAAGAGAAACAAGTCATCAGAAGATGGCTGATGATTCGAGGATTACTTAGCCATTAGGTTCACAATCACATAAAGTTCAGTTTGCAGTTCTTGCGAACCCCGTGCACTTTCATTCACTTACACGCGCACAAAAATGTTCACAGTACATTTGAACATTCTTAACGAATACACGAAAATAATGAGAGAAAGATATCGGATGGGAAAGGATAAAGGGGTGATTCGCGTATGTGTCGATCCGCGGGGGTGGATAGAAGGAAGAAAGGGTAATTCTTGATAGTGAGTGGCGCCACCTCGGCAGAAAACGGTGGAGGAATGAAACTTTTCACCGCAAGAGTGCGAGCGGGCTCTCCCGCTCGCCACACAGGGGTGCGACGAAGTAAAGACGACGAAGCGACGGGGGTGAAACGCACGGGAGCGGAAAGGGAAAGGTGGTGGTAAGGTTGGTCGTCCTGGTATCGACCGCCTGAAAAAGGGGTGGATTTTTCTACCCCTGGGCGGAGGACCCGCCGTGTAGGAGGACGTGTTCCGGACGCAAACGCGACTGGCCCATCTCAGGACCTTCGTCACGCGGAATAAAAATAAGGGCGGTTTTTCTCAGCGATATTTTATCGTTAGCTGACATAACAATGTATTTMTTTATTTTCGTGCATTAACCAGTCAAGATTAAGATAGATTTTTTTTTTAAACCATAAAAAATTAAAATTAAAGCACTGCGAAATATTAAAAAATTTTATTTTGAATTTTGAATATGTAAAAAGTTCAGAAAAAAATTACGAAAAATCGAACATAAAATTTTAAATCAAACTTCAATGTAAAATTGAGGACAAAACATAAGCAAATTAGATTTCGCTATTACAAAAAGTGTTTCATTAACGTTCGTAAAAATAAATATAAAATACGTGGTATAATGAGAGATAACACCGATTAATTTTTTGACCGACCACGTACACATCGCAAAAGACCCTCGGAATCGGAGCGCGTCTTGATTGAGCAGTTGAATCTAATCGCATTTCCAGTTCGCGCCATCCTACCGCAGATGTTACCTCGGAGTTCGCGATTAGGCGTATAATTTCGAGGAAGTCAATTAGTTCGAATCAATCTGAGTTCTGGGAAGCGACGCGTGGGAGCGTGACGAAGTGTCTTCCAGTTCTAAGAACGAATTAGGCGATGAACTTCAAGCTTACAGACGGCTCGGCGACGTGACGCCGGCGGCTTCGCTTGTTGGTGAAGCGAGGGCAGCGAAGTTAGGTCAATTCGTGATGGCGAAGACGATGAGAAGGAGGAAGAAGAGGAGAAGAAGGAGGGAAAGGGGGGAATGTAGGAGAGAAATAGATCCTTGGGGGGTTTCTCTGCCACTTACTCGCCCGGAAGCTAATTGGCCCGAATCGAGGGTGGCTTTTCCATCATCCGGTTCGGGCATTATGGCCGACTTGCACGTAAGCCGACAAGCCAATAGCAGGCCGTCTAGATGGTCGAGCGAACACGAGGAACTCCTTTCCTCCGTTCTTTTTTCCCTTCCACGCGAATTCGTACCAATTTCCGAGGCTACTATATAAACGCTGCTGCTCAGTGAAATATGACAGGTGTCACGATGCGCCGCGTTCGATTGACCCGCTAAAAAGAGCGACGGGAAACATTTCTTATTAATAACGATGATATCTCTATTCTGACTTTTTCGACAATCGCAGGTAAATTGAGAGAGCTTAGAATTTTTTTTGTAAGAACAGATTTAATAGATTATTTATTATCATTTTGTATCATTATAGTTTAACAAAAAAATTCAATTGAGCGTTATGCTATTGCGTTCACTATTGTGCTAAAAGATAAGAAAAATATAAACAGATTTAAATGGATATTTAAAGCGCGATTAGAGAGAACACTGCAGCTAATATTTAATTCCGGTGTCAAGCCAAATTACGCAGAAGTTCTATGAACTGAGCGAATCCGCCCATTGAATGAGCCCACTGTGCACGCGAAGAAATAAAGATTATCGACTTAACGCCGTTCTTTGATCACTGAATGAAAGCAAATAGGTATCTGTCGCCAACCAGTGCCGTGGTCATGGTAATTCCTGATAAACTTCGCGAGCCAAGTTCGACTCGTTGGAGAGGGAACGGAAATTCAATCTATTTCAAGTCTTTAATATCTCTATTTTATTATATATTAAAAATCTCAAAAATATTTACGATTAAACTAAAAGTATTAACCCCAAATTGCGTAAGATTACTAATGTATACAGTAAAGCTTTTTTTTAAATACACATAACAAACTCCAGTAAAGTGCTCCTGCGGATTTATATTATGAATCGCGGAAAGATCCGGGATAAATGCGTTTCATGATGCCGTATACATATTTACTTCTCGCTGGAAGCGAGAGGTTATTTAAGCGAGAATTGTCAAGGTTTAGAGGGGTACACACGAGAATCGTCTTTTCCCTTGATTTCCTCGGCGGTTGATACGGAAAAAAGCAGCGGAGGAAAACGTTAAACGGAAATCAGGCTGCTTACAGACGGGCCGCGTGTATAAAGAAGCGTCACCGTTTCTCTTTTTTCCACTCTGCCCCCTCTCCCCCCTCTCTCTCTTTCTCTTTCTCGCTCGAAGAATGATAGGGAAAAAAGGCCCTTTGACGAGCGTGGTATCTCTCGCGCTGAAATACGCTGCGGAAAAGATGGAAAAGAAGCGCCGCGAGGGGTGTTTGCGCGGGTCGCAAGTGTGAAATTGCCGACGATGCTCTCGATGTGCCGTAAAATACAAGAGTGGAAGTTTTTTTCCTTTAGTGGCGGGAAAAATTGTTCTTGATTATTCAAAAAGTACGTGGCGATATTCCTCAATAATGCGCCACCATTCGATTCAGTTGCTGTCGCTGTTTTTTGCGACCGTTTGCGTATCGCGCTAATTATAAGGTTCTCGAGGAATTTTACGAGCGGCGTCTTAACCGTTTGAGGCCTTCGAACATGGGATATACGGGTGATGCGAAACGTTTTACGAATCCGACGGTGTCGCACAAGTTGGCCTCTTATCGCTGCATGCGACAAACAAGATAAATTACACTGACTGTTCTTTTCTCTTCGCTGTTTGTTTAAATGATGTAACGGCGAATTTAATTTGAAATTAACTTCTGTACCGCCGTCATCGATAAACGTTTCGCCTCTGAATCGCTTCCCATTGTTGGGGATTGCGGAGAGAAAGAGAGAGAGAGAGACATAACTCTATTTATGTTTTTATTTCTCCATGGATTATAGAAAAATCATTGGATAGAAGAATTACGAGCTAAAAATGTATTGATGTATTAACAATGGCAAGCACGGGAATATCACGATCTATGTACACATCAGAGTTCTTTTAACTTCCCTGTTAGAATAATAGTTTGGCGCATTGGCAACGAGCACGGTATCGTATTTATCGATCTCACCGCGTTGGACGTAGAATCTAGACGATCCGTTAAATATAAAACATTAAATATTGGCTAAAGACTAGACGAGACTATACACGTGTGTTCACCGGGAACGGACTTTTCCCGCTGAGCCAGCAAAGCTCCCTCTCGCCTTCAGTCGTCCACCGCTCTTTCTTTTTTTTTTTCGATGCCTCAGTCTGGCGGATTACGCTGACCGACAATGGTGCTGATTGAAACCGATTATCGGACTCTCCTCCTCTCATCTTCTCCTTTTTTTTTTTCATTTCGACCCTGCCGCGGCGACAGTCGGATTCGTTTCCAGTTGAGGTGTTACGACCCTGTGATTTCATCGTCGTAGAATCAAATGTAAAAAAAAAAGAAGGAAAAAGAGAAAAGAGATATGCCAGAAAACGAGAAAAGAAACTAAAAAAGGGAAGGAGAGAAAAAGGAGGAAACGGAAGGCTGAAAGCTCGGCGAAACTAACCCCCGGAATTCTGGCTGGCAGCGACAGCCACCCCCTTCGTTTTCAATGCCGGCTTTATTGTCCTAAAGAATACGAGTCGCCGCGACAGGCCACCCTTATCTGGTAATCGCGCGTCCCTTCGTTTTTCGGAATACGAATGAGAGCTCGCGTGGCACTCTTGCGCGAAGGGATACTGACCGCCGCCGTTATTTTTTCCCATCGAAAGCAGTGTGGTTTCCGTACCCATGCGGAATACGGAATGCATATCGATTATATTGAACCACAACGGAGACATTGCGAATATATCTGAAGAAGCACATTAGATAGTCTTCCCTTTTAGATGTAGCAATTCTAAAGCGTATAGCATATTTATTATGATAATCTGCGACAATCGTTATTATGTACTTACAATTAGACGAACAAAATGATATCAGTGAAATACATAGATGAATTTTCCTTTCCGATATACAAAATCTTTTTTAAAAATCTCTTAATACGTTAATTATCGTCGATCAAATTGATTAACTCGGATGCTCCTCGCTGATGATTTATTTCTAGCTACGTCACGAGCAGATATGGAAAAAGATTGAGCGCGATTGATTAACGCCATAAAAGCTGTGCTGAGCATCTAAACATCTCGCGTGAAACGAGGCGATGCAATCCTCCAACCATTCGTTCATGTCACGCTCGCTCTTCTGATTTTACCAAAGAAATAGAATTAAATTGGTCATGTCATGTGAGAGAAATATGTCGGCAACACGCATGAAGCATTTTACCTCTGGGACGCACAAACCCTTTTCATTGCTCAGCACTACTATTGCTCTCAAATAAATTTAATCTATTTGTATTAAACTGGTCCTCCTAAACAAACAGGCAAATATGTCCTAGCATTGTTGCGTGAAGAAATATTTTTGACTGACATACATCTCTTCTTTATATCATTGTTAAACTTCACTCGAACAAGTATATTTTATTGTTCATCATATATATATATATATATATATATATATATATATATATATATATATATATAAAATGACACAGAATCGTATCATTATTGATAACGTTGACATTTTAAATGGGCTATTATCGACTAGAATGGTCGTCGTGAGAAAAGCGTTAATCTGTTGCCGAAAGGAAAACGAGTCACGAAACGACTTTCAAGAAAGATCGTTTAAAAATCATAAATATGGATAGCTCGCTGGTCATAAAAGAGATAAATGACCAAGGGAACGCAATCGAGAATTAACGCGTACATTAAGTCTCTCGGAACCCGTCAACGCTTCAATGTTTTTTCTCCTCAGATTGATCTTCTTTTTTTTTTCTGTTCAACCTCCGGTCGAGCGAGATCGCCTCGAATTATCAGTCCCCCCTTACTATGACCCGAACGCAGAGGCGTTCGGATAACCTCGAAGAAAGTTCGAAACACTTTATCACAATCTGTCTCAATAATTCGGAGTAATAATGATGCATGCGCATGGCGCGTAAAGTGCATGAAACCCGCGGATGAATGCTGATAACGTGGTTCTTCCAAGCTTCGATCAATCGCTCCGCTCGCGCGATTAACTTTAACACTTGATCATTAACGTTAGAACATTTGAACATTTCTTATTTCCACGAGGTTTTCTTGAGCATGATGTAGGACGTTGCATATTTAACTAACTCTGCTTTATTGTCTTGATACGTCGCGTATTAAACACGTGAAAGAATTTGTGTAAAGCTTGCCGCGTGTGAGTTTCCATGACTGTGCAAAAAAAAAAAACCAGAAAAAAGAGATTGCAGGACAATCCGCCAGCCGAGGTAAATCCCTGTCCTCGGTACACCGTTAATATAACGCCGACTGAGCAAACCAGCCGCGCGGCGTACCCGGAAGCAAATTTGAACACGAAAATCGGTAGAAAAATAGTAGGCGATAGTGGCGCGTCGATTTTTAACTGCCCGTTGCACACACCAAAAATACGGTGGTGTCCGCGCGCAGTCGCCAGAAAGCGCAAACAGATACGCGTGTTTGCAGAAGCATCTGTCATAGAGAAACGTCTGCTGTGTAGACGTAGAGCGACACAGAAGGTGTCCGCAGTTTCAGGAAGAGTGAAAAAGGAGGATGACGACGGACGGATGGACGGTACACCACCATCATCACCATCATCAAGGGAGGAGAGACGGAGGAAAGGAAAGAAGAAATGTTCCGTGCAAACACGGCAGCGGCTGTCTTCCACAGAGGCAGTAAGTAAGTTGGTTAAGCAGAGGTCCTAAAACATTCAAACGACAAACATTAAGGAGCCCCCTTTCTTCCGACCGCGTCGCCCGTCCGGTTCCCAACGCTCGGTTCGCCGTCGTCGAGCGTCCATTAGTAGAGTTTGCGCGGCGGCGCCTCTGATGTCTCGGGGTCCCGATCGTGCGCGCGCGCGACATCTTCGGTCGTAACACAAATTTCTACCCTGTCTGCGCTCGCTTCGTCGTCGTGTAAGAAACCTTGCGCAAATCTCGCTCGTGAAAGAACGAAGGCAACGAAGGTAACGAGGCCGGCTAACAAATTTCGCGCGCGATTTCTAGGATAGACTTACTCTGACATTTATCTATTTATGCTATCTCGCTTTTAGAAACGTGTAAGTCGTTCTTGACTCTCTCTTTACTATATTCTATACAATTTTACATTAATTATTATTGAAATAAGGCGAGCAGATAACCGCAAGATCTGATGTCGGTGAATAAGCGACATTTCCGTGGAACTCAAATCCGCGTTGCATTCGTAACTTGCTCCACTTGTCAAGGACTCGCGATGCTTTCGGCGAAAAGTAGCGCCTTTTTATAGGCCGCCCTAATTTGCAACAGATGCACCACCAACGACGTCGCGACGTAATTCGCCGCCGACGAGGTGGTCCCCTTAGAGAACGATTTTAGGAGCACTCGCGATAGCCGCGAAACATCTGTCCCGCTTGTCAGCTCGTTAGGTATCACAATAAAATGACGAAGAACAGAATGGATTCAAGTACGGTCGTTAAACTGATTTTAGCCTCGTCCGCAACACCGGAGTTATATTGCACCAACACTTATATGCAACAGCATACGTTCTAATCATCCGATGTGCAGCTTGGCGTGTTGTTAGAAAGTGAGATAAAAGAATGAGAAGCACACATTCATCTACACATATTAATTGAACGTCATTTTAACACAACCATAATAAAACCATAAATTATATTCAAAGCAAAAAATTAACACACGCATACACACACACACACACACACACACACA
>JANQDE010000022.1:2220575-2260546 GCA_037157785.1 Cephalotes varians
CCCCCCTTTTGACCCTTTTTCTCTACGCAGAAATCCGCGCGCGGTAAGCTCTCTCCTAAGTACGGTATTTAGCCCGCCGAACGCGACCGGCACGTTAAATACCGGGCTGTTAATGCGGCCGAGCACCGGTACTCTCGGCGCGATCACACACGAGCGGAATACCCGCGCTATGACTCACCGCGGCGGTCACTGCGCGCGCGTATCGTGAGATATTCTCGGCATACGTGCGTTATTCCGACGGTAAAGGATTTTTCTTTTTTTCCTCTCTCTAACATCTCTCGGTGTCGATGCACCTCGATGATCAGCACGCGGCCGTTTAATGCAGCGCGACGATGCCTTACGCGCGCCTGGTATCCGCCTTACGACGACGATCCGCTCTCGCCTTTGCTTCCACAAGCGGTAGCTAAAGCGGCGGGATACGAACCGTCCGGTATGTTGAAGAACACGGAATGGTACTCCGATGATCCCCAAGAAAGACGGCTAAAATATGTTCCTCGATGATATGAAACAGTATTTCTCAATTTAACGAGAGCATTCGGTTTATACATTCGATTAGAAAAAGATATTTAATCGTACGTTTTAATGTATCTGTATATCAGTAATAATAATACAAAGCGGGTTGGAAACTTTCACAGAGGGTAACGAAACATTGTGGACGCGATACGTCGGCGTAATCTTTTTCACGCGAAATCGGGCGTAGGAAAAGGACGGAAAGGAGGTCGATTTGTTTCGGGATAAAGCGGTCAAATCGCGGAGGGATCAGAGATACGGCAGTTATACCCTCTTGATATATCGTATCGCGGATCTATGATCCCCCTGGAGGTTCCTGCGGTGGACCCGTAATCCCGAAACCCCTCAATAAAAGCCCCGTAAGAGATAGTTCCCCGTAATACGATAGAACTCGGTAGATCTTTATCGCGCTTTCCGATCGGTACCCGAGCCATATGTCGCCCTCCTCTCTTTCCCTACTTTGATATTATTTATTCGCGTGCCTCCCCGCATCCGAAACACATCGCGGATCGCTCCACTCCCCGTGAATTATACGGAATTGCCGAAAATTGCCTCCAATTTTCGTCCGCCTAACGCGTGCGCGAATCGCTCCACCGTGAAATTCGTTAAGGTTTCGGGAAAAAAAAGACGGATAAAGGTAAACGAGAGTAAATTGCGAGTAAGCAACGACCTGTGAATAAGTGTACTGTTGCTCTTGCATGGACAATGATTCACTTCATATTAAATAACAATCGTTTATTATCTTTGCTGAAAAAGTTGAATTATGTCATTTAAACGTTCCAATAAAATTCCTTCGAAACTTTTACGAAGTTGCATGAATTATGAAAGAGCCAGCGGCCAAAGAAGTACCTAAGAGTTTCAAAGAACTTCTCCATATATGCATTCATAAAATATGCTAAAGCTCGGTGCATCATCTGAAACTGTGCTCGAATACGGACGCAATCATAATAGTTATGAGTTCTCGGGCTATGCATTTTTCGTTTAGACGCTGTGAGAACAAGGGACAGCGAATGAAACTTTCCTAGGGGGCACACGTAAAATATGCAGAAGTCGACGAAAGAGTGTCATCAGAGAGTGTCATCAATGAACTTCGTGAGGAGGCACGCCGTTGGGCCGGACCCACGTCAAAATACAAAATTGACGGGCGATTTCCCATGAAATTGATGACCATCGTGGCCGGCGCCACAAACCTAAGATTAGCCACAGGCGTCTATGGGTTATGAATGGACCACCGTTTTTCTGGATTGCTTCGAGCAGGTACACCGAAAGTGGTCTGTGGCAACGGAAGAGAATGAAAGCCTTACCTCATTCGAGTTTCATCAAACGAATCTTTTGTTCTCGACATTTGGCAAACTTGAGAAGTCAAAGGCTTCAGCTTATTAATACATCGGGACATTATCGTCATCATTAATTGATTGTCAAAATTAAAACATATTCTATCGATTCACTTTAAAATTAAATTAAATATAACTCCAATTAATTCGCTTAAATCTAAATTTACCTCTATACAATACTAATTACCACTGATTTTAAATTTAAATGATTTTTATTGCCTTTGAATTCGAAAATGACCGTGAATTCATGACCGTGACAGTTAATTACAGATGCATCATCGCGACGCGTATTTAACCCTCTTTAAATCCTATGTTGGGAAAAACACGGTCGATGTTTCACCTTTTCGAGTACTTCCCTTTGTCAGGAAAATTACAGTCGCGGTATCAAGGGTATGCCTGGTGTGTTTCTACGCATTTGCAGCACGGCGCGGCGAATTGTTTGCTACTGCGGGCCGCATTTGCGCCACGTATAACCGTATACTTTGAGTACTTCAATACTCCGCAATTCCCCTCTTTTTGTGCATTATCGGGGTTCGGTGTAACGCGCACTTTCCCTTCCCTTCGCATACACGGCCACGGCGATAATCCAAGGTGTAAGCTCGCAAAACGTGAGCGAACGGAACGATTTACGTGGTTATTGCAACGTTTCTAGGAACTATTCTTTGTGTGGCGATTCTTTGTTACCTTTTTGGTAAATTGCTTTTTTGTAGATTATTATGTAATGTATAATGTTGTTCAGAAAATATAACTATCAAATAAGAAATCAAAATAACTTTTAGTCAAATATTCCAAACGTAAAATATAATTCAGATAAGACCGATGTATGATTTATAACATCAAATCATAACTGCTTCTGTCATTAATAAGCTAATTACACTAATTTTTGTTAGCGGATCAATGCTTAAGGCCGACGTAAAGCTGACGTAAGCTGAGAGAACCGAAATCGAGAGATCGAAGCCATTTTACCGGAGTGGCCCCCAATTACGTCGCCCGCGAGTCCGTCTATATCGGATAATTACAACTTTCCGGACCGGTCGCGCGGGCATGCGCAAGGCGCGGCAAAAAGTGTGAACAATCTTTTCGAGGCTCATAAAATATCAGTCGAGGGACTAGGGAGATTAATGAGGAAAATGGGAACGAGCTGCGAGAAACCGCGAAGGCGTCGCCCACGGCGACGATAGAAAAGTGGCGCGGTCAGTAATTTCGAGATCGTTGAGGGATCGTCTAACGGTTATTATTACCGCTATTATTTCGCGTAACGATCTCTTACGCAGGACGACAAGGACAACGGATATGTCAAGGGTTCGGAGCCAGGATGCGGTCGATCTTTACGCCGTGGCGTAAATCAGCAAAAAATCGGCCAACGAGCGAGCGGGAATAGGAATTCGCGATGGGAGAGACGGAACGGCGCTCGGAAATGTTTCGTGACAGAGAGCGGTTTACTATAATCGCAGGATCTCCGAGAATTTCTTTTCACCGAGCGGCTCTCAACATTCAGGAATGTTTAACTGCTTTCAGTATTCGTCCGCGCGCGACGACTGTAATTAAACCATTTAAGCACGACGAGCGAATTATGAATCCCTGAAAATTGCCATCGCGTCAGCCCCCTTTAAAAATTGTTCGGTCGCCTTTTTTCTCTCCTCCAATTTTCCACGTGTGCCCATATGGCCTTTCATATCCGCCAGAAAACGATTTCATTTATCTCGGACAATTATCGATGGCTACTGCATGACAAAAGCTATTTCGACTCGGCTTCATCCGAATCGAATCGTCTCTTTGGAAACGTTTCTTTCTTCCTACACTCTGAAGTTTTGGCGACGTTATAAGTAAAACTATATAGAAACTATAAATTTTTACAATCATGCAAAAAAGACACTTTTTGCAATTCTAAAAATTGGCGTTCTTTCACATGCACGATTGCGCGTGATTACCGATTGCAAAAGTGAGAAACTGGTTTTATTATTAAACCGCGAAGTGCTAATTATTTGTGCGGAGTAGTGATCATTAATCGAGGCCGACGTTGTGCAACACGTTTGCGAGGGCGGCAACCTAGCGCCACGAAAAAAAGCGAAAGGCCGTGTCACGGTTTTCGCGGTGTCGCCTCGACTTAGTCGGCGTCAAACGAGAACGGAAGAGAGCCTTGTCGGTCTTACGCTTCGACGGCAGCGGTGAGCCACAGAGGGCTGCTCCTCCTCGTTATCTCTTTCCCTTTCTATTCTACAAACAATGTCATTGCCGGCAATGTTTGCTACGTCAGTCACTTTTTCCGAGCTTATCTGATATCGTTATTATTAACCCTTGAAAATCAAAAGCGCACGTTCCTTTTTCTAATTAGTTAGCACGCAGATATATAATAGAATAGAGATTTAATTCTTGAACAGCTCTCGTGTTCCTTTGTAAGAGTATCGTAGAGTTCCTGGTATGGAATAATCTCTTCGAATAATCTTTAAGAATAAATATAATTTAGGAAGGCCACTCGTTTCGAGAACTAAAACAAATATTATTCCTCTCTATCTATGCGTCACGGAGAAAAGAAAAAAGTAGTTAAATATATATCCGTTAAATATAAATCTACGCGGATCGCCTGGTTTTCTATTCTTACATTACCATACTTTTTTTTCACAGCGCGCGGTCTCTATCCTTCTATTTTTGTCGACCATTTTCTGCGAAAAAAAGGTGCATTCATAGGTTTTTATCACATCAATTTTTTGAGGTTGCTCTTTTCCTCTACAGCGACCAATTTCACCGCTGTAATTTTAAATGTAAATACAGAATGGGGGGGGGGGGGCACCGCACGCACGGCCTACGGTTATCGAGATCGATTGCGAATCGGGAACAATTCAAATATATCGCGTGATAATATTTCGTTCGACCCTATCGAAAACTGCAAATGTTTTCATCGGACGAATAAAATCGTCGTCCATTCTCGCGCGCCGAGATATTTTTATTCCGCGCGTTCATTGAGCTTTCTAATCGACATCGTGAAATCGAACGCGGTTTTTATATAGCTCACCGCTGTCGCGTTTGTTTGCTCCGGCACAGCCGCTTGCGGCGCGGTGATATAATTACAGAGTCGTTAAGCCCTAATGACAGCCAATCCAAGAAGAAACATCTGAAGTCGTTGCGTCGTGAAGCGATTAGATAAATTGTCCGATAAATATGACATTTATTGGCATGGCGTAAAATAGCGCGACAGTGCAAAGGTGTACAAACGCGTGTCGATAATAACGGCAGTCGATAGAAAAGCCGATTGGCGACGAGACAGCGTTAAAGCGCATTTGTTTCGCGTCATTTTATTCTGTCTCAACGAAAGGTTTCGATTTCCCAATAGGAGCTACGAGGGAACTATATAAATTACGTAAAGCACGATACAAAAAAAAATTCGTGAGATTCACTTCCCGTCGTGCCCTACGCTCTTTGCACACTTTCTCACTTCCGCGTTGTATTTTCCCGGAAGGAAAGCGCAAAATTATAATTTGCAGCAATCAGGCATCCAATTTCCAGTTTCGAATCCGTCGTTTAATTATTCGCTACAGCCGAAATCCCAGAAGGTGCGATTGCTGCCGGCGAAAATGTGTTTATTCGGGTTAACGCTGCGCCGCGCGTAGAGCGAGATGAGCGCGGAGTAACGCTAATTAATATTTACCCTCCGACAACATCGCACTACCGTGACGCACTAGATATCCTCGAAGTGCGTGTCTCCTCTCCGAAACTGTGCGAAAATTTTATTTAGCCTAAGAAGATCATTTTCTCGTTTGTGTAATAAAAAAGCCGAAATTCCTTTCTCTCATATAACAAAAAAGATTGAAAAACATGAACGGATCGGTTGCCATCATTTTTCAAGATTTCCCTTTAACTTGAGAATTCTACAAGTTCATGAAATCAAATACGAATTTAAGAATATCTTTTCCCTCGCTCAAATTTTCAAGAGATTTGAGACGCTTAGAAAAGTCGCGAAACAGTCATCGATTTCGGAGACATTAGACGTAAGTCATCTCGTTCATCCATTAGTAGATTAATCGACCATATCTATGTATCCCTGTATCCCTCATCTCTCTCCCTCTCTCTCTTTTTCCGTCTCTCCCTTTCTCGTTCGTGATGCATCGGCCGCGCGCGCACATAAAAGCCTGTTCTGGGCATTTTCGTCGGGGAGGGACGCGGCCCTTCCACCAGGATATACGATATGCTATATGTCCCCTCCGTGCCCCTTCCCCGCGTAATACTCCCCATCCTGGTGGGGACGACGACCGCCTCTAGAAACGCCCTTCGACTTGCTTCACCCGACGCGCGTATGCTCCACGACGAACGACGACGGCAGCGGCGGATCTGTGCGATATACTCGCAATATACCCATGTGTATGCAGGTACATACGTTCCTGTGAATACGTATATGTCTCTATTGATGCGTGCGCCACTCACACGCACCCACACCTGGCCCTACGTGCGCGTGTACGTACGCACGGCGCGCGTATGTAGGGCAAACTGCATGGCGGAGCCATGCGTTCACAGTCTTCCGCAGTCTGTTCCCGACGTTGGAAAAAGGAACGAAGGGAGGCTAAAAACGGTCATCCCTCGGTATCGTTCGAATGTGACACGTACGCACGTCTCCTTATGACGGAGGTTCTCGGAGGCACGTACACGGTTATTTGCGAATTTAAAGCGACGGTGTTACGTACGGATTACAAATATCGTTCTTTTACGGTACGGAGGAGACAAAAGAATCGCCGTTTCGTCGCGCACAGTGGGATTTACAACCGAAGTGAGGCCGGGAAAAAATATTGCCGTTAGTTGCCTGCATTCGAAATTGGACGGATCGACAAATCCTCTTACAAGACATTGTTGTTGACGATATCATTATATTATAATAATATATAATATATAATAACGTGGAAAATATTACACGTGGGGATTTCTTATCCGAAAATTCGAGTTGATGAATTTCCCGCGATAAACGTGTGGAATTCGTCTATTTCGTTGATAACTATGTGTATGTGTAAAGATACACGATTGCTCGTATAAAAAAATTGACAATCAGGAAAACGAAAGACAAGCTAATTTACAGTGTACCTATGCGATATTAACTTTCAACGAAAGTGCCTTTTATTCAAAAATCAAATATTTCACTGATTTTTATATCATTTGACATATTATATTATACACAAAAACCAATCATTTTTCATTGATAAGCTTTTACATTTTTTCGATCCGTTCGTGTTTACGTGCGGTGGTGAATAAGTACAATGTCACGTTGACGTATCTTGTACGGGAATGGAATAATGCATAATAATTAATTCTGATTTACATTATGCTGCATTTTATCGCATCGACACGCATCATGTTCCCCAGGACACCTGTCGCGAGCTGTCAAATGCTTGATGATACATAAATGTGCGTATATCGTCGGAAGCTTTACATGTACGATAGAAAAATCACGCTAGATACATTTAACGCGTTCGTGTGCACGCGGGGAATGCAACGCAATGCAACGCAACGCAACGCAACGCAACGCAACGCAACGCAACGCAACACCGACGCCGCTGCCGCCGGTATTTTTTAATAGAATAGCAATAGAGAGCTCAACAGCCGGGCGGTATCCAATTTTTTTTTCAATTTGCCGCGAGACTCAGGGCGTCCGGATTCGACACACTCCGGTATAACGCGCTCTCACACGCACGTTGGTAACGGAGGGGACACTCCGCTGCGTTGCAAACAGTGATAGAAAAATCCAAACCTTACCAAAACAGAAAACAAAACGAAAAATAAACACACACGCTCGCACCCCCTCCGCCATCCCGCTACCCTCGGAGAAAATGTCGACGAAATTTACTTCGCCTCCGGTAAGGTAGTGGAAATGATATCCCGCGGCTGACGCCGAAATTTTCACGGGGTACCGCGCGGAAAATTCTGCCTGCCCGAAAATCGCGCGCGGCGTTCATTTCGCCGCTCCGCAAAACGGACGGGAATGCGAATTTCGACAAAGAGACACGACGAACAATCTGATTCACCGCGCGCAATTATCCGGTTGGATATCACCGACGTGCGCGGAATAACTCTTTTTTTTTTCTAATTTCTAGCGGTTTCGAAATATTCTGTGTATTCGCGAGCATATTTCGATATTTACGCGTCAAGACATAAAGATAAATTAATATTGAAATACGAGTGAAACTTGCGTGCGTTGCAAGCAGTCTAAAAGCAGTTAAAAAGAGACGTGAACGCCTTCGAGTTCGCTATTCGGGCTTAAATTCGCATGTTTTAAATGCGCATAGCCACATCGAAGAAAATTTAAAAAAAAAACTGCTATCCGAATAATAACCGCACGTATTCTCTCGCGAGTTTCGGCCGCGGAAACGGCTCGTTCTTCGTTGGGAGAGCAGGTCGGCAAGAAAAGAACTTGTGCTTTTTATTTAAACCGCTTGGCAGCCAACCTCTACCGCGCCGCGCAATGTACCTTTTAATTTTACTTTCTTTGCTCCGTTTCCACCGCGCGTGCGACGACGTCGTCTAACCGCGGGAAAAAAATGAGCAAACGGTAACATCGTGAAACTACCTCCCAAGAATAAGAATACCGCGTTCCCTTCCTGCTTTTTTTCCATGTGCCTCGTTAACGTCCCTTTATCTTCCAAATTTTCTCTTCTCGAGTCGCGCGAGAGTATTCCTCGGTTCGGTTCGGCAAAGAAGAAAGCGTCAAAGGCACGGAGATGCTTCAATAATAAGGCGATATTAATTATGCAATCTCGTTCATAATTAAATCGGAAAAGATTTAAGCAAAGCCGATACGTGTCTGCAAATAGACTTTTTGAATCTTCCATGTTCTAAAAACTCATATATTTTTATGTTTTATTATTCTTCTATTTTCTCGAATGTTTTAGACATTTCCTTTTTGTATTCGAAGAAATGGAAGCATTTTGTTCCTTGGATAAAACAGCGTCTATCGTCGCCATCTTTCGCCCTGCTACAAGGAGTATCACGAGGAATCCATCACTTTCGGATCGCGAGGGCGCGTCTTACCCCACGAAACAGCGCGCGGATGTCCGTTAGGGACGTTGTACGAGGGTTGTTTGCCGATGTTAAGAGGTCTGAGCGGGGTGAGGAAATGTCGCGTCAGACGTCGCCAGGAGGGTTTCGATTGGGCCGTTCAGTGGCAAAAGACAGATCGTCCGGGATCGCCTTACCGCCTGTTCGATTCTATTAAACCGACCTACTCTATCTCTCTGCGCCCTTCGGCGCTCTACCACACGTACACGCAGGAAAAGAGAGAAAAAGAGAGAAAGACGGAGCTTACCGTAGAAATCCATCGGTGACCCCAACGAAACTCATTCCTATCTCGTTTCAACTTCGCCCGGAACTCCCGTCTTTTTTCGTTAAGATCAATTTATGGCTTCCTCTCGTCGCGTCTCCGCTGACGAAATCGGGAAGTAAATGCCGCGAGGCTTGATTTTTGCACTCTTCCGTATCGCCCTAATTTAATCGTTAATTCCATCCCACGTTAGATTAAGCAATTACGTAGCGATGATTGATAATGGCCTTATGCTATGAATTATCTGCTCTTTTGAGGGATGAAAAATAAAGGTGCGTTCAAAGAAATAATATGGGAGAGCACGCACTAATGAGATTACAGCTAAGTGACGATTTACAATAAAGATAAACGTGATCAGTGATCGGTGCAAAGTTGCGCGTAACGAGTCTCTGTCCTCAGGCACGCAATTACGCATTCGGGATTCTATAAAACGCTCGATTATTCAATCTTGCCATAACGCTTGTGGAAAATTCATCGATTGGATTGCTGGAAGTAGAATAGCTAGTTTCGTTGTTAGGATGGACAGCCAGTACGCGCGTGTACGCACACATGCGCGTGAAATAATCGACCTTGCGAAATGCCGCTGGTTGGAATAATATGCCAACCTCATGGATGATGCATGCCCGCTGAGTGACAGCTGTCACGCTTGCGGCGTACTTAGACTTAACGTTCTTCGCTGTTCGTCAAGATATTGCAGACGAGCTTTGCGAAAAATCGCCGGTTGAAGAACAATGAAGCCAACAGCTGCGGAACTAGGCGAATCCGAAAGCAGCCGCGCGCGCTCGCTCGTGAAATTTTCAGTCGGAAACACGACAGGTGACGTATCCACGTAACGACCTACAAATTGAATATTAAAGCGCGGAAAAGCGGCGTTTACATGCGGGAAATAAGAGCAGGCGGAAGCACGAGAATAGAAATAGCAGAGGAGACGATCGGAGATATCGGACAGACATCTCCTTCAAGAGATTTATCTTCTTCACGGATATTAAGAATAAAGCTCTTTATTATCAATGTTCTACGATGTTAAGCCTGTAATCTACCTGATTTCATTATATATATATTTCTGAAGAAAATATGTAGAGCAATATGTAAAGTAGTCTAGAATTTGAAGTATTGCAGAATTTATTTAAAGGAAAAATTTATTCATGTGTTTTTTAAATTACAAGATAGCTCCGTAAACAGTTCAAGATCTCGGATGGAGAGAAACGTGCGTTCTATCCCAAATACCGAACTCATTTACTCCGTTTCTCTGACGAGAATTTAGCGGCGGTAAAAATCCGCGTCGCGGATTTCTCGTCGTTCGCTAAATTGCCCACCGAGTGCCACCTGCGAAAATGCCGTGCCGGCATTAAAACAGGAAAAATAGAAAATGGTTGGTTAGTCATTCGGCAAGTGTGGCATACGTAGCCGTTGATTAACGAACGGCGAAAAGCAGGGCTGTTAGTTAGTGCGCGCATAGAGTTGACGCGAAAAAGGAGATAACGGCACTCTGAACGGATTACCGCCGTCATAATTCTGCAGTAGAATTAACTGCGACTTTCATTCGACACTACGTAACGTACCCTCCCGTAGTGCATTTTGCGATATTTGAATTTTTGTTTACGATATTTGAAGCTTGTTTCTTATTCAGAATCTATGGTATCTATTTTTTTTTTTTTTTTACATAACTTAGGTATCTTTGATTTACTTATGTTTGATATTCAGTCATATTGATCTTCTTGTGTTGTACGTTCATTGAACCTACGTTCCGAATAGGACCATGTAGAAACATTGCATACGAGTGAATAAGTTGATGAATAAAACAGGAAGTAGTCGGAAGTTGGCGAACGCCTCTTCGCTCATCAACTTGCTCACTTACGTGTAAATATTGCAACTGTTATCACAGTTGTCTACTTCCTTCTTTGAGTTTTTGCCCGACCAATAAATGTTACGTCCACGCACCGCGAGTAAAGTTTAGTCTCGCTGAACGAAGACTTTCGAAAGCGAGGGAAAGTAGGAGCTTTCGTACGGCCGTGCGATCGTACGGTCTATCTTGCAAGCAAGATTTGCAAGCTTATCTGCATACGTTATGCCTTACGTACACGAGAGAGAATAAGAAAATAACTTGTGTATCTTGCAACATAGATGTAGACTGTCATTCCATTCAAAATACCGGCTTTTCCTTCTACAAGCGTGCAATTTCGTCTTCACGCGCTAGAGAAAAGCTATGTTCGCGGGGAAGCACGAAAGGGAAAGATAGGGACAGGGGAAGAACAGCGAGCGAGCGAAACGAGCCGAAAGTAATAATTACGACGTTAGGACCCGGGCGCGCTCTCGATTCTGGCGTGCCCGTTATGTCATTATCCCATTTATTATAACGATCAGGAGCCACCGCGGCGGCTCGACCGGATTCCACGCCCGTTTCTCGCTCGACGGACGCAAATTGCTCGGCACCGCAGCGCAGTCTTCGTACACCGACCGCCGCGGATGATACACGATGATGTCTTGATACGGAATGCACGATCGCCGTTTAATCCGAGAGTCGCTCCTCTCGGGCTCCTTTCGCGAAATACGGACATGCGTGCGCGCGTTACGTCGGGACGGACGGTCCCCTTTCATGGGAATCATAAAATTTTAAGAGATAAGTCACGTTGGAATCAAGCCCGCCGTGAAGCTGCAAATGAGCGCGCGATCGTTAATACGGAGTGTCTTAAGTAAACGTTGAAGCCGAGCAAACGAGCGGTATGCGACGTCGAAAGTATAGGGTGCCGAGAGAGAGTATAGCGGGGCGGTATATATTTTCGATATACATTTTTCGATCACGCTAAGATTTAACTTAGTTATTACGGGTGTCTGACACGTTCATTAAGAATTCAGGAATTTACACATCAACATACCTTCGCTAGCTACGAAAATCGAGATGCATACGTATATAGCGACAAGAGAGGGAGAGAGAAATAATCATTAGACAAAGAAACGCATAAGTTTTCTTTCGACTGTACCGAAATATCAACCCCCCCCCGTCGGACGATAATGCGCGAGGTGGGGGTCTCTTTTCTTCTCGTATCGACTAGAATTTGTAGTAGAATTCGCGCTCGATTGTTGCCGGAGGGCAAACCCCCAGGGAAATTTGCAGAGTGCGTGCGAAACGCAGCGAGCAAATGATTTAGTAATGTCTGCGTGCGAAACGAGCCGGTTTTTTGCACAGAGTCTGGAAAAACGGGCGTGACGCATAACGCAAGTTAGTTTATCGCTCTACTCGATAAGAAAAAAAAAAAATTGAAAATTATGTAAAAGAATGCGGCAAAGAAAAATTGCTCTTTCGATATTGTTCCGCGATAATTGCTCTGCGATTAAACAAGAAAAATTAGAGAGGGGCTCGTACAATTCTCGATATTCTTCTACCGTCGGGATTTAAATTGAGAAAGAAATGCGTGGAGAAACGAAAATAGAGTACCTTATTAAATCGATATTATTTATCACTTATCGCTCATCGTGTGATATTTTCTAGTGCATTCACCGACCAAAAACTTATCGCTACGTAAATAAGACGAGCGATAAAATCGAAGGCAAATAACGCACAACTGTTGATAGCACGAGCGAGCCGCAAATCATATTAATGAACTTGAAAAACTCGGGGCACAAAGTGCGTGTGTAGGTAGAACATAAAGGATACACTTCACCGATAATTAGGTAAATACAAGTGGCGCCGGGAACAAAGCGACACGGATTCTCGAACGTGCGCGGCGAAAGGATACCGGCGTTATTGGAACGCGCGGAGAATATTAAACGCCAATTTATGCATCGTAAATAATGACAAAATGCGTACCTATAAAACCGGAACGATCTCTTCAGATCGCGATAACTTACGCAAATTGCAAAAGTCGCGACGATCGTAATCGTCGAGTGCGAGCGCGGATATAAACACGGTCTCATTGATAGTGATTATAAAGACTCCTACACATCTCGAAACGTAATTATCAATCCTTTTAAACAACTCGTTTTCATTTTCTAATCGATAAGGATTTTGCGAGGTAACATTGTGAGTCTTGTAATATTAAAGAATCGTGCGCAGCAGATGAGGTAAACATCTTTCCGCGTTGGTACCACAATTGCCGTGCGCGCAATTTCCGCGGACGAGTCGCGCGATCTCGTTGCGATTTTCGTGACCAATCCCCATGAAAACGGGCATCCAGCGCGCGGCCTTTAATGTCCGCGACACGACACGTATCGAATCGGTGTTCCTCGCACGACGGACAGCAAAATGGCCCCCGAGCCGAGAGTCGAAGTTCACACGCACGCATGCACGACGCCTCGCGGGACACGCGAAGCCGTAATGAATGAGCGTGCGTGTGTGCGCACGCGACGCACGCAACGAGCATCGCGCGACCGAACCGACGACCTAATGTATATCCGATACGATACGTGCGTCTTCTCGCGTCGCTCTATGCAAGAGCGTGCGCGGCTTGCGGATAACCGCGTGTCGTATTTGCGCGCGGCGCGAATACACGTGTAAGCCGTTATAAGAGCCGCGATTGCCAGTCGCACGGCTATTCTTGTACCCCTGACAAATCGAGAAATCTTGCAATGCAGATTATATTAAATATTATCTTAGGACGTGGTCTCCATCTTACGCGGAATGTGCAAATGCTACAAAAGAAAAATCACGCGAGAGGCAGAGCGCACGGCGAAGCGGGCAGATGGGAAATACTATCTCTCGGATAAGCCGCGTTCGTATATCGGTCTATCGCTGAATGTCAACTAACGAACACTACTACAGGCACGTATCCATTACTAAACAAATCACGAGCGCTGTTCGACCGTGCTTCTGTAAGCTCCGCCGCTGGGCGCTGGATAATTAAAGCTGCGAGGCACATTTGATCGAGTTTCGGTCGCTTTCCGTCCGACAGACCGATTGTTCCCCATTTTAATTTTTTTCGGAAAATTGAAAAAGGAATTCACCCCGCTTTCCCGATGTTTTTATTTTTTTTACTCGCGCGCGCGCGCGCGCACGTGGATATGGATGCGTCCCGTTGTGTCTGTGCACGCGCTACGGCCGGGCGAAAATTGGAAATTGATTTCGAACGGAATTCCAAGCGATATGTCGAGCACGTATCGAAACGATACCGAAATTTCGCGCCTACGAAATAGTTTCTCGGTTGTACCTTCGACGGACGACTCATCAGAATGTCATTCGCTGGATGTGGGTCACGATGGACGAGATGTGTATTTAGATGCGGAAGAAAAATGAAATAAAAGATTGCGAATCGTTACTTCGCTGACATTTGAATCGAGCAAGATTCATTTTATGATGACCTTAGTATTTGTTATATTCGCAAAAGAAATGTAAGTACGAAACATTTATGTCGGTATCTATTTTTCGATATGCTGTTCTATAGAGATATCAGATTCTAAGACGTAAATGCTTATTCTATTCGGAGCTCTACAAATGTCATCCCTAGATAGATTTGCGTGCAAACGACAACGATAGCTTTGAAGAAATGTGACTGATAGGTTGGAGAACAATGTCAGAGTAATGAAATCGTTAGAGTACGCGGAGTAAAAGCGACATATCTAGAAAGCCAGCTGAAAGCATCTTACCGAGAAGCTGCAACTGAAACGAGAGAATGCGTCTAAAACGACGATCTCCAGCGTGAAGGAAGGTCGCTCGCGATTCCAGTATTTCCAGTATTTCGGGTGTCCCGCGGTGAGATTCGCTCGCCGAATCGAACTACTTCATTAGCGGGAAGTCATAATGATGATAACGCGCCTCGACCATGAAGAAAAAGACGATCGCCAATTAATAAAGAGCGGCGGTATCCGTGAATCTGCCACCGGATTGCGCTCGAGGCTAGTTGAAAGAACAAAAATGTGTGTGTGTGTGTGTGTGTGTGTGTGTGTGTGTGTGTGTGTGTGTGTGTGTGTGTGTGTGTGTGTGTGCTGTCTCTTATACACATCTAGATGTGTATAAGAGACAGGTGTGTGTGTGTGTGTGTGTGTGTATTTCGAACGATGTGGCACAAAAACGACAGCAGCAGCACATGAAACTATATGCATGTTGTCAAAGTAAAAATCTCACATCATACTCACTTTTACACAAATCTGTTTTTAAATAGTGATTTATATGACACAGAATAAATAAATATTGATATTTTCAGGTGAGATCTTATACCTAATTATAATTCTTGTGAATCTTATACGTTTCGCCCACTTTTAAACCACGTGCCGATTTAAAAGCTAATTATTTTGACATTTTTTATACGCGTATATTGCACTTTAACCGGTTATTAATGGAATATGGGGCGTATCAAGGGATCACATACATTTCAATATATCTCAGCTTCTATTTAAAAAGTTCCGCCCCTACGGCTTTCATCCTGTCAAATATTCCCACGCCTAATGCTTACTAGCGCCTGAAGAAGCGCACGCGGTGTCGCTTTAAAACGGGAGTAACGAGGTCCTTTCAACCGCTGTCGCCAGGATGCCTCCAACCGTTCTGGTAACGCACCGTCAGTTTCCTGTTTGCGGTCCTCGACAGCCTTTCACCGATATTTACTCGCGGGCCTAGGCCCTTGGGATTGCTCTCGAAGACATCTCGGAAGGACCAGGAGTGCGGCGGCAGTGTCTCGTTTTTGTTTGCCACGTCAGGATTTCCCGACAAAAGGCCCGGTGCATCGTCATCCCTTTCTCCTTCCCTTAACACTAGGATTAGAGTCAAAAGGATTCCAAGTTGTTCGTGCTAATTTTTCGTTTCTCACTGCTTTTCCTTCAAGAGTCCTTCAATCTCGCCTTCTTTAAGTATAAGATGAGGATTAAATCTCCACAAAAATCCAAAAAACCCGAAGTCAAGCCTCTGATGATTCTTTAAACTTATTGTTAGTTCAACACTTCCAACACTTTTTGTCCTAGATTCGTGTACATAGGAAAGGAAATAATAGCAAATTTTGGATCCCGAAACGCAACACTTATTTTAATTGTAGGTAAAAATCTTTAAAGCGATTTTAATATTTGTTGACACTTTGTTATAAGACAATAATTGATATTTAGATGTTTAGATGTATTTAGACTGTTTTATAAGATTAGATAAAAAAAATACATTGTTTGATAAAATTCATTGAATTTAGAAATTAATAATAATTTTTATTTTATCAATTATCCAATTATCTAATTTACATTTCTTGTTTACTAATTTCTTTGATGTTGTACAAGTACTGTCTGTGAATATCCTATGTGATTTTTCCAAAAAGCTGCTCTGGAATTTTTTATCATATATTGATGTGGCATTATTTGAAAAAGTTAAAATATTTAATATACAATTATTTAAAATACAAATTTTTAGTGCAATTTTATTTAGACATTTTGAAAAACAATAATCAGACCAGTGATTTCCTTAGTAAATTTTCTTTCTTGCTCTTTTTAGTAAATTTTCAAAAAATGCCTTTAAAAAATGGCATGAGATAAAAATCCGAGACTCACCGACTACATGTTCATTCTCACACGAAGCCACGTGTTACAAGATGACATAGCACTTACGTTTATTTTTTCAAATTTCATATACGTGAAAAACAAAGAAAAAAACAAGACATCTTTCACTGTGCCAATAACTAACTATACTCACTTTTCTTGACAAGTTTGTGTTTCATACGTATTCATACGGATCTTTTAGACATCGCTTTTGAGATAGCGTGAAAAAACATGTAATCCTTCAAAAGACTCTTCCGAACCAATCTTTCGTAAATCTGGAAAGGGTTGGACCAGGTGAAAAGGGCTGTCATCTATTAGCCACGGCAAGAAAGGGGTTTGGAAGATATCTTCGAGAGGCATTTTCTGGGCTCGTGCACAAACTGGATCCTGTCCCTCTACCGACGAGAGAAAAAAAGAAAAAGGAAAGGGAAAAAGAGAGAGAGAGAGAGAGCCCTTAAGGGCGGAAGACGCACGCCCGCTGCCCCGTCACACGATGTAGGTGAACCATGCATAATGTTGTGGCCACATTACCTTTCGACGACAATCTGCCCGCTGCTTCTTGTCTCTCCCTCTCGCTCTTCCTATCTCTTCTTTTTTCTCTCTTTCTCTCTACTTCTTCATTCATCTTCGTATTCATTTCACTCTCTTGTAAGTACTCATTCGCTTTTCTATCTTTGCGTGGCGCGTAAATGTGTTTATACGAGTGTTTATGCGTGAAAGAGAAAGAAAGACGTAGAAAGAAAAAGGAGATTAGAAGGAAGAAGAAAAGAGAGAAAGAGAAGAAAGAAGAGGCAGAGGAGTGGTCTTAACAAAGGTCGATCTGCCACGCACTGTACGACAGCCAGCCATTGACATCGGGTGGGCTCTGGGTAAGGAGGACTAGATTTCACGAGCCAGCGATGCAAGATCCTTCAAAGGGCGCCGACGGGCAGCCGCAAAAAGGATTCGCAAAAAAAGGACGAGGTAGGGAAAAAGAGACAGAACCACCATGGCCACAGAAAGGGGACAGGCTTCTTCTTTAGTTAATGCTGGCTTCCGCGCACCCCGCGTCGAAAAGAAAAGACGAGAGCGGAGGGGACAGGCGGTCGAGGCTAATAGAGAGGAAGAAGACGAATAAGAGGAGCGCGAAGCGGGCGAGAAGCGCGGGGGAAAGAGCGAAACTACTTGACGGCGAAATCCATCGCGATAACTTAATCCCAGGATTACGCTGCGGTTAGGTATCCGCGCGGAAATCCGATCGCGCGCGCCTGACGGGGTTTGTCAGGGCCGTTGTGAAGGAACGCGACTGCTCTGTTTCCGGTTTCTCAATCGATCTCGCAAATTTCGGCCTCTTCGCTGATGTATACGCGATTAACTCAAGGATTATTATTCGTACGCGAAGGCTGGTATATTTTAAAATTGGATTATCATTTAGACAATGCGAAAATATCAGCTCTCTTTACAGATTGCGTTAACGCTTTGTGTAAACAATGTCACATATTAATAATTTTTTTTCTAGGTTTTGGGAGAACTCTCGGTAGAACTAATTAGATCTAATAATATTTATATTCTAATCGTCATCGTCGCACAAAATTTATCACGAAAAGTGCCGCATGCATGCACATCCATCATGGCCGTTTCGCAATTTTGAATCGGCCTGTCACGCACGTTTCAGGCAGGTTCAAGTTAGCGATTAATTGCAAACTAAAGGAGCAAGCTTAGAGTAGCTAGTAAGTAAGTAATTATTTGGTTGGCGTTACGTACAGTACTTACAAAGCCGTGCTTGTCGCTGATGTTGTTGGTGAGCTTGAGTTTGTGGAAACTCACGACCTTCTGCATCCACTGTTCGCCGCTGCTGGGCGAGTCCGGATGTATGTACATCCTCTTCGGCATTTCCGGGTCCGCCTTACCCGCTACCATCCACCTACTGCTCGCAACACGCGTAAGAATGTATTAGAAAGTTGCCGGGTGCGGTTCACCACGTAAACATACATCGACAATGATGAAGATACCGAGAAACGCTCTTCATCGTTGTCTAAGATAAACCGTTCGAATCGAAATGCAGACCACAAGAAAATGTCCGATGGAATAGATCATTTTAATGTCTATTTCTCATTTGATTTAGCTCTTACATCTCAAACAAAACGATCTACGGGGGAATATTTGATTTACGTCCTTCGGAACGAATTTATCTAAACTACAATAGATTATAATTCATCGGTTGATTTTTATTCGATACAGCTAAACTCGACTGTAATTTGGAACGAGAATCGTACTAATCGTGCTTCTGATAATCGAGCAGATTCCAATTTCCTCGCAGGGCAGTGGTAACTCGTCTATGCATCTCTCAACGCAGACGATGATCTAGAATGAGCCGAAGAAAGGTTCGAATTGCCTGGTGTTTCTCGTTGGCTCGAGTAGCTTCGACCCGCCGCGAGCATCAACCAGACGCGATTGTTGTCTTTTAAGGGAGGCGTGTCCACCGTTCGTACTCTTACCCGTCGTCGCAGGTGGGTCAAACTCGAGCGCGAAGGACCGAAGGAAGAACTCGTTCGACGAGTTCCAAAGTGGCTGCGGTCGCCGACGTGATGTAATCGTTCATTGTGGTCTGCGTTTCGATCGTCCGAACGTCGGTATCCGAGATGCCTCGCAGGAGTTTTCTCGAGGTGGAGAGCGCTAATCGAGTCCCTCTGTCGGAACGAGTCGATGTCTGTTGTGAAAAAGTTACCGGTGCCATGTCGCCGTCGAGAAGTGCGCGAAAGTACGTGAAAGAAATACATGGTTGTTCACTTTTGTAGCTAAGCAAATATTTGCGCTGGGCCAAATTCGAGAGAAACTTTAAACGAGCAAACACGCAAAAGTCATTTTTAAATCACGAGCCGCGATATGCCGAAATATGATTATCAACGTGCGACTCTCTACTTAATGAAAATTTTAGAGAATTATAATATTTATAATATACGCACGAAATTTTGAGAAATACAGAGGTACGAAATTCACGAAGCATCTCGGTTAACTAATGTGAAGGCTTGCGATCCCCATACAAGTCGAAATAATTTCCCATGGGACCTTCCCTTATATGGCACTTCTGCGAGAGAATCAAACATTCATTATTTTTTTTTTAAATATTGCTTCGTTCACACAAGAGTACACAAATATAGATGTTTACTAATTAAACATTTGCAAATAAATTTACGAAGTATTGTCCATAATCGATTTTTCATACGAAAAATAAAGAAATTTAACGTAGCTTTGTTACGCACAGCGGATTAGATTAATCGTATTTAAGATCTCGATAAGGTTGCATAGGATTACAAGTAAATTATCTTCGACGAGTATGAGGAATTGTTCGCAGCGCACGCTCCACACTTATTTCAGGAGAGTGTCTCCTGGTACAGATAATTGTAATTCGCGATCGGGGCTGATCCAGGATCATTATTTCAAAAATTATCTGGAGTACTTTCTATGCCAAAAAAATATTTAATTAAGTGTAGAAAGTTTTCCAAGTAATGTAAGAGCTTTAATTCGTAATTAAAAGGAATGATCCAGGATCGCTACGATCGCGCAGGATCAAAGGAATCACCTGTTGTGAAATTTATATCGGCATTCGTCCGATGCCACGATGTCCATTAGAAGTATGTAGCTAGCCTGCTTGTCTAACCCGAACACCCTCACTTTATACGCGGGAAACATGCGTCTGCGAACAATTTTGCAATCGCAAAAAAGACACACACCATACATTAGTTCTACCGGTCACTGCTGAGTTTTCGTTACTGTTCCCCGTGAAAACGGAGAACTGATATTTAAAATCAACGTCTTCGATACGGTGCTCTTGGTCGGACAATCGATTTTAACGATCTCGAAGAAATACATAAAAAAACATTAATTTTTATTTTACAAATCTGTTTGTGTTTAATGAACACCTTTTCAAACGGTAAAAGCAAAGAAGAGAAAAATAAAATGCAGACATCAAGAACGGTATCGCGCGTGTTGAAAGATCGTGTGTTCAGAAAAAGCTCGAGATCGTTAACACGAGTTGTCCGCGATATTAATTTTCATGAGCCCGCCTTCGCTTCCTGCACCACGCAAAACCTCTACCTGTTGTGGAACTTGTATCTGTAGTCATCGGCGGCGACAATGTCCAGTAGAAGGATGTACTTGGCCTTGGCGTCCAGACCGGAAACTCGGAACTTCATCTGAGGAAACATCTGCCTAGACCCCCGATCAACACGTACATTTCGATTAGATCGCTTGCTCGCTCGATTAAACGAGCTAACTTAGACTATAGGTATCATGCAAATCGCAGCCATTGCGCCTTATATCTCAGACTCATATCGTCCGCATTTAAGTCCTAGTATAGTTCGTAAAAATATGCGCACGTGATCTGAAAATAATTTGTAGTTTATTATCTCCACGAAATACAAAAATAATGCGCGATATTTCCGACATATAAAAATGTTAGACCTCAATCTAGAACGCATTTTAGAATTCGCGAAAAACTCGTCTCTCGCGAGGAGCGAGAGGCTTTGGCTCGCAGACCTCGCTCCTGAAACGAGCTCAAAAGAGATGAAATATGCGTACTCGCGCGAGGAACGTCGCACGTCCGCGAGTCACGTCGGCGACACCTGGTAGAATCCTGAAAGATCGGAATAGAAACGTGCACGAGTCAATTCCAGCCGCTGTCGGACGGCGGACGCGCCGTTGGCTTCCGAGGCGCGCGTTCCCTGGAATAAAAACCGGACTCAGTTCTCCGGACCAGAAACCGACGGCGGCCGTGTTGCGCGTCCCGGTAGCGGCCGTCAAGGTGCGCGTCGAGAAATTATATTCGCCCGACGAAGAGAAGACGCACCGGCGTCACTCCGAGAGATCTGGAAAATCGTCGCTCGGAATCATGTTTTTCGGACGAAATGCGAGAGATTCATCGTCGTGTAGCTCGGCCATTCCATAATGAAAATTACGCGCGACATGTTTTTCTCGAGAAGAGTCGCGCTTCGAGATTCCGAGGGATTATATCGGAGTTGTATCGTCCTGTACGTGCTAATCATATAAAAAAATTAACGTAGTATAATGCTATACTTTTTTTTGTATCGTAAAATGCTTTCTCTTTGGAAAAATAAATACGTAAAAATGCACTTTGATTAATTAGTATCGTCACATACACTAATGATAAAATGACATCAGACTCGTAATGTTACTATGATTCAAAAGAATTTTTTAAATTAATATTGTTCAACATTTTTTTAATCAATACTGTTCAACAATAATTGTAGAATAGTAGACGCAATCCATAGATGTATGTTTATATCATAATATATTTATATCTAGCATATAATATATTTACTATGATAATCAAATATTTATATCTATTCAAAAATATTCAATATACTATTAGCTCTTTTGCTTTCCAAGTTCCATCGCATCGAAATTGTAGAATTGTGGAATTTTGTAAAGATATTTAAGAACTGCTATTATTTTTTCAAATTAAAACATTTCACTGTAGAGTTTAGCAACAAAAAATTTAATTGGCATGATTAGGTATAAAAACTCATTAAAAAATAGATTAATAGAAGTGAGATTATGATGTAATTAGAGACGACGGTACACAAGACAAGCTTAGTACATTTAAACTCTTTACTCAACAACCATTAACCCTACACTCGCGTGTGATGTAAAATATACAATCTAGAAATTTATCAAGTTAGACTAAAATTATTCAGAGTAAAATTATTTTTATTGATCGAATGCCTTATAAATTGTTTCACAATTAAAGAAAAACTTTTGCACTTATTGTTATCTAGAAGATACATAGAATATTATCAACTTTTATTTTTTTGTAATTGCAAATTATTAAAGAGAATAATAAAATTTGAGATATAATGTTGGGGTGTAAAATACACTCCAGACAAGTAATTAAATTAACAAAAAACACGCGAGCAATGTAAAATTAACAGCAAACAAAGAGTATTTGTAACTCTCCCGATTCTTTGTCTCCATTCGAGGATGAGCATGTACTACACGATCGACTTTGACAAATTGCTTTTCCAATAAGCAAACGAAAAGTAAATATTAACTATAAAGGTTTTTGAACAATAAAATTATAAGAATGCCAAACGAAGAAATATTATTTCATATAAGTTTTTACTTCAGATTTATAGTGAATCAGAGAAAATTAAATTAATCAGCGATACCAAAAAAATTTCGCGAATAAAGGCTATCGAATATCGATCGAAGATGGTTAGAAGGGCCAAGAAGGGCCGGTCATTCGTCTCGCGACGTCACAGGAATTTCTGGTAGCATCTGCCTACTGTCTGTCCGTTGAGATGTTCCCCGTCGAATTTCGGCGCGAGCGAGGACGAGACAGGATCTCGGCGCATTCGCTCGCGATAAATGAGACGCCGTTCTCATTCACGTCAAGGAGGACATTAAGCCGGATTATCCGCGCTATGCGAGCCAAAATATCCCGCGGGAGGAGACGCGCGCGAGAATCCTGCGATGAGCGTAAGTGCTGCCGGTGTTGCATCGCTAAGCAAATGCTACAGAATAGTGGATGTTCTCTATTCGACAGTCGCGTGATTGCTCGATTGCATAACGCTAAGACATTTTATCTTCGCCGCGCGAAAAATGTCATTTTGTTACATCACGCGCTTCGTCTTTACAACGACACTAAATTGATAGCAGGGAACAAAATCGTAATAGGAGTTATCGTGCCTGCATTCTACGTAATTCACGAGGCGAGCAACCTACAATCCGGTCTATGTAGTTGATTTAAGAACAACTACTAAAAAAAAAAAAAAAACAAGTATGCAGACGGACGCGCTACAAATTTCCTACATGTTTAGCGCGAGCGTCACACGACGTTTAATTAATTTATCAAATCATCAAATTAATCAATGACACGAGTGTGTCTGTGTTTTCGATCGATTAAAAAATCAGCCCGAGACGTGTGTAAACAACCGTCTCACCTCTAATATATATTCATATTTGCGAAATTAATTGCCGCGAAGATATATAAAGACAAGAAAAAAATGTGACACGGACTCATGGACTTTAAACATAGATATCCGTGTTCGCGATGCGTGCGGCGCTATATTATTTGATGATTACACACGAGAGTCTAAAAAAAAAAAAAACCGGACGCATGTTATCAATCTGAAATCACATGCAGGGTTAAGATTCATCCGGTCGTCTCATGTATCATAGAAGCGATTTCTCGCGCCGCTACGCGACCTTCTCTTCCGTCGTACATAACTGTCGGCTGGTACAGCCGCGACAATATGAATAAACAAATTATGAACCGGTCGTTGTCGCCGCACGAGGTTGCTGAAAGCTGTAAATCGTCTGATAAACGCGCCTTTGAGAAATCTCGTTTTCACCACGGGCTCCTTTTTTTCTTAGCCGCCACACTTGACATATCGTCGCACGAAACGGTTCGATAAGACACTTGCTACCGATCGAAAGCAGCTGTTCCGAGTGATGTACGACTGCTACTTCCCGGACCCAAATTTAGGGACACACTGTCGATCAGGACCATCGTTACGTGTTGTAATAGCAACGTGTGTTTTTTTTATACGTATCTTTTTACTATCTATGTAATTTTTTTTCAAAATAGTTTCTCCTTTGTGTATATTTTATGTATTTATGTATTAAATACGAAAGAATAAATAAGGAGAAATTTTATTGAAGACACAATACGTGTGTTTTATATATTTGTATCATTGTTTTAAACGTAATACTTTAAATTAACTTGAGCGACGAGAGAGAGGGAGAGGGCGAAAATGGGATGAAGATACTGAAGACTTTGTTTTATTTTATTTATTTTGAAAACTCAACCGGAGACATAGTTTCCCTTGGAAAAAAGGGCGTGACATTCCTCAGGGACCTGAGAAGTCGCCGCTCGTCTTTAATGGCCATCCTCCTCCCAGATTACGGGAAAGGGCTTTCGAAGGTCTCAAGATCGGGGCCTTACGGCAGCGACCGAGTCATCAGAAGTATTTATCGGGTACGATCCGTATCCTCATTACAGTTTATGTTGCTGTCGGGAAGAACAAGAAATTAGGTGCCAGATTGAGCCGCGTTGCTGTTGTAGACGCCGCGTCAATGTCTACGCCGGCAATAATACTAAAAATTAGATCGTAAAAGAAGCGATCACGCGCACGATAAATCGCATCCGAGAAAATTAAAAGAATCTATGGGATAGAATTCGGCTGATGACGGCATTCTTTTCTACGATTTCGAGATCGAGCAGACCCGCGGTGATAATAAAAATCGTGTAATCTTTCGATGTCTATGAAATTCATTTATGTAAATTTCTCAAAGAGCAATATAAATTATACGTAATCCTATTACATAATTGTTCGTACAATAATCTCAGTATCGAAGTCCATGTTAGAAAAGTTAAAGTGAAATGAGGAGCCAACAGTGTTCGTTTTCTCTATTCTATGTATGTGTAATACGTACGGCGCTACGCCTATGCTCCGCGATGATTGCTATTAAATATGTACGTGTGCGCGACGTCACAATTACATCGGGAAAACGATAACGGCAGCCGTGGCGATATCGCGTTATGATTGATTCGCGAAGGTATCGCGCGATGAAACGGAATAGAATACAAAATAAAGCGCGACGTAAAACGGGTAACTTTGTCGAGGCACCTGCTCCGTCTGACATTCGATCATCCAGCGTTCCTTCCTCGTTTGTAATTCTTCCCGCAATGTTCAAAGGGCTTTACACATAGCAATCTTCCTCTCTTTCTCTCTTCCTCTTGAGCGCGCCGCGTCAGTTTATTCCCATATGGCATATGGTGTACTCCCATTTTCGAGACTCTCGATCGATCCACAGCGCGAACTTATATTGCGGATGCCATCGCTAATAAGTTTGCGAGATGTTAATCTTTTTAATCGATATATATATATAAATAAAAAATATATGCTCTTTTCTTCGCTCACGCTCATGATCGTGATGATCACGATAATCGCAATTGACGATCGATCGGACAGACCAATTCTTTTTATAATAGCGCATAATCTTGTCAGATTAATTGTTACTTCAACCTTATGTGTCTCACAATTTAATTACAATTACAATTAGCATATGCAGACACGTTTAATTAATTGCACGTTATATAAATATTAATTATATATGTAAATATTAATTATATATTCAGAATACGCGCGTGACACAGAGCTCATGTATTTTTATCATTTTGTTTCTTCATTTCGATCATTTCAAATTAACTACTCCTTTTCTCTCCCCTTTTTTCTTCTCTCTTTCTGTCTCTCTCTCTCTCTCTCTCTCTCTCTCTCTCTCTCTCTCTCTCTCTCGCCGCATTTGCCTCGCACACGCGGAAGTGGTCTGCCAGTTTCGGGTTTAACCACAGAGAGGCACTTCCGGGACACCCAGTACATCCATCCCCGGTGCTGCGCTTTCCGCGGTGTATGGCAGGTGGAGAGATCGCTTCCACGAAACCTCAGGAGCCCGCGGTGATGTGCAAGAGCACGACGACGACGACGACAACGACGAGGAGACGACGACGAGCGGAACGCGCACATACAATCCTCTCCTCGCCGACACACACGCGCGCGTCGGCGTTTCTCCTCTTCTCTCACGCGGCGACACGCACGTGCTTTCCTCGTCCGTTCCATTGAACCACCTTGTCCTTCTTTCTCTACTCACGTATTTGTTTCTCGGACGGCGCTAATTTTCGGCGTTACGGCTCTATCAGCGAGGCCCGATCTAGACGCGGCCTCGGGCGTTCTTTCGGCGTTTCGTGCCGGCCCTATGGCTTCTGCCTCGTTAACAAGAGATGGAGAAACGTCAGAGAAGCGGTTGCACACCGATCGAATACGCGTATATACTACACATACACGCGCACACTGCTTTCGACGAAGCCCTCATCGCCTCGAGTTTCTATAGTCGCGATGATCGTTAATACAGCGATACGTGATTTCTCGTTGTATAATTGATCATATGTTCGGCAAAAAATAAGAAAAGGAGGAAGATTTCATAGATACTATTTGTCTTCTAAATACATTTAAAAAAAAGATCAAATTTTCAGTTGCTAGTATTAATAATATTCAATCATCTATAATATTTTCTCTCTCTCTCTCTCTCTCTCTCTCTATCGGTCATCCATTTATTACTTACGTAACGGGCGGAAAAAATAAAAAAAAATGAAGAAATTTATCTTTCACATAAAGTTCTTGGACGAAAGTGGTTCCTATGAAATAATCTCGTCTGTGAGTATCGCAGTTACGTAAATCCGAAAGCCTCGCTCGAGCAGACATAAATAAGGAATAACTCCTCGCAAAATATCTCTTACGATATTGTCGATGAGTAATGACGACAAATAGGGGAGAAAAGGGACAGCGCAAGCACACAGGTGCACGTTCCTGCTGTTGCTGCTGCTGCTGCCTCTTTTTGGTCGTTGTGAGAGTTGGAGTCGCGCCGATATCTCGATGGAGATGCATCCGCCGTCGATTCGACGAAACCAACCGCGGATTTACGACGCGGACGGACGCGCGATAGGTGTATCATTTTATGCAATCGTCGTGCGAATCGCGCCTTGTTTACGACAGTCGATTACGCTCGCTGGTTTCGCGCTTCCGAAAGGCGATATTTCTTCAAAGCACAAACGCTTATTAGGGAAGCAAACGGAGGGATGAGGCCGAATGGTTTAGATGCGAAAATGAATGAACGATCTAAATATATTTTTAAAGACATGTCGGATTTTTATGTGCATCTAAAAAAAATTGGAAAGTTATACTTTATCCTAGTTGTACAAACGCAACTTTTAACGATTTATAAATTTTCGAGGCTCGAGTGGGATTCCCTTTATCTCTTCACGCTGCAATTAAGAGAGCCCTCGAGCCCTTCACGTGCGTGGTTTCTTTCGCGGCGCCGAGAAATTCGAACGATGTGCCGATGGAACGTTACGACTTTGCGCGACTAATCGTTACGATTTCTCTGGGTCGTGGCCGGAGGCCATAGAAAAAGAAGCCTCGTTATTAGTCTGGTGAGAGCGAGCTCTCTCGGTAAGGCGTAACAACGCGGTAGACAGATAATGCTCATCGTCCGGCAATTGTAACGCGCATACCCGTCGCATCGCCTTTATGCAACGCGCCGAAGAACCTCCCCGCCCGCACCCTCGCGCATTCGTCGATAAATCGAAGGGGGAATCGTTATTTACGGCGCGTCATTACACGCGACGGGGACGCACCGAAAGAATCCCGCGCAACCCGGTAGCTTTAAGTTAATTTATTTTATCGCTAAGAGCGCGCTGCGCGCCCACCGATGATTTGCTCTCGCGTCCCTTTCGCATGCCCATTTATTTCTCTCTGCCCGCCAATCTCTACCGCTCCTTATCGCCTTCCTCTCCTTCTTCCAATCTCCCGCCGATTTCGGACCACGTAACGGGTGACACTCGAATCGTGCACGCGATACATAAAAACCCCCCGCAAATTTATTTTTATTAGGAGATTGTTAATCGATCGAATAATTTTTTTCATTTAATCCTGCTCTTGTTTGTAGCAAGGGATAGCGTGCGCAATTAGAATTAATCAGATTTATATGGGTCTCGATAAGACAAATAACCGCAAATTTTAATTTCCTCATCAAAAATCGTACAAGCGAGTCTATCTTTCACAGTCTATCTTTCTCTCTTTCTGAAATACTGCAAGGACATCGTCATATCCTTCACGCTTCTTAAACTAAAAAGCATAAAATATGGGTTTCAGCAATTCGTATACGACGTACTCTTTACGCAAAAAATCTGCCCTCGCCAAGAAAATTAAAAAAATCCCCTCGAAATATATCGTAAATCGGCCATATCGCGAACATCGTCTAACTCTTCGTCCCGAATCCCGATGAATGAATCGCGCCGTATATTATAAAATTATCGCATGCACCTCCGACGTCGTTATTTTAATTTGCTTACGCTGTTATGTTCCGCAAATTTATCGACGCGACTCGTAACTATACGGCGCTTCGATGTCAGGAGGAAGCAAAACACGCCGGAAAAGGCGGGGAAGACCGTAGCGAGGAGAACAGAAGGAGGTGAGGAGATGAGACTTTATGGGACGGCGAAGGGTAGGACACAAATCTATTCGCGAATTGACAGTGAAGAAGAGAAGCAAGAAGAGCAAGGAGAGGAGAGTCACTTCTCCACCACTTTCCTATCCTCCATTTCCTCCCTCCTCCTCCTCCTTCTTACCGCACTTCTCTCGACTGCGCAAGAGTCTTGTCGAACAAATCGGTACAAACGATCGTCGTAAAGCAGTTAAGGCCGAGTTTATATACGCCTTTCTACCGTAGGGCCCCGCGTAGAGGGCCACGAAGAGAGATGAGCGGGCGCGATAGGGAAACCGATAGTCGCCGCTCTCTGGCACCGCCAGAGTTTCGAGGGCTCCTTCTCCCTTCATCCTTCGTCGCATCTCCTCTCACGGGACCCCCGCAGCGAGGAACTTTTTTAACCGGATCCGAGAGAGGAGGATCGACGGAACATACCGAAGTCGCGTCTCCACCGAAAGTTTCTCCGAACCTTTTGTCCCTTTTTTTTTTTATTATACTTTACGAGCGCGATTCGGACGAGACGGAAAAGCGACGCGTGTCTTTGTTTCAATTCTGGAGTCGAAAGAATTATTTCGCATCTCACATTCATGATTTCTCAACTTAGATTAGCAATTTTCATGATTTCTCAATTTAAATTAGTAGTCTTTATATTTTGTAATAATTCTTTAGATAAAGATCATCTATTTTAACACTTCGCTTTTGATTGGTACGTGTGCAATTTTTAGGAAAAAAACTGTGACATGATGTTACTGCACGAAATTAAGAACTTGGAAGCGAGGATGTGTCTCGAGTGCTAAACGGACTCTCATCACTTCCTGCTGCTCCGAAGGACAGCGGGAAAAAGTTTCGTGGTCGAGGAGAGGTAGCTCCGGTATAATTCCGGGCGTTTATGACTTGCCAAGAACAAATAATAATTTAGTGGGCGTCTCCGGCCTTCACCCCCTGCTCGGAGAAATCCCCCTTATCCCCCCTTCGACAAACCCCTTTCTCGCTGACCACACTGTATAAATAACGAGTGGCGCCAGCCGAACTTCCACTGTTACATTATCTCTTATGGTTTACACGCTATAGGGCACGCCACGGCCATCATTATATCTCTCATCTTCGCTTCGTGCGTGCGCGCCACACATCCGCGTGCGTGCGTGTGCGTATGTGAGCGCGGAGGCTCTCCACGTCGTGATCTCGCCATGCGGCCGTCCCTATAGGATTTCTTATTAGTCCTCTTCAATTCAGGTGTGAGAAACTCGGAGAACTCGACTCGATCGTAATGATGCACGATCGATTACGTACCGGGTGTCGTAAATTTACAGCCGCTATAAAATATGACGGAAAGGATCATCGTGGCGTAGAGGAAAAAAAAATTTGTTATTAAAATTAATACTCGCGATATTTCGTATACTTTCGCTTCCATTGATTTTCTTTGTCGTTTCTGTAATTTATGCACGGCGCAAATTGACAATGACTTAACGTTAGTTATTTGACATCGCCGGATATTAAAAAAAAGAGAATATAACGTATATTGATATTACAATAGTACGGATGTTTCTATGGCTTTTGAATTAATAGAGACTGCTGCAAGTGGGGTAACCACGTCCCGTGCAGTGTGTAGCGGCAGCTGGTGAATGGCAAGGTACCTATTAAAGTCCTCCAGATAAAGCGCGAGATTAACTTGCCCGCATACGATCGCTAATTAATCAGATCCAGCTTGTCGCTGCCGGCTTAATATCGCGCTTGTGATATACGCGTATAGAGCAACGATCGCACGAGGAACGTTCTCGCGACGCTCGAGACTCGCTTCACGCTCGAGCTGATCGATACTTCGTTATTTATCAAAACGCAGATAAACACGATCGATTTGATCGACAAATTTCCTTCTGACGCGTGAAATGATGAATTTCCTTCTGACATGTGAAATGATGAATTTCCTTCTGACGTGTGAAATGATGAATTAGACCTCGTCGTTTCCGAGGAAAAATTAGATCGATCGACTTAATTAATGATTTTTTACGCTAATCTCTGCGAAGAATTTTTGCGGGAAGACAACGACGGTCCAAAATGAGCCGCTGAAAAAATGACGAACGCGCGCGAATCAAGATCTTTTTGTTGCACCCTGGCGTCTCACATTGAATTCACACTTTCCACGCCGTGAGAAAGGGGTGGTCTCGCGCGTCATATTCAAGTGGCGTAGGTTAGGCCGAAGGCGAAGAAGGCGCCTGTAACAGCTTTCTATTTGCATACCACCGCCTTCCCGCGTTTTCATCCGCGAGGTCCCCCCTTTCGACACCACCGTTATTTGCATTCAGAAATTGGCCGTCGACCGCCGCGATCTCCTTCCTTCCTTCCTTCCTTCTGCCTGCCTGCTACGTATCGCGTATTCTCTCCCCTCGTTATCTTTGCCTTCGGAAATTTTGAATGAGCCACTATCTCGGCCGAGATTCATTTACTTCACGGCGAGAACAGTGCCACCTTTAATTATTTTCAAAGTCTAATTAACAAGAATATTTTAATTAATTAACCAGTACGTTTAACCTTTTGAAAAGGCATATCATAGGCTTCACATAAATACAACGATTTAATCTGACTCCAACAAGAGTCTATGAATATATTTGTGAAATATATATTAGCAACTCTTGTCTAGTAAGATACGATGTGTCTAGATACGTGTTTGAATTAAATTTACGATATATCAGTTCGTGATACATAATTAAATCATTCAACCTCACTTTTCTTGAATATTTATAATTCATATAAATGCGAATAATGTTGAGTTTTGTATGTATAATTTTCTAATCGTTAAAAAGATACACTCGCTTTAACAACTTCGTCGATTTTTGCCGATTTTGTTTCTATATCCGACTCGAAGAATATTCTTTTGCAATATACCAAATTTTAGTTTTAACGCAGCAACTGTAACGAGTGAAGAAGAAAAAAGACGAGAGGAGAATTCCGTCGGACGCAAGAAACTATAATTATCCTTCTTCCGCGCACATATCAGACCTGACAGTTTATATTTCGTAATTATAAAAATGAACGCGTGGTGTTGTGTCTATCAAGATTTAAACCAGCTGTAATGCACGTAATACGATGCCGCGGTAAAGCCGGCCATTAACGCGTTGTTATACATTCGTGCGATACAAGCAACGCGTCGCGCGAGTCGAGGCGAATGCGATGCGCGACGCACGGAGAAAATGTGTCGAGGTGCTTAATTAGACACTTCATGGACGCACCTATCGTATTCAAGGACCGACACGTTTACACGTTTTATCGTGAACGAGTCGCCGATCGGTGCATCATCGGCAATTCTCTATTATCGTACAATCGCCAAACCACAGTTTGGATCAATCGTCCGTGTCTCAATTTTCTCTTTTTCCAGACGCTCGTTCAAATAACAGCGCTTTGCATTCCGTATTGACAATGTGCATTCGGGACTTTATCCTCGACATGACCGTGAAGATCGTCACTCATCCGACGACGTTCTGACGACCCGTTAACTTCGAGCGAGCCCGCTTTCAACGTATCGCGTCGAGTTCGAAGCGCGTCGAAAAAGATGATCTCGATGTATCGCGAGAAGATATAATAGGTATCGTGCTCTCCACTGACGGATAATAAAGCTCTCGCACCTGTTTGAGACGCACGTCAGATCGCAATCGCCATTTAATCCCGCCGTTGTAACGCCGGGCGAGCAGCACGCGGCGGCAATTTTAAATTAATATATTCCCGCGGAATTCGATCCGATAACGTCTATCCGATCGCCTCTTCCACGCGGTTCGCAGTCGAAGGCATCGGCGTACATGCGGCAGTGTCGATCGATAGATCGCGGCCGATCGATCAAGATCCGGCACCGGCACAACTGGCGCTGCCGCGAAGGCCGACGTGCGCTTTTATGGATTATTACGTGGCGTAACGCGAGGAAGGGCTAAAGTTACATCACACGTCGGAATTTGTGAATAGTTACCGTTGGCAACGTATCAAATGCGCGCGTAAACGCTCGATATCATTTCTCCGATTGCCCCGATTGTTCACACCGGGATGTAAATTGTTCCCCGAGATTCTTCCTGCGCGTTACCAAATTTTCACCTGTGTTTGCGGAATTTTCCATCGCGAATTGCCGCGGGCTCGCACGCGAGCAAGACTCTCTCCACGCGACTCCACGTGTTCTCCACGTGTTCTCCACGTGACGCGTGATTTATCGCGATCGACGCTTCCGCGTATGATATCTCGTGATATTCCGTGCCTTTTGCGTTATTCCGACGTTTATCACACGTATTTAAAGTGCGGTCTTAAAGACGCATTCTGACGTAGACACAATAAATAACCGTGTCTGGCGGTAATTCGATGCAATGTGTCCTGCAAAGAACGGGAATTTATGGCACGCGCATATACCGCGCATCGGTAGTTTCGAACTTCGCCCGCATTTTTATCGCGGACCGCTCTGAAAAAACGTCGCGCATAAGCAAATCGCGAGCATGATTATCCCCGCGTCCATGATGGATGGTCCGCGACAAACGGCAAGAAAATGTCACACTTTATGCGCAAATGTATCACCGTGACAATGCAGTGTATTTAACGCCTCATTACCTCGTCGCATGCTAATATATTCGTAATAACCTTCCGGTACGTGGCATTGACTACTAATTGTAAATAGTAATTTCTATGCGTTCATTACCTTGGGAAATTTTCATTTGACAATGAATTTTAAGGTACGATTTAAGTAGCAGTGACTACATAATAAATACGTTGAACACCGTTTAACGCGGTAAATATAACGGGGAATCGGTGCGAAAAGCAAACCGAGAAATATATGAACAGGTTTCTATCGTCAGGCAATAATAGACGTAAATAAAATTTCTTTACTTCCTTTACTTTTATTTAAAAAAAAAAAACCCATGTTTTTCTCTATTTCGGAATACCTTATAATTTTGCTGACAAAAAATTTATCTATCGGATGGTAAAGCTCGATAATGGAAATTCAATCAATATGGATGCGTGACTTGCATGCAACCGACACGCGCCGAGTTTCGCGCCGATCGTTAAACGCCGCTCGTGTGTGAAAAGTGCGGATTTCCACGGATAGTTGGAAACTCACGAGCAAGAAAAATCATTTTAAAGCGCGGGTTTCAGCACTCTCTCTCGAGCGTCACGCCGTGCGGCGCGCGCAAAACAGCTTCGCGTGCGAGGCGATTCGATGGGATGCACTATCTCGTAATCGCGTGTACGGGCTTTTGTAGCCTTAAGACACGCCGCGAAGTGCCGTCGAAGATAAGGACACTCGCGTTTGAATGAAGTAAAAAAAGAAACGAAGCGGAGAAAGAGTGCGAGTAGGAAGGGAAGAGAGAGAGAGAGAGAGAGAGAGAGAGAGGAGCAGAAAAGAGCAGAGATAAAAAAGGAAGCGAAGAAACGTGAACGTGGATAAAAAGCAGCGTTGAAAGACGTTAAACAAATGAACGAATGGATGGGTGGTTTAATGCTGAAACGAATTCGCGATGATAACTTAATTTAATAATATATGCGTAACGAAATATCAAAGAGAAAATTAATTGCGAATGCAAAGAAAAGAATTAGGTGGAGAAGCAAAAACGAGATGGAACAAGGTAGTTGAAGACACGAAAAGCCTGTCGACCGGCGAATAAATAATACGATAAGAACCGCTGGGGAACAGACGATTTCTTTCCTTTTTTTTTAACGCGCGGAGAAGATCGGCGGCAGCCGCGGGACAACCTGTCGTTACGTCGGATCGCGAACGAAACGAATTGAAATTACGCAGTCGTGTCTCTTCGTTTTTCTTTTTTTTTTTTCATATACGCCAGACAGTCTGCGCGATGGCGATTTGCACGGCGAGCGAGGTCGCATGAGGGAAAGGTGTAGCCGCTACATAGAGCCGTTGGAGACAAAATGCCCGCGGCACGTACCAGTGCGGTAATGAATTGACGCTTTGGCTAATATTTATGAGCGGTGATGCAAGAATGCGGCGATTATATTCTCCCACTTTCGATTTGTGTAATTAACAGGTGCGCGGAATGCACAGGACAACTATCGTTTAACTGGCACGAAAAGATTATAGGCCTCGAATGCGAATACGCGTTGCGCTAATATCCCGCAAACAGGGGCATCGTTGGCGTTTTTCTTTCTTTATTATGTACGTTTTCGACATGGGGCCACCATTCTCGAATCTCGAAAACGGTAGCTGCGGTGGTCTTAAATCAACGCTCATGCAAACGCTCGCGTCCGTTTCGGTTTTCTTCTTTGTTTTTCTTGCTTCGAAACACCTCTGTTCGAATCTTTGAGAAACTGATTTTCGTCGAAGCGTAAAGTGTAAAACGCGATACCTCGCAGGCGGAAAAACTAGCGGAACGTGAAAAGGCTTAAAGTCATCCAGTGCAGATATCCATCGCTCTTAAAGAGTGCGACCTAGAGAGTGGAGGACGCCGAGAGAGTGCAAAGCAAGGCCACTTAAAAAAAAAACTCGACTATTCGAGCTCAATTCCTTGTATATCTCCGAAATACGACGAAACCAAAATGTCGACCTGCCGTTACGAACTGTCGGTTTCAATATCCCGGCACGAGAGAGACTTCCTTATTAGCATCACGCGAAGCTCGCGAGACGAGTCGATCGCGATGACGCAAGCTACTTTCACATCGAAAGACAAACATATACATATCTCTAATATTAATCAATCACAACAATTGTATTATGTTTTTAATCCGATGCTCAATTTTTTTAAGAGCGGATTACTTGCGTTATTATACTATCACTAATTATATTACCTGCTTATATAATTAGTGTTACGTAAATTATTCTTATGGTATAAAATACTAAAAATTGTATTTTCTAATATTTAAAAAGAGCTTTGTAGGCTCACTTTTCAGTTTCGATATATAAATATTTAATCGATTTATGCAAAAAATCATCTAACTTGCTTCTTGAATCTTCATTACATTCAAGCAACGATGTTGTTGCACTTCAAAGTAAAAAAAAAATAGGTGTGAAAAGTCGAGGCATGCGACAAGCAGCGAAGGAGATGCTTCCAACGACGGCTCGACAAGGGAGGGACGGTATTCTCGCTTTCAGACACCCTCATCTCGTTCGTGGCGACCGTCATTGAACCGCAACCCCGAAAGAAACGTCGATACACGGCGGAGGATAGACAGACACTTCTATCACAATTGCGGCACGCATTTTCAGGTTCGCACGCGCGTGTGAGTCCACTATACGGCTAATTATATCGAGCTCGGTTTACCCCGTGACAAGCGCGCGCGACCCTGCGCATAGAAGAGGCGAGAGGATAAGAGAGAAAGAGAAAGAGAAAGAGAGAGAGAGAGAGAGAGAGAGAGAGAGAGAGAGAGAGAGAGAGAGAGAGAGAGAGAGAGAGAGAGAGAGACGAGAAAAAAGGTAAGGGTGCGCATTTGCGTTGAACACAACGGAGAAACTACGAACCTGTCACGCATGCGCGCGTGCGATAGAGATGGGGTGAACTCCAGCTGTTGATCTGAGAAAAAAGAAAAGAATAAGAGAGAGAAAGAAAGAGAGAGAAGAGCGAGAGAAAACAGACGCTGTATCGAAGATGGAGCAATGCGGAGAAAAAAAGATGTTGCGTCCCTTTAAGCGTGCTTCACGAAGATTGTCGAGATTCCATCGACACTGTTCGCTACACCGCGTTATTTTTCCCATATCGATATTGGTATTTTAGATTAAACATGGGATATTACGATGCCTCGGAGCAACGTTTTGCAATACACTCAAACTTGACTTTAAAGACGCGCGCGGTTCCTCTTCAGATTCAACGATTCGCGAAATAAATGATAGCGAGCGAGAAAGTATATTCACGAGATAGAGTGTTTCACAAGACGTTGAAAATGGCACGAAACGACGACTCGTGCCGGCGCGGCGTTGGCCAAGAAAATTGAAAGTGACGAAGATGAATCCTGTTAAGCCGATTACATAAGATTTCACGGGTTTGCGTCCCTTTGATGGTTCGCGCGCTTTGTTTGCCCGCGCGCGCTTATTTGATTTAGAAATCAGAAGAATTAAAACGCTTACACGTCTCGTCGTTAAGTCAATCCGTCTACGTCGGAATCGCAGCCTGAAAACTATGAGTTTCGGCAGCGCCGGGCACCGACAAATTTCGTGCCAGTCTACTTTTAACCGGCGTTCTCTTAATTCCGCGCCGTGGCGAGCACGCGTGCATGCGTGCGCGCATGCGTGCGTGTGCGTGCATAAGCGCTCGTACGTGAAACTCGTGAATGGTGAGCAATTTGAAGACAGTCGGAGACGGAGGAGGGAAGGCAATTTTGGGCCCCGAGGCCCTACACTTCTGCCCCCTCGTCGTGGCCCTCCTTCGTTCGGGGCAGCGAACACGAGCACAGCGAAAATTTTCGTCCGAATCTCGTCTCCTCTTAGTCTCCTCTCTGTGTGTGTCTCGCTCTCTCTTATTTTCATTCGCTCTTCCTCTTCCTTCCTCGAGCGAGACGAGCTCCTTGGGCGCGCACCACACGACCCAATCGGGCAAGAGTTTGTGTATCGCAACGGGTCCGGGTAATATCTCGTTTAGAAAGATTACAGGTTTGAGAAGAGGCTGCCAATGTATAAAACAAACATCGTTAAGGCTGCCCTATACTTAAGAATCCCCTCCACCCGTTTCCGGCCCCACCCCACATACCCCCTCTGGCATTACATGCTCGCTATTATGTGCATCTACGATACTGCTGCGTTCTCATTATACGTGCGCGTGTATACGTGTGCATAGAATGTCACGGAAACTGTCGAGAACAGTAGCAGGCATATATTTCCAGAAAAACTCAAAGCGTTACGAGTTTGCGATAAATTGAACGTCAAAAAAAATTATTTTTTAATTACCTCTATCCTTTCTCTCTTCTTTTAACGCAAAATTTTTTTATAATATTTGCTTAACATGAAAAAAATAAAAAGTTACTCACGATCAACAGTGAATCATTCGCTAAACATCAGCGTCAAACTTCTTCCGAGACACCCTGTACAAATATGCATGCACCAAGGTGATGCTGCGGGCGAGAGAAGAGGGTGAGAAAGAGAGAGCGAAAAAACGTCTAGTGGATCACGCATCCAAGTGTAAATGCGGTTTGCGTGTAGTGGCGAACGTGTCAAACGCGTACGCTGTATTGAGACGTAGACCACCGGATGGGGTTAGAGCGCGGGGTCCGGCGAACGGGGCCCCAGCATAATTTCCACGCGTATAATTATCGATGATCGGCTGTTACGTAGACGCGGCGCGGCTCTCGCTCGGCGTTTCGCTGAAATCCGATCGCGAGCGGGCGGGTACTACGACCGGACGGGAGAGACAGAGAGGAGGCGGGAAAGCAGATCAGCCTCTCTGACGGTTATTATCTATCGATGGAGATTGATTTAGAGCGCTGCCAATCCTCGAGATTGCGATCGATCGACATCGCTCGCGAGCACCGAGCGATTTTAGATCGATCGGGGAGAGACCGGTCGTCTAGTTTTGATAAGAACACTAAGCCGAGAATGCTCGTTTCAACAAGGTTGACTCAACCTTTTCGTTGTCGGCCGGTTATTCACATGTTTCATTAATGCAAGTACTTTTCAACAACCAACAACTAATTTTTATGAGAAGTAGTGGTTTAATTTTTTTATTTATTTGATCACTTAACTTTCATTCTGCTAGGGGTTTGCTCAAATGGTGTCTTCTACAGTTTGTCTTTGAAATTTGTAAGAGTAATACTCAAATGAATTGCGATATTGATACAAAACTTTCAAAAGATAAATGTACATGTAATACTGTAATAAATTAATATTGTCACCATAATATTAATTTCTCTTGTATGAATGTCCACGGTGTCATAGCGCAGTTTATTGTAGCATTTAAGATCTGAAAAACGTTGAATAAATTTCAGATGTAGAGCAGCTGTCACACAACGAAGAAGGATAATTATTACAGTTCGATAACAGATCATTACGACGTGTGTCATTACACACGTATGAATTAATCATGTTGCCGGTACTTTTGAATCAATCGTTTCTGCATGTGTTCAACTCGTTCTTCGGTGTGCAAATTGAGTTACTAAATATCACGATCGATTATTTATCATGCTAAACGGCAGTTTGTATTTATCAAAGACGCAGAGATTAAAAGATCGTATGCGATAAGTGCACGCTAAAACTATTGTAGGCTGTCTTGTTACATTAATAAAATTGCTGATAAATTGATTAAGTATCACGTCTAAATGTCAAACAAGTGATAATATCAATTCGATTTTCAAAAATTTTAAAACATTTTTTCTATTTTCTCTCAGATTTTTTCTCAGTACACGGAAAGAACGATTTTGCTAAAATATCTAAAAATTGAGCTAGATGCAGATCTGAAAATAATTTTGTTAGATTCGTCAAAATAATTATGTAAGAAAAATCGAGCAATGATAAACGATGCTGCAAAAAGTTTTGACATTTTAACAACCAGCTTGAGCGACCTACATAATTATTTTGATAGTTATATAAAATTATTTTCAGATTTAATTTAATTAATTTAAATTTTTAAATACTTTAGCAAAATCGTTATTTCCGCGGAGAAATTTGTAAGGATATTACGTTGCTAATTAGCGCTGATAAATATTTTGCCTAAACTATAGATTCTCGCAGCGCAATCCCTTAAAGCGATTCCCACGTTTCCCCTCGTCGCGACTCTAATGACACAAATTAGAAGAGCAAACGCGCGCGTTCGCGAGAGACGAGGAAGGCGCGTTAATCGAAGATCGAAGGCAAAGCACGAGGAAGATTTAATCCGGCCGATACATGCGTTCGCGAAGGGCGTTCGACGTTTTCACATCGGTGTGGCCGTAATCCACGTACACGCGTGTGCTCGCGCGCGCTTTAGCACCTGTATATATCGCACATGAAATATGTAAACGTGTATGCTCACCCTTTCGTCGCGCGGGCGCGTGCTCTAGTCTCGGCTATTATAGTTTGCCGTCGTCTTCATTCAGACTCGATATACCTGCCCACTAGCAGCTCGGCCTATCACCGCGGAATAGCTCGGCTCTTTATCGTTTCTTTCTCTCTATTTCTCTCCCTTCTCTTGGCTTGCTCGTTCGCCGCCTTCCACATCAAGCGTCATATTTTTTGCTAGCACGACAATACTACCACCGAACGATCATGACTTCGCAGAATAGGGTGAGCTAGATAGATTCACGCTTCGAGAAAAGGAGAAAACAAAAGTTGGAGAACAAGAGAGTGAGTGAATGAGTGAGTGAGTGAGTGAGTGAATGAGTGAGTGAGTGAGTGAGTGAGTGAGTGAGTGAGTGAGTGAGTGAGTGAGTGAGTGAGTGAGTGAGTGAGTGAGTGAGTGAGTGAG
>JANQDE010000022.1:2260646-2323533 GCA_037157785.1 Cephalotes varians
GAGAGAGAGAGAGAGAGAGAGAGAGAGAGAGAGAGAGAGAGAGAGAGAGAGAGAGAGAGAAAGAGAGGATACAAAGGGTGATCAAGGGCGATGAGAGTGAGAAGTTTCAATTGCTTGACGACGAAGGGATCCAACAACTTCGCAGTGATATCTTTTTACCGCTGCGCTGCTACACGTCATCGGGGAAGTGATGCAACCCACCCTCATACACGTGCGTGGGTGATTGCGGGAGAGTACGCGGACACGTGTGCGTTGCGTGCGCGATTCGCAATAACAAAAAGTAAAAGCTCGTCGAGAGCATACGCGTAGATTCGCGTGTAATAAAATTGTTCGCTAGCAGCAATGCTTTCTTCTCGCGCCTAGAGATAATGAAATCGATATCGCCATTTTTATGTTTTTTCTTATATGCGAGAGAAAAATCAGAAATGAATCTGTATGGAAACGTCGACATTTTTTTTTCAATGTCTCCATGTGCATCGTGTGGTTAATTAAAATTTACTTCAATAAAGAAATGTATAGAGAATGTGTCTGTGTTTAATTTAATTTACCGAGGGGTTAAGAATTCCGCATTGTGTGCTCGCGAACATCAATGAGCAAGTTGAGACAACCCGCATGAGATCTTTTTCTCATGTTCATTTGAGGTCTCAGGTTCGTTCGAGAGTACTTATTCGCGACCATGTCTCTCAATAATAAAGTTGTAAAGTTCTATATGTGTATATCTACAAGAGAGTTTCACGTGCAAAAATCGTGATCTTAGCCTTCGAAAAAATCTATAATGGATACTGTCTGTAGAGTTATTCATAGAAATAATTCGTCCATTTTACTAGAAAAGGAATTTTCGCGCGAGCAACTAGTCACTCTTAAGAGAGCGTGAAAAACGTTTTAAAATAATCAAAAGAAAAATAACTAATAGATATGAAAATAGATATGAAAGTACTAATAAATATGAAAATTACACATGCATTCTAGCTCACTTTTTAGTATCTCTGGCGATAATAAAAGGTGATAGTAAACAGTTTTTCCATATCGCAGGAGGAAAATGGTGCGAAATATCACAAGTTGGCAACCACTGTTTGACATAAATATGCGCAACTCATATACCGATTATATTCATGTTAAAGCGAACGAGACCACAATTTTCGATAACGTGCCACGCAATCAGCAAGATGTGTGTGTGTGTGTGTGTGTGTGTGCGTGCGCGCGCGCGCGCGCGTGTGTATGTGTGTGTGTGTGTATGTGTGACATAAATAAATGAACTAACGTCCAATCGGTTATTTGATGTCTGTTAAACGTTACAAATTTATGTAGACGCGCACGTGCGATGAAACTTGGTAGACGGTATCCTGCTTGCTCTGCTTTTGGAAGAGCCAATTCAGCCGATCGTTCAATTAGCGACAAAGGATCGTAATTATGGTAACGATGTCAAAGACGACATTGACACTTACCGGCCACTCTTTGTAATGACCATTTCCGTTCCGAGCTTATGGAATTTTTCCCAGAGCTCTTTGCCCTCGAGCGTGACTTTGGGATCATCGACGACGCCGTCCTCTTCCGGATGATGAGGCGGCACGAGGGGATGATGCGGCGCCGTGAGAGGATGATGTGTAGCCAAGGGATGCGGCGACGTATGAAGCATCCCCGGCGGTAGCGGCGGCCTCAGAGGCCTCATCGTAGGACCGCCGGGACCTTGGTGATGATGATGTAACGCCGCCGCGGCCGCCGCCAGGACCTCTTCCGGCGTATGCGGGCCCAAACCTAGGCCTGAAATTTCATCAAACATCGGGATTTAGAAAATATCAATCAAGTTTAATATACAGATTTAACATACAGATTACTGCGTAAAAAATAAGAAAATACGATAAAAAAATCAATGGAGATATCCGGCATTATTTTTCGGTACGATTAATTTAATCCATCAATCAAGAGAGGATATAATCACGGTTGGTAATCGAAAGTCAATATCAGTGCACATACAATGGGCAACATCTGGTCTCGCTACTTCACGTAAACGCAAGATGCGAGTCGTAATGAGCCACCGATCCAGCGAGCGAGCCGAAGATCAGCGACGGGATAAGTAGAAGACAGCTGCTCAAAGTTTCGCGAGGGTGAATCACCTGGCAGTTCACGATAGCAACCCCCGGAGGAAAGTTGCGGATTCTTCTCTACGCCTCCCCTCGATAGCCATCTTTTCCCTTTACCTGACCCTGCCCCGGGTTCGGAACTTCATCCGTCTTTCTCTTCTCCTCTTTACTCCTATTACGTCGACTTAAAAAGGACGTCTTGCGGAAACTGCGAGCGAACGAGAATAGCTATACACTTTATTCTTGAACCGCAGAGATGCATCTTTAAGAATAGACTTGTCCGTGAATCAATAGAGCAATCTACATATATTGTTTCTTTTAGTAATCGATTATTCCATATCACGATTTCAAATATAACGACAGTGTCGTGAATTGAATAGAATTGAATAGAATGAAAAGCTATAGCTACACGGAAAGAACGATTTTGCTAAAGTATAATATCTAAAAATTTTGTTAGACACAGATCTGAAAATAATTTTGTTAAACCATCAAAATAATTATGTAGGAAGTTGATTGCTAGAATGTCTAAACTTTTTGCAGTATTGCCCATGCTTGAACGTGTATGTTATTTTGATAGTCTCACATAATTATTTCGATAGTCCAACAAAAAATCATCTAGCTAAATTTTTGGATACTTTAACAAAATTATTCTTTCCATATACATTTCTCCCGAGAGAGTTTAATTTTATACAAATAAAACAAATATGGAAGTATATCACGCAACGAATCTTGCTAACTTACTAAAACGAAATCGCAAAAGTATAATGCGGCAAAACATTTTTAAACAATTCAGCATTAGGTGTGCATTATCGAGCAAAACTGCGACGATTTCCGGGAAATATGACTTAAAGTCATATAAAGTGCAGACGTACAAAAATCACAAGCCTTATTTTACACATTGTGCGTTCAAAACAAACGCGGGTCATTTCATGAGAACAGAATTGCATTAGCCCGTCTAGATAACACTGCCGTTTGCTATAATGTCAAGTTAGCGAGGATGATTAATGTAAATCACCGTCCATAAATATTATGAGTAATGATGCAGTTAATAGTTAACGACATGAATACGGCGGCTCCCGGTATTTCCTTTCCTTTTCAATCAATTACCATCTGTAAACGGAAAAAAAGGCGAAAAACCTGTTACTGCGTAATGACTTTATGATTGTTACAGCAGCAAATATCTGTAAGTCAATCTTTAACTCGATGACTATTATCTTTAATAATCTTTAATCTAATTCTCTTTTGTATGTATTAATTATTCCGTTATTAAACACGTAAAAGAAAATACAATCGCTACTGTATTATAGATATACTGTAAGTTTTTCTGTTGTATAATCTTTCTCGATGAAGCATTATGTCAATTAAATTAATAATTTACGTATAATAGCAGTGTAGTTTACCTTCATTCACAAGATTTCAAAATTAACACATTAAATGTATTTATTATATCACGCAATGCTTACTTCCCTATATCTCTCCTCGAATGATAACGATAATAATTATAATAATTTAAGTCCGTGATTCTATGCGTATGATTAATATTCATTCTTTTTATCTAAATTATTTTATGTCTAACGGATAATATTCATTGACATGAACGCGTGTTAAAAAGATCTATCTGCACATTCAATCTATCTTTGGTTAATCATTTGACTTCTGTAAACGCCATTTTAGAAAGTACTTTAAGCAATGTATTCTCTGTCTTATAACAAATTGATCTGATTTCTCATAACGCGTTAAAGATAAATCGAAGAGAAATAAAAACCGACGTTAAAAAAACATCTTTAAATATTTTGAAATATTTAAAATATGAATATAGTGATAAAAATGAATATAATGAATAAATATATTTTGTTACATTATCACCTATTTGCTTCATATATTTTAATTTATAACAATTCATAATTATATGTAATGTATTTGTGAAGAAATTATTGCATTTTTTACTTTTTTTTAATATAGAAAGTGTTGCAATCGTTAATAAACTTCAACCAACGATAACAACAAAGATTCAAAAATAAACGTATTATATAACATTTTTACGAATCGCGCTCACGACAACTACGCACATGTATCTCAAATTACAGTCATAACAATAATTTATACGCGCGTTAAAAAATTCTACCTTTTGCGATGCAATAAACTCTAAAACGTAACGATACGAAATGTAGTTTTAATTCTGCGCGATTTTATGCGCGCGCGTATACGTCTTTTTATTGTACTATTCATCGATAAACATTAGAGTGGCCTTCATATACAAAAACTGTCCACGCGCGCTCGTCGTAATATAATTTAAATTATATTCCGCAACCATAAGATGCATGGCGTGCAGGAGATGAGTAATTAGGCGACGAACGGACGAAAGAATTTGTTTGCAGTCGTATTTGTTGTTTGCGTGTTAAACGTAAAGTATATTTGCGTTTGTGTAAAGACAAGCGATGTGAATATAATACTAGAGTAAAGCTATGGGTACTAAGTCGATAATAATATACCGCGCGATCTTATAACAGATTTGCGAGATCGCTTATTCCAGACGCGGTTTCTTGCCGCGTCGTTTTTGTCATTATTTAAAATATTGGAAACACACCGCGCACCGTTGTCTCGAGACGTGATACGCAATGTAACCGCAATACGCGATGTAACCCATAGTCGCGCATGTGACCGCGATTATAAACATATCACGGTATCATGTCGCGCGGACTTTCGCCAACGGGCGAGAGATCGATCGGCGCGAAATGGACGATATTTTTACGCGTTAATGCATTCAGGAAAAACGACTAGATTCGCGGAAATTCGTAGCGTATTAACCGAACGAAAGCGCTAGTGAGCCGTGATGTTTGGTATTCTGTTCGTTTATCAAACGCACATCCCGGATCCATCCGACGCGACCGAATCGAATTTTATCGAACACTTACCCGCGCGCACCCGATGATATTTTGATTTTTATTCGCGAAAGCGACCAGCAACAGAAATGCGCCCGCTTCGGCGCGACGGGCCGGCGTTATTTAACCGCGGCGCTTTTTAACGGGGCGCGTTATATTTTTCACGTGGATCCACGCGCGATGAGTACCGTTAAAAATGTCCAAACCGAGCGGAATGAGACGATTGTTTACAACGATTGTGGTATTGCGAATCGAGGGAGGAGAGAGAGAGAGAGAGAGAGAGAGAGAGAGAGAGAGAGAGAGAGAGAAAAGTAACTGCCAACTGTTAACCGTCCGCAACGCGGCATTTATGTAACGCCATTTATTTCTTATCAAGGTGGATGAAATTTTGCGTATGACGCAAGTGCGAGGTTTCTGTCGAGATGGCGGCGCGGATTAAGCCGCTCTTCATTTAATTTCTACTTTTTTTTCCCTTTATTAATTTTCGCGTCGCTCCTCGACCGCGTCGGATTGCATATTCATTATATTGCCGGTGATTTCAACGTAAGTAACACTCTTCCTGGCCGGGTTTTCGCCAAGCCCTATTTCTAGTTTAATGAAAACGGAAACATTAATTAGCGCAAAATGTGCAACCTTGAAAAAAATATATATATACATATATAATTCTTGCGATACATATGAATCACTTGTGTTTAATAAGATGATCAAAGACAATATTGGAAGCTTTCAAATTTCGAAGTCTCCAAGAAACTTCTCAGAAGAAGCCTCTACACACACACACACAAAAAAATATCATTCTATCTGCTAAGAAAAGTGATTACTCAGTTTACTTTTCTTCTTTTAAGTAGTGGTTATCTTCAACAAAGATTATTTTTTTGATAATATACTCGTCACAAATTTTACAAAAAACTCGTTATCGTGTACTCGAAATAAGAGTTAATTTTTTGATGAAGAATATTATAAAATTGTCAATGAAATATTTGCCAAATAAATCGAATTGTTGTAACTTAATATTCTTGATTGAAGCATCAAGCTTATTAGGATTCAGAATTTTGAATGAATTTGATACTTATTGTGAATATACTCGTGATAGATTTGCGGATATATGAACTTTTGAAATACTTGAAACAAGTAATCTTTACTTAAATACAGTATGTATTTTTCTGTGTGTAGGTCTTCCAAATTTTTAAGTTCCGATTTTGAGACAATTGGGTGGTTACAACTTTTTGCTTATTAATTACGCGCGACCTGGAAACTTTGATCGCAGAGCGCTTTGGTACGTATCACAAATACGCGGCGAATTTAATAACTCTCTCACGATTGGAAGGACCGCTCTCTCTATCAAGCAGTGAAAATACATTGCTTCATTGCCGCCAATTTATCAACGGCCGCGTGCAGCCTATTCTCTGGACAAGTAATACATTATTGAAAATTATAAACAAGCAGCAGGCGTATAAAAGCCCCGATAAAGTGCAGAACGCGGATTTTCGATTTACCGAACGCGATTTCTGCACCGCACAATACCTTAATACAATTGCTAACAGCAAGACACAACAATGCCCGCACATTTAATCGCACCACGATCACATTCGAATTTTCCATCATTTCACCAAGCGTTTTGGCCACCGCTCGCGCATGGGCTCTTTTACGCGTTACAACTAACTGAAATGTACGGCAGATTAATGCGATCAGTCGCCTACGAATGGGATTATTATCGCTCCGCAAAATGGAACTGGAATTAATTTAACGATAGAGACTAATACATTTTATTTCGGTCTTTAGGCTCCGATCTAGATTTGATCGAACGCGTTTAGAAGGCGTTTCCATTTCTCGTCTAAGCTGTCGCTTCGTTGTATTTATACTCAGAAATAAAACGTACGCACCTCACTTTCCTTTTTGCATATCCAACTCCTTTTTTTTTCTTCCTTTCCTCCTTCTCCTCGCCCTTCCCCCCGTCGCCGTCGCGGTCGTTTTCTCCTCGCTCGGGGTACACGGGTTACGCATGCACGTACACGCGTCCCGAATTTCGAATGCAAGGAACGTCGGGCATGCCCTTGGCAAGATTAATTGCCACTACCTTATGGTCAGTTGGCCGCGAGCCCGACTAGAAAAGAGGAAGAGAGGACGAGCCACGTCGCGTCGCGCCGCGTTTCGAAAAATGACGGGAAAGACGCACAATAACAGATGACAGATCGTCATTGCATCCTGACTCGACGTCGCGAGGATGTCGGCGACGTCAATGGGCTCGCGTCACTCGAGGGCATCGTCGCTTTGCGTCGCGACTACAAACGAAGATGAAAACAAAGCGCGGTGTGTGTCTCTTTCAATTTTTCAAATCGACTGCGTTTTGCAAATTTTGAAGATCGTTCTGTTTTTAATTGGAGAGGGAAAACGCAGATCTGTATTTTCGTTAGGTAAAAACTATTTGTCAATCCAAACGACTTTTTATATCGTTTAATTCTTCCCGGGAAATTTTTGATCTAACACGTTGAATCGTGATACGTTATTACGAGCGAGTGAAAGAGCTGTACGTCAGCAGAAGCTAAATTGTCTAGCAACGTGTGGTAACTACCGACGTCGGGAATTAATTCATCATTTAGCCTAACGAAGGGAATAACTAGTTGTAGCGGATGAGGTGGACGCGCGTAATAATGCGATGTCAGATAAGACGAGGACGAGCGATGAGCACGTTGTCGACTCTGGAATTCTTCTGATTCTTTTTTTTTTCCACGCACCTGGCACGACATTTGCAGACGGCAGATTCTGCTGTTATTACCGCCACAAAGTAAAGGCAAATGATAAAAAGCGCTTTTTTTTCTTAATACTTTTTCTTCTAATCCGGTCTTCACTTCATACGCTAATAAAAACTTATAATTTTTTTTTTACAAGGAGATATAATTCCAGAACTCTTAGAAAATTTTGCGAAAATCGCGAGTGTGTTTCTGACGTTCATTTCACTCGCGTATTGCGTCATGTCGATACCGCCGTCGCCTTTTCGAGACACTTTTCCACGAAATGTCTCGCGCTTTTGCATATCCGCGTGTTGTGCCATTCGTCGGAAAACGCATACGAGACAATGCATTCTGAAAGTAATGTCGAAGAGCCCGAGTCGCGCTTCACCGTTCGCATCGCTCGGCTTATTTAACGCCGGAGATATGCCAAATCGATTACATTATCGCTGTCTAAGTCATAATGTATTGCTGACCGCGTGCACCAATCGCATTTTTTCTATCCACCGCGTTAGAATCGCGCCGCGTTCTCTCGACGATGTTACCGTCGCTATTGCGATAGCTGATCGGGTGTGCGATTCGAATCCTTTCCACGTCAGTTCGCGCATATCGAACACGAATCACGTTCCCGTGATAAATAAGTCTTCCGAAAGCCAAAGAAACCGCGCTAACTCTTCTTCGAGAAGAACAGAATTCATTATATTTTCGATGATAATTGGTAAATATTAACAATTAACAATTAACAATTAATTAGATTAGATGGGCTCTCGATATATTAACGATAATAATGGTTGTATTTTAATGGGCAATTGAGAGCGTAAAAAACGACGCGGTTATTAGTGTGCAAGTATTCATATATTAAAATTACAAAGTAATTACTACATTAGTCTTCAGTTGCGAACGTTTCGGCTTATTTTAAACCCATCATCAGCGCAATAACATATAAATTAAAACTAAATTAAAACTAAAAACCTCCTTTTTCATTTTCGTGGACCAACGTCCATGACAGGCCGGCAGCGAACCACAGTGGGAGATGTGTTCGACTTAAGTTTGTAATTTGATCTACTAACAAGTAAGATTAGCACATCAAAAATATTGTCAAAATTACCACTACGTAACTCACTTACCAGGCATGTCAAAGACACCGTTGCATCAGTCAAATTATCGGCGCAGTTGTTAGTAAGCGTTAGGAATTCTAAACAGTGTGTTTACAACTCGAAAGTCAGATTAAAACTAAGGTAAACCATAGTGATATCAAGAACGGTGTGTGAGACAAAAACACACCTTACATAGATCATCTTACACAGGTCAACGAATAAATTAAATTTTGCGTCTATATAAATAATAACAAAAACAACGTTAAAATATTTTCAATTTAAGTAATTATATGTTGTTTTACATCGTTCAAAATTTCTACATATGATTGTGGTAACAATTCTGTGTCGGCCTGTAGATTGCATTTTTCTGTGATTTAATGTTAATTATCTCGGAGATTAGTCTCCTGTAGTATTGTTTTCTTTTATCCATAATCTTAGGATTATCCCAGTCGAATTCATATTCAAACTTCAATCTATGTTCCGTAATCACAAAATGATTTGCAGTTTTTTTATTTATATCTTTCTTGTGTTCTAATATTTTAATGTTTAATCTTCGTTTCGTTTGTCCTATATATGAAACATCGTTTTTACAACATAATTTATACATGACATTTTTGTTATGACCTATCGATAACGGATCTTTTTGTGCTTTTATGATCCTGCCCAATTTATTCAAACTAAAGAATTTTGGATGTTATCATTTTGGCTATCTTTTTAAATTTATCGGCAACTTTTGGAATAAAAGGGATTAGAAACCACTTCTTAAACTCAATATCGTTAGTATTGTCTACATTCTGCTTTCTCGTTCTTTTCTCGTTCTCTTTTATTATATTTTTACCTTAGATTTCCGCGAACCGAAGAAAAAGAACCTGAGATATCTATCCACGTTACAAACTGAGCTAATCGGAAAGATGTTTCGCGACTTAAAAAGTTCCAATTGAGCTTTCGACCGAAAACGCGCAAGAGGGACGTAATCTCGAGATATTTGACAGACGTTTATTCTTGCAAGATATTCGTAAACTATTCTCAAAATATTCCTAAATCCCGAGGATAATCTTCTCGTTATAACGCGAATTGCGACGAGTCGGAGTCATTACAGTTGCGATTTGGATTACACCCCGATGACTCTCTCTCGCGAAATCTCCTCGAAACAATTCCTCGAAAAACAACAGATAAGCAAATAACGTCGCGTCATTGGCGACACTTTCGGCGACATTTCTCTCTCTCTCTCTTTCTCTCGGGTGTGGAATAAATATTATTGAGAAAACAATTAGCAGCGTATTGGTCGCGCACAATCAAATGTCGCGACATTAGCGCCAATCTTTATAATGGCACCAAACGACTCGGCAAACAAGGTAATAAACTGTCTTTAATTAGCAGCATTTAGTATCAATAGCGACGGGCCATGTCGCTTTATCATCGCGCGAATTAACAATGGCCGCCGTTCGCGAGCTACGTCTAATTATTGTGCAGTATCGCGCGCAGGGGGGGGGGGGAAGAAAGGCCCGTAAACGAGATGTCGAGAAAGCGAGCGTCTCCTCGAAACGGCGGAGAACGCGCAATATTTTACACGCCGTTTTCCTTCCGTGCAGCCGCTTTGACGTTACGCGCCACAGCTGTGCGCGCTCAGGATATTGCGTAAGGCCCACGAGACGAAACGAGGCGACATGAGTGACAAACGAGAGACTTCCAGCCTGTCACGAACGTGTCCTTCCGAAAAACGTGCGCGTTTCCGGCGGCGACAATGGCATCGCGCCAGAACAACAAGATGCGCTCGTGTGTGCGAACTTCTCGAAATGCCGAGAAATGCGATTATTACGTCGATTTCCGACTGACGAGAGAACTCGAGACTGGCGGTTTTTGCCATCCGAATTGTCCGTAACGTCATACGGTTCGGACTTCTCAACGAAAAAAATATACGGAGAGACAAACCCGAGATACGAGGAGTATTTATTCAGTCTGGCATAAATTCTAAGCGCGATTTGCCTTTCATCTTATGGATAAAGTGGCAGAGATAGAGTCTAAGCGCTAGCCGGAGGTAAAAAGTCGCAGAAAATGATACGTCCGCAATGTGAAAATCGGGGAAAGTAAACGTGTCCATAAAACTAGCCGGCAACCTGTCTGATATACTACTCGCGCCGGTGCCTAATACTCTACTCCGTCTCCCGCGGGCAGCAGCCGAAATAAGTACCGTCGGCATTTACCGTTGGCACGCAACAAGTTTGTTTGCAGTTTAGTTCGTACGATTATTCTACGGTTCGTAAAACTCGTCGGACCCTTTCGCTTTCTTTCTCTCTCGTCGTGCCGTATCAATTAATTGCGCGAGAGCACTTTTCTCGACGAAAACACACTCTTTAGCGCGAGATCGCCACCAGAACGGTTGGATTGCGACGGTCGCGCGAATTCTCTCAACGCGCGAGACGGAAGTCAACGAGGATCAACCGAGCTAGCTAATCCGAGAGATGCCGAGGATCTCGATCGACGGATCCAAGCCGAACATCCACACGTAATTCACGTATAATTTCACTCGCGCTAAGGAACATCGCGCTCGGTCTGCTCACCTGGCGGCGTGATACCGTGCGGATTGAGGTGCGGATGATGATGCGCGCCGGCGAGTATCCCCTTGCTCTGAAGATGATGCGCCGTTGGTCCCGGCGAGCTGGTGGGCGGCAGATGTGCCGCCGGATTGTAGAAACCCGCTGCCGCCAGGGCGGCAGCGCTGAAGTAACTCGCGGCCGCCACCGCTGAGGACGGGTGCGACAAGTCGCGTTGGCCGCTCGCGGGTAAGGGCGGCGGTGTCTCCGGCGCCGCGGCCGGGCTGCCGGGTCCGCCGGGCGGCGGGGAAGCGCTACCCTGCGACGACGAGCCGCCCAGAATCCCAGGCGGATGAGTGCTCGCCGCGGTCAGCAGCGAGGAGACGCTAAAGTCCGTCGGTCGCGGTGCCGCCGGTGCCGGTAGAGGCAATCCGGCGATGTGGCCGTTCGGGTTGCTGGCGGGCGGCGTGCCGCCAGCGAGCGAGTTCGCGAAGGTCGAATGTTGATTCAGAGCCGTCGCTGACGCGGGGTACGCCATCCCAGGCCCCCCCGCCTCGGCCCGCGGCCCCGTGTTTGCACCCTCGACCACGTTAGCCTCCAATTCTATGCCAAGTCTACGTCGTTGACCGTCGACGTCCTTCGCGGAGGAGTCCTCCTCCTCCTCCACCACCACCTCCTCGGGCCGTGATCGCTGCTGCAGCGCGGAGGGTTGCGGAGTGCTGGCGCAGTGGGTACCCCTGCACGCCGTGTCTTGTTCGAATCTCATCGAGACGAGCGGGTGTGCCGAGTCGCGCGAGATTCCTCTTCGAGTGACTCAAATCCGCTCCGGATGACGCTCGGCGCGATCCTCCGCTCTCTCGCTCCCGTCTCACGACCCGAATTGCGCGCAGTCGCTCGCGGGAGTCGTTCGCGAGCCGTCGGACGGACGCTGCTCTTCCTCGCGAATGTGCCTGGCTTGGTCAACGATCGCGCTCGTTCCTCCACATATCCAGGAACGCGCGTGTTCTCGAGAGAGGCACGCGCTCAAGATCGTGGATCGCGATCCTCGGAACGCCCGTGTTTCTTTGCGCGATTTTCCGGCCGCGGGAAATCGCCGACGATCGACTCACCGAATATCGCCGAAAATTGCCTGGTCGACATCTTACGACGCGAATACTCGATCCTGCCGGCAGGATTGTTCGACCTTTTAGCGACCTTTCACCGACCTGTGACCGTGGCGCGAAGCGCGTTCGATGAGATTATCACTCGCGAGTCGTCCGCTTTCGGAGCACCCGATCTAATCTACCTGATAAAAGGGTACACACTGGCACTCCGAATCGTCGACGAGCTGGGACACTCGCGAGCGGACGTCTACGGTGACGCCGCGTGATAGATTTTCAGTATAAGAGTCACTCCCATGTCGAGACACTAGCCGCGAGTCACTCTAGGCCATAGTGCAGATCCGTTGTTCACTAATCACTGACTTGTCACCGATTTGTTTGCAGAGTTTTCTGCCGCCAGAGTTTTCTCCCGCGTCGTTACCCGCGTCTCTTTCCTCCTCGTTTCTCTCGAAACGCGACACCGCGTTCACGACAGGTTTGAACACCCGTTGATCGTCCGACGGGTTTACGGACCACGAGTCTTCGGTCGAGAGAGAGCAGGCCAGTTTGAACGCGTCACGCGGCCGGTCGGACACGCGTATCCGACGCGAAGAACGCGAGTCGGCGATGACGACGACGGAGGATTGTCACGATGTGACGACGACGACAAATGAAAAGGAGCAGGTTTGTCTCCTGTCGGTGGCCTCTCGACGACGACGCCGACGACGACGACGACGTTCGGTCGGGGCTGAAGAGCGGACGAAAGGTGTTACTTGGGTGGCGCCGCGATGGTCACTGAGCAGCGCTAGGATTGACACCTACTCTGGGGGCTCACCCCCACACCTCCCGCGGAGGTGTTGGTGTGCTAAAGTCCCCGTCCGGATTCAGGGCGGTGTGTACGCGGCGGCCGCGTGTCCGTATGGGTGGTCCGCGGCTCCGTGTGCGTGCGTTACGCGCGTGTATATAGACCGCGGTGTGCCTGCGCCGCGGAACGGACGCGGGAGGCGTGAATGCTGGAGGGCAGCGACGCGAAGACTGAGACCGTGCGGGGGCTCCTCCTCCCTTCCCCTACGACCGTCCGGGCTCGGGAGTGGGGGCCCGGACTTCCCCAACTGTCGGCACTAGCGGCAGGCAGCCGCACGAGCGACGAAGACGGAGACGCGAACTGTCGAAACGAAGCGGCGAAGCGGTGGGAGGAGGGTGAATTTCGCGGCACCTTCTCCCTACCAGCCGGTCGGGCGATAATGAGCGCTCGTAGTCCGGATTGGCGTTCCGGCGCCAATCCGAGCGGCGTTGGACTCGACGCCTTTTCCGACGATACTCGAGCCAGCGGCGGTCTCACTCGCGCCTTCGCGCACTCTTCCTGTCTCCTCTCCTGTCGGACTTATCCCCACCGCTTCACGTCACGTACACACGTTCGCGACGCTCTTCGTTTGTCGTCGGTGAAGTCGACGTGTGCCCCCACCACGATGGTTCTAAGGGTGTTAACCGCGAGTACGCCCATTAACACCACCCTGCGTCACTGCCTTCCGACGAGGGCGGGGGCATGGGGTACGGAGGAGGGGGCGCGCGACCGACGTCGCGAGGTGTCGTTAGTGGAGCTCGCTCGAATCTTCGCCGACTGAACGTTAACGCTCTCGCGTTTGACGTGAGAGAATTTTCACGTCTGAGTCGCCACATTCGACACCTTCGTTTGGTGAATCGGAGAATAATGTTATTGCTGTCATATAATGTCTCGCGTTTCAATTAATTGCAACGATCGAAAAGTTTTTCGAGATATGTTCATCAATTATAAAATAATAAATACTTTTTGGTAAAAATCATAATACAGCTGAAGCGCGGAGACGATTTTTCATAAATAAAAAAATAATTTGGATTAAAAAATGAGTTACTCGATTACTTACTCGGATGCACGATTTACATACTTTGATTATTCGTATTAATTCTTATAATTATTTGAGCATTCTTGCTAGTTATGCATATTGAATAATCGAAAATTTGCTTTGATACAAGAATATTTATCTATATATGTATATATATATATATATATAGAGTGTACTATATTATCAGTATACTTAGATTCATTTCGATTTTCACATTTATTTTTTATCAAATTTTAATGTACTCCAAGTCATTTAACTCTATTATGATAAAAGGGTTAAAATTTATGTATTATAGATAAGCGAATTTTGATTATTCGAACAATGCGGGTAATATGTAACGGGTACCCGTGTATTACTAGCACACTTTAAGTAATTTGAATAAATATCCAGGTATTATTTAACTTTAACTTTAATTTCAACTGTTATTATAATAAAGTTTTAATTTGATGATAAAAAGTATATATAAAGTATATATAAAGTATATATAAAGTATGTATAAGGATATCTTCAATTAATAAAAATAGTGTAAAGTCAGCCAATAATATGCCACCATCTGATTACTTGTTATATTTTACAAATCTGGCAAAACTGCAAGGATTTTTGTTCGAGCGAATCAGAAGGTACGAAATCACATAATTCATCTATGTAAAAACCAAATTTGGCGACGTTTCATTCGAAAATATATACATATACATATATATATATTTCCATCGTGCGCGCGTGCCCGCGTGGCGAAACACTTTATCATCACCATAATACAATACAATTGGCCACGTCGGGAATTCACCGAGTTTTCCGCGAAATACCGCGAGTGAGAAGTTTTCGAGAGCCGTGCCAAATTTCGCACGGTACAGCGTCATGAGTCTCACCCTGTCTCGTTCTGTCCTTCTCGCTCGCATTCGAGCGCTCTGCCTCTCGTTTCAGCGCAGCGGCGACAGAGAGAAAACCTATAGCCACACCCCCTATATCCCTACCGGTACCACGATCATTCCCCCCCCCACGATATCACGTGACCCAATCCGTTCCCTCTCACGCTCACCGTCTCTGTCGTCCGCAGTGCTCCCCCGTCACGTCTCTTGCGGGTGCCGCCCTTCACCCTTTCCTTCCAGCGAAACCTCTCCCGCTTTTTCTCTGTCGTGAAACGTTCGACGGTCGTCCTTCGCGCCGCAGAGTGTCGCTGAGACGCCCAGAGCATCACAGTGTTGCCAAATCCGCGAGAGCTTTTCTACCCGCGCGGACTGGAATTATATATCCAGAATCACATTATTCGGGAGCGTCGTAAAGAGTGACCGTCACGTTGAAACCGTCGATTGGAAGTCGTTTTTTTATTGGCCCAAAGCGAAATTCAGTCTGCCGGGCCATGATCCGGTTTAATCGTAATTATATGGGGAAAGAGAAACGCGGGAGGATTAAACGTCTGGAATAAAGGGGCGGATCATGTTGCTTCATTATTTATTGCGTCTTCAATGAATTATGGACAATGTGCACCTTTCCGTTGCACTTCTTGTAAACTCAATTCTTATGATTTTTACCTCTGATTTACCTTTGCACAAGAAAAAAGTAATAAATAATAGTGCTTGAGAATCTTTATCTCTAATTATATTTCAAATTTCACACAGGTGAACTTCGTCGAGTTGAATATAAGTATACTACATTCAATTGATAGCATACATATACAATAGTTTCATATAATTATATATAATAAGAATGTTATAATAATATATATAATGTTATATAATTTATTATATATTATATATTATATATTATAAAATATATATAACAATTTTCAAATATTTATGTTAATATTAATGTATTATAATGCGATATCTTTTTAATATTTCATTAGTTTATAACATATGTCTACATGTAAAAAATTTCTCAATTTAATTTTTAATTTTATAGTCATACGAGTTTAAATTTGTTCATATTAAAGTTTAAATTTTCTTATTTTGTTTACATATTTGGAATAGAATATTAGACTAGTTGATTTATTCATGTAATAATTATCAACACAGCGTGCACATCTGATAGACTATTTCACTTCGTCTTATGCCAGTTCTCATTTGTCTCCATCCTACCAGATCACCAGACACTCGTCGTAGACAGCTCATTCTACACTTTTCGTTCTCTTTCTTTGCTTGACCGATCTGAAGAAAATGTAGCTGCGGCGATCGATGCTACTATATGTTAGCTATCGGATAGAGGCAGTGGAACATAAAGGAAACGAAAAAAAGAAAAAAACATAAAGTCGAAGGCGAGAGAAAGAGCGTCTGAAAATCCTACGGGTACGTATATTGCGAGAAACCCTATGGTGAGAAAGAGAAGGAGCTTAGTCGCCTCTTCGCGTGTCCGAGACGACGTGGTAGCGAAGCGGCTGAGGCAAGAGCAAAGTTTGTCCTCGTCGGCAGGGAGAAGATAGCGGTATGAGACAGAAAGAGAGAAAGAAAGAGAAAGAAAAAAATCCAGCCACCGAGCGCCGAGATACGCGGAGTCAGGGGGAACAATATAAGATGGAAGGAGAACGACGGCTTGGGCGAGAGAAAGAGAGAGGTGATCATAATCGCGCAGACCGCGTCATAATCCGCGACGAAAAACATTTGACGAGCGCGCCGGGCTGGTAAAGGGGCAACGCGATTGGGCGTGGCTCGGTTTGACACCGCCTACGTGCCTGAACTCTTCCCCCACTATCGTCACTGAGGTGACGTAGTATGTAAGTGGGGGAACTAGCTTACTCGACGCGCGGAATCGCATCGAGTGACGAGGCGAGGAAGTGGGGGGTCCGCGAGACGAGGACGGAGACTCGTGTGGCATTCATCCCATGACCACGATGAGAGTAGGACGAAGAGACAGGACACGCACACAGTGATGCGCTTTACGCGCGCGCGCGCGCACGTTGTCCAGCACACACAGTGAGATTTTTTTGCACGCGTACGCGGTGGTCTTGTTGGCTGGTCAGTGTGGAGCTTGGCTGAAGTTTTGCACGAAGAAACTTGGTGCAGCGTTCCGTACGCCGCGTCTATATCGCTTGGTGTGCAGTCGATGAACGTCCCACAAGACCGCAGATTTTGTCGGGCAATTACACCAGGTCCAGCAACGCGACTTAAGCTCCGCTAGATGGCTGCGTCGATATCATGAAACGATTAAATTGTATTGTAAGGCTAATCTTTTGGCCTAGAGATAGAAGACGACATAAAAGCGTGAGATTCCTGACCGGAAAAATAATGTATGCCAGTTCAACATATGTAAAATTGAAATCTTGTCATATAAGTACAAAATTTTTTTGTTTATCGAATTCTAATTCTAATGTAAAAATTTAAGCAATTATGTAACGTTGTATTCTCTTAGTTACTAGTGAAATAATAATAAGTACACAAAAAAAATAAGTAACAATTATCGTAATTGAATAAAGAGCTCATATATCATATATGGTAAACTATATATGCAATGAAAAATAGATGATTTTATGAATAATGAGAGACAATTTTGTGACACATAGAGCAGATTTTTCTATAACATTGTACAAACTTTATGCCTATAAAATAATAGTTCTAAAATAATTCTTGGTTTTATAAAAGTTAGAAAAAGTATATTAACAAACATTTATATTTACGATAAAGTCATGTAGAGACAAGATATACTCAAAATATATATAGACGCATGATAAATATGTTAAAATGAGAAATTATATACATCTATAGAGTTAACGCATGCAATTTTAAAGAAAAATGTTATGTAACAAGTTTCTTGAGCAACAATTGTATCTATCGCATGAATGGTTTCAAAATTAGTTTCATCAAAATGAAAATAAACTTTGCGCTTTAGGCGATAATATTACTATCAAATTATGTCTTCGATTGCGTGGCTGTTCCGCCCGCAGGAAGTGGACAGTACGCGTATGTAGTGCATCCGGTCTTTGAAACGCTACGTTGATAGTGCCAATAACTCGCATATAATTAATGATGCCTACCAACCACTGTTCGCGAGTACGCCACCCCGATATAGACCATTTGTTTCCTCCCCCGATGCGGTGAACCATCGCATACGCGTAGTCGCATTAGTTAACCACAGTGGCTGCGAAATTCTGGAAACCGGCGAACTGCGTATAGGAGACGGGGAATTTCGAGCCGGTTGAATTCATGTGCGAAAAAAAATATATTGACTTAAATTCCAATTGTCGAAGAAATGCGTGTATATACGTGCATAATTCGTTCCCTCTTAGATCTAGTAAAGCAAGTTCAAAAAGTTTAAAAGCTTATCCTGGTCTACTATAAGAATCATATATGTGAGAGTCATGTACACATTTGTTACGTACACACGTTTGTTATGTACACATTTTACGATATCCGATATATGACTCATATATGTATATACGATTTTTGTAGTAGAGCAGGGTAGGCATCTTTTAAACTTGCTAGATCTAGGAGGGGATGAATCATTGTCCACGGGTGTATGTAAGAGATGTGACGAGTGGTATATAATATATCCGATATTATATTATATCTATATATAACATACAACGACGATATCCGTATTTATTTAATTGTGAATGTAAATTTCATATTTAATTCCCCCTAGATATATAAATACATAAACTCGTTCCAGAAAATCAGCAATCTCTCAGTTTCTTATCTCATTCTTAAGTTGTCTTTTACAACCGGATATCGTGTCCCGCGACGCCTTTTATTTCACTAAACAGCAACTCGGTAAGCTGAATACGGCAAGATGAATTTCCCTCGCCAGCATTTCGAACGGAGATTCCAGGCAGATAGAGCACACTGGTCCCGCTATATCGGCGCGCAGCCTATAAATCTTCTCGGCCCATAAACAAAGCTTTTGAACGCGAAAGGTCGTTGCAGCATGTGCGTGACGACCGTCGCTTCGCTTTCTCCGCGAGTAACTCGCGAAAGAGACAAGAGAGTAGGAGGAGTAACTCGCACGAGGGACCGGAGGCGGGGTGGAACAGAGCTGAAAGCCCTGACGGCTGAATTTAACGCCAAACTCATCAAGTCGCAGCTTGCTTTTTCGTGAGAAGGAGTACCGCAGCCAATTTTGTACTCTTAGCAGCTTCGTCTTTTCATTTGCCATAGCATATGCGTCTCTCTCGAGTTTCTTCAGACTTCGACAACGTGATAGACATGAGCAAGTCTGCAGTTTTGACTATCCATTAAACACTATTCATAGACGTGCGTATAATATAAAAATTTAATTTTATATATACTTATATATTAAATATATACGAGACACATATGAAATCATACGCGAAACACTGTTCGTATTATAAATGTAATATTATTGTGCTTCGAAAACACACATCTGAACGTGAAGAGAAACGGACTTTTCTTTACATGCGAGAGGCTGGAACGTGCGGCTGCGGATCTCTTTGAGTGACTTGTTCGCGCTGGGAAATCGAAGAAGACAGTAATGAAGGTTGCGTGATACTAGCTGATCGTCAGTGGGTTGAAATTAAAGCGTAAACGGCGTGTACTCGTCACTACTCTTCGACGTGTATCAGGCAGCTTTTCCTCAGAAAATTCGGCAAAGAAACGTGGCGAGATAGAGGCTTAGGCAACACATTGCTCGAATGGACGGGAAAACTGTGCGCGAGCACGGAACAAATCAATTAAGTATTTTAATGGGACGAGGTTACCCGCGGGTCTGTAACAATCGGATAAAACAATCGGAGAGCATACCGATCCATCCCCGCCGAGAGCAATGGTAAAGCCGGATTGCCTCGGGGTGATCGTTGTCGACGAGGACGGGAGAAACAAGGGGTCAGAGGATTGACGACGAGAGGTGGTGGCGGTGTCGGTGATGGTTTAGAAGTGTGGAAAGACAGTGAAAATTCCCGACGTCACTCCAGCGCGCCGCGGGCGTGTAAATTTGCACGGATCGATTCCGGACGAGAGAAACGAAGAGGGAAAGAGCGACAGAGAGGGGAGATCATCGCCGGTTCAGGGAAAACGCGGGAGCGCGAGAGGAGAGTCAAGTACCTAACCGACGCGGCAACGAAACGTCCGGAACAAACAACAAACAAGCAAACAAAAACCGGCATCCGCCGTCTCCACGGCGCCTGCCCGCGCGAGGCGCGCTCGACGCGTCACGATTTTCGAATTCTCCGGCCTGTCCGACCTCGCCGCTACGTGGGGTACGGTGGCGAAAAGCAAAAAAGAATGCGTGGATGTCAATTACACGTTACCGGATGTCAATTACGTTTCTTACCCGAGATCGGACTTCACGTGCAACGCGAACAAATATTCGAATGAACGTCGCTACATGGTTGGTGTAAAAAATTGGTATTTCGATTAAGTAATACTTTATAACGCATATTTATATATTGACTCATAAAGATTTTGTGGTTATATAATAAATAATAGTTTTGCATAATACGCAATAAAAATAGAAATGAATTTTCTACTTCCATTTCTTATTAGAACTGATACAATTACAAACGCATGTAGATTAAATTAATGTGATACCTGTAAGATATACACGGTCAGATAATACAGTCGAACTGTTAACACGCGGCGACAAATACGATAGATCTGGATAATAAATCGGGGTCGGCGAGTGTCGGGCCCTCGATGGGATATCGTCGATCCATCGACGTGTTTAGCAGATTTCGGGGTTGAAGAAGCTAGAGAGATCAGAATTCGTTCGGCGAACCCCGACGTTTACCGACGTAATCCGTAGCGACCGTAGCGATCTGTAGAAGAGCAGGAAAGCCAGAAGCGGGAGGGTGGTTCTCAATCGAGTGGTTTGACAGGGGTAGTTTAGTCCGAGATATATATATATTTCTAATACTATTAGCCGGTGTTCCGTTACACAACGACAGATGGACGAGCGAGGAGATATATGCGCTCTGTTTGGATTTCGGTGTTCGAGGGTGCAGCTGCGAGTGTGTGTTATACCGCGCGTTACCCTGTTTGTGCCCCGACATCAATTGATAGTTTTGGTAAACGAGAATCTCTCCACAATAGGCCTCGTAACGCTTTGCAGGGAGGCTTGGCGTCTTCGTTCGAGAACATTCGTTTCCTTTGTAATGCGATTTTGAGATCTCGGAAATCTCCAATTCGACGAAGTGAATCAAGATTCCAAATGACATCTACCCGATGTTTTAGATTTTTAGTATAATCGAATGATTTAATAAAGATTTACAAAAATTTAAACGATTGTGATTCGAAAAATCTCATATATAGAAAATATAATTAATCGCACAATTATTTTTATAGCTATGTTAAATATTAAGTTAATTATAGTTAATCATATGTGAGAATAATTAAATGTAATATCTTACGTCGTGCAATGCAAACATGATGAAATCGTTACTACTTTTTGGTCGGTAATGTGAAAGCATGACGAATAAATAACCGCGACTATCTGCTAATCGCACGTACCCCGGAGCTTCGCTATTAATTAGATAATTAATACTCACTTCGTGCGGCTCAAGCATATATCCAGTAGATTGCAGCGAAATTAACACAACATATGTTGCGTAACCGTCGCCGGATCTCGGCAACGAATTATCGATTCGTAGCCAATGTAGCTGCGAGCGACGATTGTTCTACTCGAAATTCACTTCCGATAACGCGGAGACTCGATTGTGTTTCCGGGAGTCAACTTCGCGCCATTGATTGAATTATCGGGCATGCAATTGATTGAATTTGCCGTAGGTGTATCGCCGCGTGGAACCCATTTAACTCATCGTCCAAGTAACTATTTAAACCAATCGACTAGATGTGTCTTCTATTCCGATTAGAACTCGCGCATGAAGCTCCTCGTTTATTTATATTATCGCACTCGCGCTTTAAGGTAATTTGCGTTTCTTAAGTAAGTTTGAAAATCTAAGCGCACGTATTCTATAGTATGAGAAACTTCTGTTCACATCCAATACACACATTGTTTCGATCTATTGCGACATTGAATTAATTGTAAAAAAAAAATAATGATTGTAAAAGACAAATACAGGTGCGGGGAAAACTGTATAAGAAAAGTCTCGAGATTTTTCTTCATAAAATTACTTTGAATCTATCGAATATATATTTTCACATAACTTATCATCTAAAATTTACATTATTAGGCATGTCACAGATAACACACAGATAACACACTAAATTGCAAAGGATTAAGATCACGAAATTTCTGAACAGATTTTCAACTGTGCACGTGGAAAAAAAACTACGAGGCCACAGACTTGTCTGACCTGCATAAAAGTCACGACTGACATTCGAGGACTTCAAGTTAACAATAAAAGTGATACGAGCATGTATGACGAATGATATGTAGAATATCTCGTTAACTATTACTAGCTAATCTTAAAATAGATGTGAGCTTTAGAGTATCAGTATATATATATATATATATATATATATATATATATATATCTAGAAACGTAACGAATCGATTGAACATGAACGATACTCGCAACAAAACTTATAACATATGTTAAAAACGATGGCAAGTTGCGCAAATACAGAAGCTGCATTAAAGAAAGAGTTGTAAATTTTACGTTTAATTATTGTGTTATATAATTTTTTATAATTAATTAATAAAAAATAATAAATAAATTTATTTTAAAATTTTCCTTTATTAAAACTTTACATTCTTCAAAGGAATAATTATTGTAACGTGCGGAATATCGAGCCAATTAAAACAATTTGTTCCTCGTGTAGATAAAAAAAAGTTTAATAAACATACGCGATATCTTCGTCGTAGAGAATTACGTGTCGTAATTCAAGTTCGAAGAGATGTCAACGCTGCGCAACACGAGAAATACGATCGCCATTTCATCGACTTGACTTTTATTTAGAAACTGATTACCTATGCAAGTAAGCTATAGTTTACCGACAACTTTGCTATTCACCCTTCGGTACTATCTCGGTACTGTCGTCGCAGGTTTTGTCCGATAAAACACGGGAAAACAGCAGGATAATTTTATTGCAGAGAGATCCGTCATGGAAACTCCGATTCATAATTGAAGAAAATAATAATGTCACCCGATGCTTACGATGGTGGTAACATCGCGACACGATCCTTTCAACATCGATGTGACATGTGGGGTTACTTTCTCGTGTAATGACAAATAAAATTTTCCATTGTTTAGTAACAGCACTTGGTTGTACCGGAATTAGCCGTAGATACTTCACAAACAACATAATTGGTATCGAGAAGAGAAAAATACATCAGACGAATGTATTTTTCTCTTGAACGTATGGCCGAGGCAATTTGAAGCGATCGATCGCGATTTGATGCCACCAAACCGTCACGTTCGTAAAAATTTCATTCTCCAAATATACTCGAAAGAACGGTATTAGTTTCCTTTCGATTTCGCGGCGATCGGGCCAAAGTGTCGGAGGAAACGGTAATAGTTAATTAATGGATCGGCACGCGAGGAGGTCCCAATAAGCCCCCACGAGTTCTCTGCCGATACCGGCGAACGATGTCCCGTGACATGAAAACCATGAGCATGAACGCCGCTCGCAACCATCGTCGTTCCATCTTCTCCACCTTCATCTCCGCCGCTCTCATACGCAGACTATCGTCCGATCTATCGTCCCTACTCTCTTTCGTTCGTTTCCGTTTCGATGTCGCGTCCCTCTTCTCGTTCGCTGGTTTACGAAACTCGCGAGGGACTCCCGGAGCCCCTTCATCCCTCTCTCCCTACTCTCCGGTCCGCTCGTTGTCTCGTGGTCCGAGCTGTTTTGTCCCGTCAGTCCCGAGCGCGCAATGCGATATCTATGGGTTTCTTTTGGGGCCTTGTGTCGAAGCCGCCATTATACCAGAGAGAGAGAAGTCCTCCCCTCGATTTCGTCGGCCTTCTCCCTCCGTTTCAGAGTACGGCCCGAAGTGTGGTTCACAGGGACGTCAAGCTGCAACCGACGACGACGACAACAACAAGGACAACGATGACGACGATGACAACCGCGGCGACGGAGGCGGCGGTGGCGGCGACGAGAACGACACGCGTGTACGAGTGCAGCGCTTCTGGGATTGTTTTTCTCCGTCTTCTTTTTTTCGAGAAAAAGGATGTGTACGCCTCGTGCGTTAAACAGAAAAAGTAAGAAGAGACGAAGGAAGAAGAAGAGAGCTAGAGTCCTACAGATCTCTGGTTGGGCTATTCACGGCGGTACGCGTCTTCGAAAGGGATGAAAGGGTAACGCGGTACTCACGACGACTGTCCTCTCGTCATCCCTTCGGACCCTCCTTTTGATAGCGCGCGTGGAAAGAAAAGAAGAGGCTCGAGAGACAGAAGCGGCGGTGCTTTCTGTACACGAGAACTCCCTCCTGCCTGCTTCTGGCTCTCCGTCTTTAAGCAGCCTAATTATTGCCCTATCGACATAGATTTCTCAGATCGGATTACGCCGCGGTCCTTTAGATCGCCACCGCCGCGATCTGACGTCTAAAAGACGCTTTCAAGATTCGGACGAAACGATTGGTTGGACACAAAATCTTACGAAGGTTTTTGGCCATGATGCGATTATTTTTCGTGACATAATAAGAGACTGCATATAATATGCGTATGTATTAATTATATATATTAATAATAAGCGAGCAAGTATAAAAGTAAATCTCGTGGAGTAAAAGAATCGCAAGATGGAATTGAAATTTATTTACTATAATTAGCACTTTAATACCATACGCCTCGCTTCGAACAAGAATGTCACCTGAGAACGTCGCAACGAATGAATCTGCGCGGAAGATCTCGCAAAATATTTGCCCAAGCCTGCCTCATGAAAAATGGCCATTGGGCGGCGCTGAACGTGACAGGGCAATACGAGGGAACTCGTTCGGTCGTTTCATCGGACATAATGTTGCCGTTTGCTGCTAACACATGAATATCCAAACGCACGACACTCATCGATAATTCAATATCGCACGTAGCGGCGGCCTAGCCCGCCTCGGCCTCTTTTGTCGTGGTATGTCGCGTCGTAATGACGCGTCTCTCCTCCTATCGTGAAAATTTAATTGATCTGCCAAGACCTTCCCACATCCACGAAGGACATGTGTACGTTACATTAATACGGGCCTCCACGAATACCGGAAAACATCATGCGTTTATCATTTCCCTCCGCGCGCTTAGACATTTGCAATTTTAATTGCTCTCACAAACATAATTCTATCCGCGAAAAGAGAGTCGTAAAAAAGACAAGTAAAAATGATACTAAAGACCGAATTTACATAACACGACAGGTTATTCATATAAATTACGATGTGATAAAACGATATTTAAATATACGTGACGTATCCACGCGAGATCTCTTCGGATGGACCAGAAACAATCTTGTTATAGATGGGCACGCGTGCGAAGGGAAAAGAAATGAGAATTTCAGAAGAGTGTAGACACGACTTTGCGACCCACGCGATGCGATTTTTTTATTGGCGAATACGTTGCGAAGTTTCGATGAGGAAAAAGGAGAGGACGTCGGCACGCCGAGGTCGGTCCGGCGATCGAGAATACGTGAAAAAAACGTCGGTATAGCAACCTGCCGAAGTTGCTTGCCTCGCATGGCCAACAGTTTGCGGGGCAAACGTCGTTCAACTATAGACGTGCTCCAGTTTAAGTCGCGGAATTCGCACGAGCGAACGAGGACACGACGGACTGCGGCGACTCCAGCCACCAGTGGTTTACTCTAAGCGACTGAATTTTGCCAGCGGCGGAATCGACGGACGATTTGTTCATCGGGTTGTCCGAATCTAGAGCAGAATTTTGGCGCGGGATTCTGCATCGTGAAAGTGCACGTTCCTGATTTCTATCGCGATAATCGCTACGCTGCGAGAGTATTTATTTAACTATTCAAAAATATAGAATAGAAAGTAATATTTTCTAGCAGAATCTTCGTGCATTTATTGTACTGATGCTTCTTAATAATTTCTTATCAATACATTTATCCGGACATATATAAGACAACTAAAGATACTAATTTAAATAAATAAATTTAGAAAATATCAGTAATAGAAAAACGGTTTTAAGGGATGAAATCACCTCCATGTAAAGCAATTTTCAGTCTTTTTTGTACATTTCAAAAATCATTTAAGGTATCAAAAAATGGTTCATACAAAAATTTTACAATAAAATTAGCTCCATTTATTCACGTCAATAATATTTTTAAAAATAATTTTTTTTTTAATAATTCTTTTTTTAAACAGTACTGACAGAGATAAATAAAAGCAATTTTATTATAAGACTGTTATAGAGTCATTTTTTTATATTTTGAATAATTTTTGAAAATATAATGAAAAAAGCTGAAAATTGCTTTAAGCGGTGATTTCATCCCTTAAAATCCACTGTTTTTCCACTATTTATGATATTTTTTAAATTCATCTATTTAAGTAAGCTATATGTATGCAAAGTTTCAAAATCAGAATTTGACACCTCGCGAGGTTAGTCTCTTGTTAGTAGAAAATTTGTACTGTATACAGAAAATTTGTACACAGATTTGCTAATTTTTATCGATGATAGACGATAGTGCAAAAGGCAAAATTATAACGTAATACGAGATATCAACTATCAAGGCAGCAAAGTTTTCCTTCTGCATTTTATGAGCAAAACTTTTGTACTTACTGTCCCCGGCAATCATTCCGTGCTAAATTCAACATGTAAAAGAGACAAGGAGTTTCGTTGCTTCGCGGCGAGTTGTATTTTAAATACAAACGTATTTGTAAATTTAGCCGGTTTACCGTTGACTATTTCGTAGTGAGGATTGCTGTCCATTTGCAGGTTGTGATCATGCATCCATTTAACCCTTTCCACAGCTAGAACCTCATCTATAGCCTCTATACGCGTACGTTCTCCGTACGAAGAACGACGCGGACGTGCGCTCTCGGCATCTAAATAAATTAAAGAGTCTCTCCATTCGCAGTGGTCTCCGCCAATCGAACCGGCGCGTACTGTCAGTGCGAGGAATTCCGTTCCTATACATACCGTGAGAGAAAATGCCAATGGTTGAAGTCACTGCGGCGAGCGCTGCATCTCCTTCGAACCGTTTAATCGTTTGATAGCATATAAATATTTTTTCGTATTTGTCACTGTCATTCTTGGCTGAACAAAAATAATATAATGTCAAAACAATAGTTTTAAAATAATTTCCGAACCTATCGTGTATAAATGTGAGAAATGGAGTTTTTCATTGATGTGAGAGTCGAGAATTGCGTCACAATAAATATCCAGAATCAAGACGAGTTACACAACAGTGGCCACTCAAACTGTCATGTACTCAAATTGGCTTGGAACACTTGGAATCGCGAGGTAAACTTCACTTACGACATTTTCCTTATTACAAGAGTGTCCACGATTCTTATACTCGCATACACGTTTTATCTCGATATGCCTGCGAGTAATTCGCAAAGCGGGAGAAAACTCGCGAAGGAAAAAGCCCGGACGCGGCGCAGGGGCACACACCGCGTCGTAAAGAGAGAACCCGAAATACGATCTCCCTCGCGTCGCTTGTGAAAACGTAGGAAAAGATGGAGGAAACTATGAAATTCCGGCCATTCTTCGCCCGACAATAGGACGCACGGGGATATATATTTCGGAAATTCCCAATGGCACACGCGTGCACCATCGTCAGTATAAAAGGGGGTCGCGGAAGGGCGGATAGAGGAGGCAGGAGGGGTGGCTTCGCTTCCATTATGAGCGACGCGGTTTTTTTTCTTCGAGGGTGGGTTTTCTAGCGTCGTGCCCAGCCGTACGTGTATTAACGCGAAGCGTTTTGTGCCGTCGTGTGCGAAGGGGCCCTTTCTTCGGGGCAGCTCGGCCAAAAACCACCCCTGAGGTGAGCACCAATGGAAATTCGGCCGACCGCCTCCCCGAGCCCGGTATCCCCGGAATCGGTCGGAAACTCGACCTCTCGATTCATGTCGCGCCATAAAAGCGCGCCGGCGAACTGCGCCGATGACGCGATCGATATCGTAAATATTTAATTAATAGATGCGAGCGATTATCACGTTGGGAATATTCTACACTCGAATTAACACTTCATGAGTCCACGTCGAGATCCAAAAAGATTATCATTTCGCTTATACATAATTAAATTTTATTTATTTCATTCACAGTAAAAATCATTTTGGAATCTCCATTTTCTTTAGAATTTTAAAATTGTCTCTTTTATTGCGCGATTTCCTTATATACAACTCTCATATAGACATTAATCGTTGTCATTTGTCATGAGAAAAACGTCATTCATATATATGCGATGCAAAAGAGATGATTATTAATTAAGCGAGAGACAATCATCGTGGCAACATCACAGTTTGAATTTATCATTATTCGATCATTGCTCGTTAATTTCTATTTCTTTATTGTTTACTCATTATGTTCGCATATACATATATATATATATAAACGCTCCGATGTCTCATAATTTTTTATAAATTAATGTTATTTAATCATGGTATTGTAATATTAATATCGTCACATTATTAATGTGAATAATATTAATTACCAGTAATAAGATATTTTTGCAAGACAAACTTTTATAAAGAATGTTTCATCGTAAAAAGCATGCTTAGTTAGACAATAGAAACCACGAGAATTTATCATTTCATTGATACCGTCGAACGTATTCAAATCGAACTGCATATTGTGAATCGAGAGGTGAGATTTGTGTTTTGCTTTCGCATTTAATTAATGCCGAAAACTCCGGAGCGATACAACGGGAATGAGTCATTTTTCGGCCGCGTTCATAGAGTGGCGAGATTCGCAAAGTTCCGCGAGTACCGCGGTTTTGCCGGCATTCGCGAGCGACGCGTGAATATTTCATGAAAATTATAAATTACACAGCACGCGCGGAATGCTCGGTTGGGAGCCAGCCGCCGCGGATCGCATCAAATTTCTGACGTACAATCGATGTCAGTCGACATTTCCTCGCGACCGCCACCGCGGAAAATGCGAAATTTCAATCGCATTCAAATAATTATTCGCGATCCGTTTTCGATGCTCCGGACACCGTGAATTCGCGCAATAAAATTGTCGTTAATTGCTGTCAATGATCGATATAGTAATGCGAATTGTTGGAATTTTCATTCCTTGTTTTGTTACTTTCGCGTAATAAATGCGTGACATCAGTGCGGTGAAGTAGAAGTTGAACATGTACGCATGTGATCTTTTGTTTCGAGAATTTCGAGTATATGCATATATGCACGTGTACATACTTTTTCCGACGTCCGAGGATTTCCCTTGTTACTCGCTTCAAACATAGCTCGCCGAACGTAAACAGACGCGCCTTCGGGATTACTTCCAAGCCCCTGCAACGCCGCTTTCGTCGGATTAATCTGGAATACATTTTAATTTTCGTGGGGTAATTACTTTTAAAATACGCGAGTGCGTATATAATATAAATTTTTCACACTTTGAATTAATCAACTCGGCACACGAAAATCAGTTTATCAAATTCTTCAATGTGATTTTATATTTCCTTTTATATTTGCATTTTCGGTAATTCTTTTATCTTTTTAGAGATATATAATATTCTCTCTCTCTCTCTGTCTCGTTCATAAAAAATACGATATGTAAAAGACAAAACTGACAAAATAAATGTAAATAAAAATTTATCATTTTTTTTCCTTTTATGACGCTTAGAAAATTAATTTTTTATATCGATAGACATACTTATAAAATATTTTCTATCCTCGTCGCGATAAACTCTTGTTAAGTATTACACATTTCGATAATCTAATTTTGAATTTCGAAAGTACGTTCACGCAGCAAATACATATCTGGGCCGTGTGCGTAGTGTCGCGTAGAATCTCTCCCCCTTTTCCGCACATGCAACACCGCTACTGGCAACAACCCCTTATTATCCCGGGCACTCCTACCGCGATACATAACTGCCATTCGCATTATAACCTGCACCTCGGCCATTGTGAAACCGTAACCTGTGTTTCCACGGCTCTTCTTCGACGTCTGTCATTAATTCAGCTTTACTCCGTTGACGTGTACCTCCGTATCATTATACCGCGCGCTCTCAGAGCAGGAAGGAGCACGGAACTGGCAATTCAGAATGTCGGAAAGAGCACGGGAAATCGGCACCGGGAATTTCATTAACCTTAGACCAGATTCGTATTAATTGGCGTGCAGCGCGAGACTCGCGCTCGCGTTCAACATCCGGCGGGTGCTTCTTCTCTGACACTGATATTAAACAGCAGATGTTAAAAAAAAAAAGTATTCAACCAGATACACCTCTTTACGATTTAATCTCTTTACGTGAATATTCTCCCTGAATTACCGTCATTCGTGTAAATTACATGATCTCTGACCAATTTTACGTTGAAATACGCTTCTTTAGAACATACGATTGAATTACTTCGCACAAATTACTATACATTCTGTCTGATAAACGAGAACGAGAAGTTCCGTTAATTTGGCAACGGCAACCGAGTTGCTTGGAGCGTCGACTAACGTTTTCTGGACGCCGATGGGGGAAGATTTAAACGGTAGGTTGTGTGGACAACCCAGAAAATTAGTCACATCCGCATTCAGCGCTAAATCGTTCTCGTGTTCTGCTCTTCCTATTGTCGCTGGCTCCTCGACTGTGAAACTTTTGTTGAGGTTTCGCCCGAGGGTTTTCCGCGGAATTCGTGGCCGGTAAAACGACGACGAGCGTCCGCCCGTCCGAGTTCTTGGTCCAATGAGATCTCGGCATCGAATAATGCCGTGTTCAAAACATCAAGTCGAGAGAATAAAAGTAATCGCGCGATCTAACTTGAATTTCACATCGCGCTCGAGTTTTCGTTGCACAAAAATAAAATAGAAATTAAAATAAAAGAGGACTTAATTCAAACTGACAATTACTTTTTGAATCTCAAAATAAAGATTGATGGTCAATAAAAATTATTATTGTTATTTATCGAAATTACGCTACAGATTGAGATAAAGTTTTCGATTGGGAAATTTTCTGTCGGTGTACTAGCACGTTCAAGAAAAGAGAATTAGGTCACTATTTCTCTACTTCCTTTTATAAAACTCGAAGAAGCATAACGTCAGGCGCAAGTTCGCGGAAACCGCGGAGGTCAGGGAGAATAAAAAATATTCAGGAATTCTCCGTCGAGAATTTCGTGGACTCTGAATTCTCGCGCGACGGAATCCAAGAGAAAAAAGCAACGCGGACAAAACGCGGAATGAAATGGGGAGCGAGGGGACAAGATCTTTGGGGTTGGTTTTTACGCACGAACTACATCCCGATACCGGGGATGAAGGAGGAAACATCGATCCCGGGGTAACCCACGCGTACACCTATACGCACACACGCGAGCGCACGAGTGCGCGTTGCGAACGCTCCTTCGGGGGCGAGAACGTTCTGTATAAAGGGGGATGAAGTCTTATGGGGTTGCGTCTTTATGTGAAAGCATTCCGCAGGTTCTCATGCCGGTCTACGAATTCTAGTAAGCGCCCTTTCGTCGCTCGACGCCCGGAATTCTTTTTTGCTCTTCGGTTTTAAGTTGTTCTGCGCAGCGAACACAAAGCACAAAACATAAAAGCGATGCAACATCAATTATTTAGACAATTTTGTAAAAAAAAGTACTAAAGAGATTAGATTTCTCTGAAATATCAGTGACAATGTCACAAAATGTAAGATGGAACTAATGAAAAATATTTATAAAACTTTGAAGAATTCAAATATCAAGTATTTCATTGAATACTTGAAGTTGTCGATATCGCATCGTTTTCTAATTATGAATTCCTGAAAACATTTGATATTACCGCAGGCGGAAGAGTTAAAAGATAACGTGTTTCTAACAGTTACATATTGTCTACATTTCGCATAAAACATCATTAACGTGGACGTCGCAGACCCGTTCTCATAGAATTCGGACGCGGATGTCTCAATCATCTTTGAGGAAATGAGTTTGGTCGTGGTCACGTGACTTTGTCCGCGAAACTAAAACCGCAGAGATTATTAATTCCCGTATAACAGTGATTACGGATCCAGAACCAATATCATTATGGCTCTCGTGACCCTCCCTCTCTCCGGCTCCCTCTTTCTCTCTGTCTCTCTCTAGGCCACCTACGGTCAATCCTCTAATACTCGCTGACCACAGCTGCGCACGCACACTCGCCCTCACGAACACGCGCGCGCTGCTTTATTTATCCCTTTTACCAGGCCCTGCCTGGCCCTGGCGCCAGGATAGGAGGGCTCAACCCTGTGAAACTCCCTCGAGAAAACTTCAGCCTTGTGGAAAAGACGGCTGTTCGTGGCTGATATTCTTTCGCGTTTCTCTTGCGCATTCGCGTTTCCCCGCTTTTCCGTTTCCTTCGTGTTTCTCGAGATTGGGAATTCCCGCGACGAAGGTTGCAAATATATAAAACATTCGCTTTGTTATTTCTGCGTGAAAACTAATGGCGATTAATCGATTTCTTTTCTCCTAGTGATTACCTTCTGTAATTCTTACACAACTTTTGTTACCGTCGCGTATCTTCCTGATACTTTCATCTCTTGTTCTTTACCTCATTGTCGTCTCTTGCAAAGAGAGAGGAAGCCAATGTGAGGTCAAAGGTCGGGATCTCGTCAGACACTTCGAGAAAAGGTATGAAGAGAGAAGCATCATACGGCGTAGGTGGTGTACAGGACGAGCGAAGTTTCACTTCGAGGAATCTCTGTGCTATCTCTTACGAGACGGAGTCACGATAGTTCGTACTTTTCCGGAGTTACTGTTCTCTCGGAATTATTAGAACCATTGCTCATGTACGAGAGAAAAAGAGAAGGACCAATCGAGGTAATTGTGACGATGAAACAAATCGGACGTTCTACCAATTTTCAACGATCAATAATCGCATAAAGTCACCGTGATACGACAATAATTACTCAATATAAAAAAGCATTACGATGACAAATATAAAATAGATAACAGCTAAATTTGAAATAACATACGAAACTCTTAACGGTCAAGAATGAAATATCATTTTATCCGTCCGTCCATCTAATTATCTTATAAGAGGGGAGGAGAATAATCAACGTCATTAGAGCACCATATATGATCGCTTCAAGGGTGTAGAAAAAAAGCAAATTGTCTCAATCTTAGCAGAGTTTTTTTTACCTTGGCAACATGAACTATACTCCCTAAAATAATGGAGCGCCGGAATAATTCAGTGGAGCGATTACGTTCGTGCTACTACGACTTTTGCGTTATTATAGCAATTGCTCGTGTATTTCGATAAAAGAGATATATCATTCTTACGATTGCGCGAGCACTGAGAATATTATAGAAGAATGTTCAATGTTATAAGAGAAGCGAGAGATAATCGATTTCAGATGGAACAGCATGAAAGTGATGTGGTCGCTCTCTGGTTTTCATCGAGTATTCACCGGCGTCTGATTCCGCGCTAATTCCACGCAATCAGCCGACGAGTCATCAAACAGATCTCTCCTATGGCGATGATGATGATGCTGTTGCGAGGGTGAATAGGGCTTCTCGGTGCTTGTTGTAATGCAGTATTCTCATGGCTTTCCAGCTACGAAACTCTTGACTTCTCTCTTCTCTCTCTCTCTCTCTCTCTCTCTCTCTCTCTCTCTCTCTCTCTTTCTGTCTCTATCTGTCTATCTCTTTATCTTTCTCTTCTTCTTCATTTCTTTTTTTTCCCTCGCGCGCGGTTAGAAGCGTTGGCCATGGCGCCACTATACGCAGAAAAGAATCGAATCCCTCGCTTGCACCGAGAATGAACGAACGAACGAACGAAAGTGCGCTTGGTCGTTTTTTTAAAAATAAAATGGCGGCCACGCCGGTCGACGTCGGAGACGAAGAACCGAGAGACGTAAGGGGCCCCGGGGTCCGAGTGGGAGGAAGGACAGGAGAGACGCGAAGAGAAACCGCTGCGGCGGTAGATGGAACCGAGGAGGACCACCGGAGAGCCGTTCTGCGATTAGACTTACAAAACAAACGGCCCGGCGGTCCGGACCATGCAGACCAATGGCGTAGCACGCTGATCCCGACAAGGGACATGAGATAATTGGATCAAGACCCGACAAGTACGAGCCGCGCGACTCGTAATTTTCGATTGGCCGCGGATCAATGACCTTGATTCCACCGATACGCCAACGCGAATTCTTTGCATCGTCGTTGTTATTTACATTGTCGCGAAAGTGCAGCGTTCGTCACCAGGACAACACATTAGATACAGTGTTCGGAAACGCTAACAAGTTTTACTCTTTTCGAGAGGCAAGCTACAAACGTTGCTACGGACGAAAAAAATATGCTGCCTATTTAAGAAAAAATATATAATATGCTGCCGTAGTATTTTGAAAAACTTTCAGATAACGATGCTTTGCAAACACTCGAGAAGAATCGGTAGGAAATTGCGACACAAGAGCGACGAAAGGCGACGGTATCACATGGAAGATGGCACAGCGCGATCGTCGTGGACGGCATATGCGAGGGGCGGCAGAGAGCAGGGTGTCCACCTCCTAGAAACGTGTAGCCTCTACCCTCTATTGATCGAACGGTCTGCTCTGGGCTCCACTGGAGTGGACTGGACACACCAGCAACCCCTAACCATCGCACCATCTCGCAGACTCCCACCTTGCCTTATATACGTAAGGATATGTGTGTGTGTGTGTGTGTGTGTGTGTGTGTGTGTGTGCGCGCGCGCGCGCGCGCGTGCGTGCGTGTGTGTGTGTATATATATATGTACGCGCACATGAGACGAGAGAACTCGGCAGCCAAAAGACGCCCCAAAACGCTGCGCTCAGGGGAGGATGGTCATCCCGGGGGTGGCTCGTACGATTTCAACGTGTACCTCGAGGAAGGCCTTTCCCCATGTGAGTGTCCTACATTGGTGTGCGTCCTGGCACGTACGAAGCCTTATTGGACACTGGATATTGAGCGAAGGTGATCGTCCGGAAGGTGAACGGTTGAAGTGGCCACGAATATGAAATTTTCATACACGATTTCGATCGTTAAACGAACCGTGTACTCCGAATTCTATCATCCATTTTTCACAGATAAATGAACAATTCGAAGAACAGAACTAAAGAGCGAAACACAGAAACTAAAACGATAGAAAAAAATAAAGAGAAACATAATGTTTTTTATATACATAAAACTTATTTGCTGTATGGATAAAGTATACTAAGTATAACTAAAGTATACTAACTTTCGCGATGTTATTTTTCATTTTTCTTTTGCATTCGATTTGCATTTATTAAAATGACATGTTCGCTCTTCACGGATATCGGAGTCCAAGGTGGACATTTCGACGAAATCCTGAAAGACTTCACATTGTAAAACGAACCCCCGACTACGTCCAACGTGCTTGCGAAATTGTATCGCTTCAACAGTGATTTCTAGTGCCGTGCTGCCAGTCGTTTCAAATAATTCTCGATTCGCTCGGCAGAATTCGTCCTTAAGATTGAAAGAATCTTCCGTGGAAGTGATTTCGAAGTACGACTTCCGGTAACCGTCTTTGCCGCTCGAGAATGAGGATGATAGAGAACGAAGAGACGAAAGCAAAATATTAACTGCCTCTATCACGGCGAGACGGAATTTTTATAGCACGTGCGTTTATGTCTTAACCGATTAATCTTTCGACGATGCGTGTGTCGTTATTAACGTTGCGAAGCATAAAAATTATTTTAAGATATAAAACTTTTTATTATTTTTTCTTTAGGACAAGCTAAGAATAGGCAAACAATGTCAGAAAAATAATGATTATATCTAGCGATTATTATATAGTGCAGCATGAAATTCAATAATTTCATATTATTATTCCCACAGGTATCTCCTGTCATCCATTTAAATTATCACAACCATGAATCACCGCTACCATTTATGAGTCTATCGCCGCTGGACAAATATCTTTGATTTTACATCGGCTAAACAATAGCAGCGTGACCGCTAACGAGTGTCTCTTTGAAATGCCTCCGTCGGGGCACAGCTGGAAGCGATAGCTGAAGTATCTCGGTTCCCGTGCTCGACTTTCATCAGTCAGGAATTTGCATCCGCGATAGTCTCGCTCGAGTAGGAGCGCGCGAATCGCAGATCGAGACTCGACGTAAGTAGCTATACACATTGTGTAATGCAACCTCGGCGCATTATAGCCGTGTACAAGCGAGCATACCGCGCTCATACGCGAGTAATGACGCGCGCGCGCGATCGTGCTGTCTCTCGAGTTCTTTACGATACCACTCCCAATCTCGCCGTATTAAACAATAACGGGTGCAACGACAGGCGAGCACCCCGTTAATCCGCGCGGACACGTTTGCGATCGCGGTCGATTAGCCGCGTCGTGAGACGCGATAATAACGAACCGGCAACAAGCATGCGAGCGAGATATACTCCGATAGTATCAGACTAACGATATCTCCTCTTTCTTAGAACTTTCTCCGACACACCGCGTGTTTGATATTAGGTATTATACAGATATTATTAATCGTATAAAAAAAAGAAATAAATTAACATTAATTAACTTTTTATAATTTATGAGACAAATTAGTTTTCGAATCTTTCAGAAAACTTTGTTAAGGTCCTGAATACAGGTCAAAACTACTTGCAAAATAAAGTAACGATATTTCGGTAAGCATCCCTAGACGGTACTCGCGGGTAAATGGCTCGGCTGTCTGCGGTGAACCATTCGTGATACGGGTTGTCGTGACTGCGCTTGATAGCATTCGAGTGAAAAGCTATCCCGAATCCACGGAGTCGTATTTACATGGTAGAACCGTACAAACCGAGGTTTCGTGTTCGGATTTAAGTAGCCGTTGAGTATCGATTACGATGCGCCCGTACATTTGTTTTAACGTAATAGTCGTTTAAAGTAAGGGCGCAAAACAGAAAACGCGTCCATGCCGTAAAACCGCGAACGCCATCGTCGTGAATCAATACGGCGTGGCGCGCTATTTTGTTTACAAAGCGTTCGAAATATCTGTCTAATAATTCCACCATGATTCATGGAAGGCAAAAGTTTCTCCTCGGAAAAACAAGTGCGCGGCGTGAAGAGCTTTCTATAGACTCTCCGTTCTCTGTGTACTCTGTGAAACTCCTCCGTAGATTTGGAAAGTTTAAAATTCAAGATTGTCGGTGTAGTTGTACTTTCCCTTTTTATTTCGCCTTTTATTTTCCCTTTCCTTTGCAGTTATAGATCTCGCGCGATTGTAGATCCTTTGCGTGCACGCACGCTGCGCGGGTTAACATCCTCCCGAGCTTTTAATGGCTTCTATAGATTCAAACTTGTATGAAGTTTTTTTTGTTGACTATACCACGTATCGAATGTGTCGATTTTGCCGCTGATATATGGACCGACATGTGATACTTGAAAGAAGTAGAATGACTGACTGAAATATTTATTCGTAATGCCATCGATTCTCTGAGAAATTAAAAAGATAACTCCAAGCTTCTTGAAAATGTCTTGAAAGAAATGTTTTATGAGATGATTCGAACGTTTAAGAGATCTAAAAGAGAGAGAGAGAGAGAGAGAGAGAGAGAGAGAAACCGTTACACCTTAAAAGCGCTTGTAACCGATACGACGTAGATCAACATGCGCCCGCCGGGCGTCTCTCTCTCTCGCAAAACGCGCGTGGCGAAACAGCATGGATACAATATGTACGCCGAGTGTACTCTACGTGTACGAAGTTACGTCGCTATACGTTACATGACCGGTCCACCCTAGCTCACCATTAGAGGTAGACCATGCGCACCTAACCGATGCGAGCGCATTGTCCTGTGGGCGACACGGCCGTTATTGAATCGCCGTCGAGTTATGTGAGAGATCGTCTCTCTCTCGCTCATTCCCGGGATCCTATGGCAAGCTCGTCTACCGACTGTGTTCGCGCGCATGTGACGCGGTCGGCGCATAAAATACACACGCACGCATAACCGCATTACTATCGGTCGCGCGTGTAACTATGCACCGCGCCGTTCGTTCCCCGTCTATCGTGCTCCGCGTGCGTACGCGATGAAAAATTAGGCAGACACCACTCGGCTCGGCGTCGTTCATTGTCAGCTCGACGCTGCATCACTCGAAACAATCGCATCGCCGCCGATGACGCCGGTCGAGACTTTTCTAAGACTCACATCGGAGACGGTGTACCTATTCCCGGGATTAATACGGAATATTGCTCATGTAAAAAACGTGGTTCATAGCACAGCAACGTTATCGTAGAGAGAAAATCGAGCTTATGCGACGCTACCGATTTACGACCGCGATATTTGTTAAGCAATTGGTCGAGCAGAACTTTAGTCTTTCTACTACTCCTTCTCTTTCTACCTCCTCTCCCTCTCTCTCGATCGTACGGAATATCTTCCTCGCACGTGGGGATCGATGCGTGCCCATGTGCGTATCTATGAAGACGTTCCCTTTAGGGGTAGAACATCGCGTTTTCCCTCGTGTTTATATGTGTCGGAGCAGACCGTAGCACTCTCCGATCCTCGAAATGGAAGATGCTAGGCGTCCCTCCGAGGCGCCTTTCCCGTCATCTATCACCCCCACTGATGGCCCACCCCCTTTAACGTCGCGAACGAGGCCGCGGTTACAAGGAGCGGGCGAGCGAGGGTGGAATCTGACGGCGACCACGATTCGGGATCGTAAATCGAGAAGGGGACTTATCAGAGCGTGGAGGACACTCGGCTTTCGCGGCAAGGAGACGTCGCGGAAGGAGTAATAATTCGGCGCACTACGCTTTTTACACGCCGGATATTTTTCCACGCGAGAAAGGTCGCGAGAAGATCGCGAAGATTGATGGAGCTTAGTGCTTTTGCGCGACTCGGTGATCTTGACCTTTAACGTTATATAACGATTCTACTGGCGATTTTACTGGCGCTAACGAGCAAAGTGGCATCTACGGGTGATGAAAATACAATAACGGATTATCAATCGCGACACGTTTCCAGGTAAAATAAAACGCACCATTCGTTTTCCTCCGTTTATAAATACCGCTTGAAATATATCGCGTGACGGTTTCAACGGTTTTCCTGAAATATCATCTTGTGGAACATAATATCGGCTCCGACTTCGCTTCGTCGGTCGATAGCTGCTTACCCCAAAGTCATTGTATCGCGGGTAAATATCGACGTTCGGTGCTCGCGGAGAATTGAAAGACAAATAGTGATACACAAGGCCGTCCGATTCGCTATCGCGTTCGATTTCTATCTCATTTGTCGATGCAATATTTCCGTGCCGGGAAATGGCGACGACAATTACTTTTTGCACCCTTAAGATTTAAGTAGCAAAACGAATATATAGCAAAACGAAATTATTTTGCACCATTTTATCTTTAGAAAAAAAACTAAAATATGATAAACTTTCAGAGTTTGATAATTATATATTTTAATTAATTTAAAAAAAAATTAATTAAATAAATATTTAAGAATAATATAATTTTGCGAGCTGCTGTTATCGATTACAAGACGCAGGGTGTGTAACAACGTCGAGAATTCGCGAATAGTCGCTCGTACGATGTCACCCGCAAAACTCGCCGGAAGCATCCAACCGACTTTATTCCGACGCACGAAAACAACCCCCCATCAACGTTTCTGTCATTCTCAGCCGTTTCATTACGAATTCGTACGAACGCGTTTTCCGTAACGAAAGATTCATAATCCGAACAATTTTGGATCGCATCGTAATTCTCTACAGCCATAACTTTTAAACAGCGAGACAGTTTGAGAAGTATTTGCGTCTTGTTAAAAGTACATTGAGAAATTTTACTATTATCGCATTAGAGATGCGCAAGTAAATCACCGTATCTTTCTAATATATAGTTTCAAAAAGAGTACAATACATCGCGAAAAGAAACACGCGACATGTACATGAAAAAATTATATTTATTATCTCCTTATTCGCGCGAGTCAAAGTGTCAGTGAAAAGATTTGCATCTTTTGATCCCCTAATAAGCGTTATAATATGCCTGAATTTTCAGGCATGGCGAACAACGTGGAAGAAGGCGAAACGCAAGAGAAGGAACGGTTCGGCGCGCGTGTAAGTGCCACACTTACGTACACACGCACACAACCGCGGAACACGGCGAAAAGGGAGCAAAAAGCTACGGGCTGTTCTCGGGCGGTCGGTCAAATGTTTAAACAAACGAGCAATTATCTTAACTCGATCTGGGATCTCCGGGGTGTTCCAGCCCTCGAAAGTATCGCCCTCCTTCTCTCACCTCTATCGCTATCTCTTCGATCCTTCAGGGTCCACTCGCGTTCCGTCTGTCTCTTTTCTCCTTTCGTTTTTGAGGCCCCCGCCGAAGATGTCGTCGGCCGGGTTCCACGTAAAAAGCACAAGACGTGCATTTCATTCGCTACCCGTGCTGAATCCTGGTTCCCCTTTATGTCCCGCCGATTTCGACCAGCAACCCTTTCCGGCTCTCTCTCTCTCTCTCTCTTTCTCTTTCTTTTTCTTCCCTTCCGCCCTCCCCTTTCTCTCCGTCTATCTCTATCTTCATCTATTTTATACAGTTTCTTCGATCATCGCCATTACGCGACGACGGGGTGTGTTCACGACGCGCTATTTTGATTCAACTCGAAATGATTCTATAAAAATTCGGGAAACAAGTAAATTAAATATGTATTGTACTATATGCAGAAATTTTTTATTGAAAATTTTATTCTATTTAAAGATTTCCGGTTAAGGGTTACAAGTTACAATCTCGATATGATGAAGCTTGTAAGAACATTCATATTTTTCTTGTTTATGCAATGTGTTTATGCAATATAACAGTATTATAATATACAGAAAAAAATGATAAGCTTTTTCTTTCTCTCTCTCTCTCTCTCTCTCTCTCTCTCTCTCTCTTTCTCTCTTTTTCTTATATTTAATTAATTGTTTACGTAATTTAATCTTGATATTATATATGTTTTCATCTATTGTTGCGATAAGTTGCGAGTCTCTCAAGTGAGTTTACAACTTTACGCAAAAGACAGAGTTCCTTACGCAAACACATGTAAACATTTAAGAAAACTACATTATATTAACAGGAAAACTATATTATATAGTTTATAAGATCAAGTGTCGTCTATCGAAGCGGCGCTTCGTCTCGACCGAAACAAATTAAAGGATAACTCGCGTAACTGGACCCGCAACCAACCGTCGTATCCTTTCGACGAGGTCCTAGATCAGGCGGCTGATCCTCGCACGCCTCGCTACACCGGAGAGGTACGCCGGAGGATACCTAATGCGAGAACACAAGAAGCATACGCACGATCCTAACAGTCCTAGAAACCATTTTGCGGACGGTTGATAACAAAAAACACGGAAGAAAAGGAGACGCCGAGAAGCGGGCGAGCAGGCGACGTGCACGACCGAGAGGAGGGATCCGTTTAACCGGATGATCCGAGCGGAAAAGAAAGACATTTATACATACCCTCTCTCGGTTACAGAGTATTTCTGCTCAGCATTTCAGGCCTAATTTCTCACGTACAAAGGGGCCTACTCCCGATGCGCCTAAGGCCGGTTTACGCTTCTATTTTTATTATACGTCAAGCGTCGTGCCGCTTTTCCGACTAGACGAATCTTCGACCCGCGTAATCGCGTGGCCTCCGCTCCGAAATATCGCTCTCTGAAGTTGCGACGTTTCCCTCTTCGGCCGCGTGCACGCGCGCGTTACTCCAGGAATCGTCTGAATGTCGGCGAGCAGCAGTTCCCCTTTGATGTCCCGTCCGCTTCTCTTTTCTTCGTTCGCCTTCCGACTTTCTCTCCTATCCTTTTTCTCTCATTCTCTTTTACTTCTCCACGCTCGCTCTCATTCGTAATGATTACGCTGCACCGCTGCGCGTGTGCTTCTTTATGGCTGATCGGCTTGTTGGCCGACAGATATTGCGCGAAGAGTACCTCGCGATAAAGAACGTGCTTGAGAAGAGGTAGAAGCATTCAACGTATCGCGGAATATTGCTAACCTGCCTACCTGTAAACGATGAAAGTGCACGTCGCTTACAAGAAAATCATATAAAATTCATGACTAATGTATTTAGTCATAAAAATTAATACAACTTCAATCGTGTAATAAAATGTAATTTAATTATTAAATACGATAATGCAAATTTCTGCAGATCAGAGAAGTAAGGCTCCTTTCGTCATCTTCACGCTTTGCGAGTCCATGCATGAATTTTCGCAAGGCTTTCTCTCAATTCTTAACAAAGACCTTATTTCGCCATCGTCGGCCATGCAGTGAACTTTTCGGGGACGGCAGGCCGAATAATTTCGGAGCGCCGTGCCGGGTCCGATAGAGGGATCGTCGTTTTGTTTCGACGTTCCGAAAACGTCCAACGCAGCGCTCCAACGAGCCGGAAATTGGACGAGTTCGAAAACAGAGACCGGAAAAGAAAGAAGATGTCCTTCGTTTCGCTTATATGTCTTCTCCCAGCGGCGAAAATCAAACGGCTCGAACTGGATCGTTTGAGATTGCCTAATTCCACCTTGGAAAGTTATGCGGATAATCTGGTCGAGTAAAGGGCATTGTGCCTGGCAGAGAGAAAAATGAGTGACATCTGATGAAATCTGAATAACAATTCCCGGCATCGAATAAGAATCGCAAGAAGACTACTTCGGAGCGACAATAGTAATGGATACGTTTAATCCAATTGGTACGGAGGGCCGAAGAGATCCTCTCAACAATGATCCGAACCTGACCTGAGTTGTATCGCGAGAATGTTGGAAAATATTGGATAGGCGTGGCGGAGGGGGTCCGTTCAATCCAGGTAAAATGACACGCTTAACCAATTTCGTGAAGAATGGTTCCTAAATTTGCTTAAAATTAGATCCTTCCTAGGGATACTCGGGCTCTTCCTTTGCTCGGATTTCTTCGGATGTAAAGTTGGAGTTGAGTTCGCGAAATAATAATGTGTTATGTAATAATAGACAGACACAATTACGTTTATAAATATAATACTACGTCTATCTATTACTAAACAGTATTTATTATTTCAGAGGTAGAGATTGGAATAAACGTACAATGTAACGTGTTACGACGGACCCCCACGATGGTCTAATAAAAATACCACAACGTCAGAAGACGCGATTCTCTCGCCGAACGTGTACGTACCGTCATCCCGCCGCGTAACGGTGAAACCTACGATGATCGATCGCGCCGATTGATCGCGCCGATGCCGATCGCGAGGAGGCTGCTCGCTTTGTTCTCCGTTACTTACATCGATAATTCTGACGCTCGAGTGCAATATCCCGACTACGCGATTATAAGAGGAGGAAGCCAGCGACTTCTCTCGCTGGCAGCAACGATGGTACAGCGACTAAACACAGCGTCCGAGAGTTTCATCGAGAAAGAAAGAGAGAATAGACGTTTTACTATCTGAGAGAGAGGAGGTCCATTGTCTCTCTCTCTTTCTCTCTTTCTCTTCGGAGCTAACAAGAAGACTCACCATTCACCTGTCACCGGCTCGCGGAGGGCGGTTAGTTATAGTTTATTTATCGTTTCCACGTAGGCTGGTGTTTGAGATACGTTTACACCGGCCGCCGCTCGTATGTTCACCCTTTCTTTTGGTGTGAGTACGGCGCCGGCGTGTGTGGTCCGGCGCATACCATATGGTCGGGTAACTATTGTCCCAATCGGATCGGCCCGTGTAGAGTCGATCGATGGACAATAGTTGGGCCGTAAACGTAGGACGCCTGGTAGATGTCTTAACCAGATCGCCTAAGCGGCGCATGCGTTCGTCCGATGGCTCTTACGCACGATACCACCATGGAAACTTGGTAATTTTCGTAGATTTCAGGGTAGGCGTAACCACACGTAGCCGCCACGCGTGTTTCATTTCCTCCTGCCGTCCCCTTGCCTACCCACCACGCGTTGAAGTCTGTCTCTGCTTTCACATAGTGTGGTTGGCGTTGTTATCTTTGTTCTCCCTGACATTAACGGTGCTCGTTCCGTTGGTCACCCTCGAGCGTATCAACCTCATGGACGACGGTTATCGAGGTCGATTTACTCCATTCTCTCCTCGACTCATTGACGAATCTCATTTGTTTCTCAGGGTGAAATGCTAGGTGGATAAAAGCCTGGACTAGACATCGATAGAGCGTATTAGTTTCTTTTATCATGAAATATTTCATTTTTAGTAAATTTTGATAAAGAAATTTGACTATTTTCGTAGTCAAAATTTGTTAAAATTATAAATATACCACAATGAAATTCGTCAGTATAAGACTACTCGTGAAATATATTTAGAAAAATTCTGTAAGCAAGGGTTAGGCCGGGAGTTTTAACAGTATGCGAACATTATGGTTTATCTAACATATAATCTCGAGAGGAGCAACAGCCAAACGTCGAAAAAATTTTTCGAGACGACTTACCCCGAGATGCATCCCAAAGGAAAGAGTAGCTAGGTTCGAAATCGACTGGGGGGGGGGGGGGGGGGGGKAGTGGATTCCGATTCTACCTGGATATTATAGCTAAGCGTTTGACACGTGATGACAGCTTATGGCGCCACCAACCCCCCGGAGTTTCTTCGCTCTACGGGAGGTTCATCTTCGAACCGAAGGATTCTTTTGTTTCAATCTCATTAACGTGTCGCCAAACCTTCCTCCAACTGCCTAGGGACGTCGCCTGCCGTCAATGATTGGCTTGGTCAAGTCAGACCCTTTGCTATTGTTGCTTTGTTGTTCCATTTGAGTGTTTGTATTTCTAATGAATACAAACCATTGGTACGTCCAACCAACGATGTAGATTGCGTATTGTAACATCTTAGCACATCTAATGGCATTATTATCGCATATTACGTAAACGCATCCTTTCAATAAAACATGAACCGTGCTTTTTATTTTTGTAAATATTCATTTTCATTTTTGTAAATATTTCATATTCACGAAATATAAAATATTGAAATCCATTAATTCTATATGTTATGTGGAATTAATATATTTTATATATTTTGTTAATAATATAAAACATATAAACATATACATTATATATATATTCATAAAACATGTGTATATATATATATATATATATATATACTTATATATCATATATGTGTATTTGTGTATTTATATTTTTCATTCAACTCAGATCTATTTTTCTTCCAAATCTTTGTGAAAGAGAATTTCAATATTTCTAAATCATACTCTAATTCGCAAGATAAAGCATTATCGAGGACTACTGATCGAGCATTACTTTCTCGAGTTCTTGTTATCAAGTACGTTCAATATGTTCTTGTACTTTTACCCAGTTCAATCGATACTCGATTCTTTTTCTTCCACGGAAGATATTCACTATGTCGGTTTTCGAGGAGGAAAGACGTTACGCGATCATTTCTTTCTTTGGCTAGCAAGCCGATGTTCTTTCACTGTCTTCTCTCGGAGTTCATCAGCGTAACTTCGATTGTCAGATCCCACCGACTGAAGTGATTAGCGGCACGACAAGCGATCGGGGCTGCAAGTCCGTGTTACAAGTGCCGATGTCCACAGTATTGTATTGCCAAATCACTGAATCTCCTCTCTCCGGCAGGACGTCATGGAATCCGTGCTATTCTCCGACCGTTCTGGCTGTACGCCGGCATTTGGAGGAATCTCCGCTGCGACTTCGATTCGATACCGCCGCGGCGTGGCGTGCGGCCTGTCTTCGAAAAGTAAAGGATTCTGGCCTCGGCATGCCGTGTTCGGTCTCCGAATGACGAATCCGGAATCAATCGGTCGACTCGCAAAATATAGTGTCGCAATGTGGACGTCGCCGACTGAACCAGACTGTTTGTCATTTATTGCACTCCGAAGATGCCGCGCATCGCGTAACATTACTTTATCTTCTGTATGTTGGGAAAATTACCAAAGTCGGTTGAATTCAACGGACAAGAATTTTAAATACTGTTCCATTTCATTTGCTTATCGACGATGTGATTGATAAGACGTCGCACACACCATTCCTACCTCCACGTGCTCTACGTGCGCGGCTTTCTCGCGAATCACGATCGATTAGAAGACGGCGAGAAAAGTGGCTGGCGCGGCACGGCACGGCGATCGAGCTGCCTTCGTTCTCTAGGTGGTCCAATAATAAGACAATAAGTTAGGCGCACTCGGATGAGACCAGCGGTATCAGTGTGGGATCGAAATGCAGGACGAGAACGCGCGCGCGAGGGAACGAGGGAGAAGAGATCGTCCCGAGCCCATGCCGAAGCGAACGAAGCGAGTGAACGGTATGCCGAGAGTGGCGCCAGGATTTCTCCTTGCCTCTTTCCCCGGACTTAGTTCTCTCTTCTCTTCTTATTCATCCTGATTCATCTGTCTCTCTTTTCTCTCTCTCTCTCTCTCCCTCCCTTCCTTTCTCTTTCTCCGTTCCTCTGCCTTTCGTCCATTATCCTGTGGTAACGGCCTAACGCTATCTCCCTCGTCGTCGCACTCTCAGGGAGAAGAGCCGTCGATCCAATTCTCTCCGTAGCCTCTTGGGAGAATCGTTTCGACCACGGGAACAGAAATTAATAATCTCGACGAAGAGGTACACTCCTCTAACTGGCTGCATTCCTCTCGTTAAGGACGGGAATCCGCGTGAACGCCGTCGTGGATTCCGATTCTTATGTAGCCGGCGTCAGTTCCTTTCAAGAGTGACTAATTAAAGAGGATTCGTCGTAAAGGGGACTCTTAACGATTGGACCTTCGAGCGGCGTTTCGCCGAGCATCGATGGAATATCGATGGTACTGTTCTCGCTTTTTAGAGATACAGCGTCGAATTTTTTATCAATTCAAAGTTCTCCTGTTTATACCGTCACGTTTATGAATCCCCTTTACATATTCGGCGTGACGCAGTTGATCTAAATTCGCGCTCGTCGATGAATTTGCAAAATCGTGCGGATGCGCATTGAGAGTCAAAGGATTTTTTTTATCAACGCTTCCTTGTTTCTTTTTCATAAATTAATTAACATCCCGCTTTCGCGAACACTTTTCGAGTGGCCTTGAAGCAATTAATAGCCGACCGGCGATCACGGACGATTTCTTCGACTCACCGCGGAAATCGGCAGGCGGAACGAAGTTGAGGAGAGACAACGATAAAAAAAAAAGATATTGTAGCAAGGCAAAAAGAGACAGAGGATGGTATTGCGAGAGAGAGAGAGAGAGAGAAGCGGACGACAAGAAAAAGAATCGGGATCTGGAAGGAAAGACCGATCGAGCGAACATTATACGACTGGACATTTCGGGCATTTTTACGAAAGGGACGCGCAGGAACGCGTGTTCTATTAGCTAAGACAAAAGAGCGGCGCCTAGGCGGGGGCCCCTGAAAACGGGCCCCGAAACTGTCCGACGGCGTTTATTTATGCGTCGAACCGCGGAAAAAGATGTAAGAATCCCCGGGCCTGCTACATTCCTGTCTTCGATCCAGCACGCCTCGACAAGGATATTATCTCTCGGGGATATATAATCGACGTGTCCTCGAGGTCGTAAGGATGCATTTTTGTGCGCGCGGAGAAAGGAATAGGTTCGCGCGTGCACTATTAACCCCGCGATCGCTTATCTGCCGTACGGGTGAAAAGACATGCACGCGAGAACGGCACGGAACGTAACAGGAACGCGCGAGAGGGCAGTTAATCGCGATAAACCTGTTAATTATGATGAAGTTACCGGTGAAAAAGAAAAATGTGGAAGAAAGTAACCGACTGGAGAATGAATTTGAATCAGACAAAAAAATATAATATTCCACGACCGATGTTATTGAATTTCGCGATTTAATTGCAAGTCCGTCAAAGGAATCGCAGCTGAAGAAATATTTAACAGACATGAGACGATCTACGTATTTTTTTTTTTTTTAACATTTGTAAAATTTCCATTTCAATAGCACGAGAAATGTAAAACGAATGGCTTGTTAATTACAAAGTGAGATAATTGGCTCTCGAGACATGAGAAATCATCGACCACAAACAAACTTCCATCAGGTATCGCTGATCCCTTCGAGATACAATTTAATTTGAACGATTTCTTCGCGCTTACATTTTTTTGTAATGCGCTTTTTCCGGTTTCATTAATACAAATCGGTCGAGTTCGGAGTAAAAGCCAGCGAAGGGGAAGATTCCTTTTTGTCGTCGATCACAGATGCACAGTAGCGTGCAACGACTTCCAATTCATGACGGCGCGACGGCACAACACGAATGTTACGTGCTTTCGCGCCAATTATAATTATCAGTATTTCCACGGAGCGGCACGCAAAAATGTGCTCGAAACGCGGCCGCAACGTTCACAGTGCAACATGCGGTTCATTGCGTACATTCGCTTTCAAGAGGCACGGGCGAACAATGTTTTGTTAAATAATGGCAATAACATACATGGAAGAAACGATTTTGCTGAAAGATCTAAAATTTTAGCTGGATACAGATCAGAAAAGTAATTTTATTGAACTATTAAAATAATTAGGACACTCGAACTAGTTGCTAGAATATCAAAATTTTTTTTGTAACATTGCTCATTATTTTTAAAGTTCCAACAAAATTATTTTGATGGTTCAACAAAATTATTTTTAGATCTGTATCCAATAAAATTTTAGATCTCTCAGCAAAATCGTTCTTTCCGTGTAAATATCGCTCGATATCAAATGAATAATAAAAAATACAATCGCTTTGAATAACGAAAGAGAAACTGTTTTGTAATTACATCTTGTAATTACTTCTTGAGATATTCTTGAAATATTTCGCGTTTCGATATTAACCGCTAATCGTCGTAAGAAATGAATGAAGTTACAGGTACTATCATAAAAAGTCATGCAAAAATTGATAATTTGTTACTGTTCGTTGAAGCTTTTGCTTTATCAAAATGAAGTTTTTATTATTTTAATAAATATTATTTAAATTTTTTATTAAATTAAGTTTTTATTGCCACTATAATTATGTTTTATATTAACAGCAGATATGTGTAAACTGAAAAAGTAATTATTAAATTCAGACACAGCGTACAAATTGCTAACAATACTTAGAAAGTTATAATCGTTACATGTAAAATCGTATTAATATGTTATATACAATAATCTAATAGATATGTTTCTCAATTTAAAACATGTACCGAATACCACTCGTCTGGCTCTAAAATCTCGTCTCGTTCGAGCTTATCAGCGATCACGGTGGTGCGAATGACAAATGTCCGGCGTGTCTTGTGCCACGGTCGTTGTTATTCGATCAAAATGCAAAGCGCAGCGTTGGCGAATGTCTTCTTCGTGTCCGAACACGAGATCATTTCACTCCGTTCCTCCGCTCATCTTTCTCTTTCCCTTTTTTTTTCTTGACCGTGCAAACACCGTCGTTTCGAGTGTCTCGCGACGATATCGCGCGACCTGAACAGACGAAACCAATTCGCTTATCTCGACTAGGGCTTGATAAATTAATCGGCATTAAAGAAGATAAGGGAGAAGGCGCTGCGCCATCTGATACGTCGAAATTGTGTCGATGTATCAGGCCTGAAAACTGTCTCGGTTGTCGGCTAGAGCGCATTGGCGACGTCACGCGGATGGACCCGGTGCTTGGTTGCCGTGGTAGATCATCTCGAAGACCGTGAGATCATCAATACCGTATCTATTCGTTCATCTGTGCATACCGGCGCCGCGGTGAATATCAGTTAGTCGTTCCTCCCTCGACAGTTGATGATACGTCACTCGTGGAGCCGGTACGAGTTCGCAGAATCCTCGGCGAAGGATTTAATTAGCGTAAAACAATAACGCCCTTGCAACATGTGGATCAACGATGCAATGCGTTCACTCAGCGAATTCGCTCTTGATCATAAATCTAGAGAATCGGCATTCTTACGTCAGTACTAAAATTTTACTTCCTCCTAACAGTTTTCCGTAGATTTCGCGAAAGGGCATAAATCTCGCGGCGGTACAGATCCCAACGAAAGTAGTGCAAGCGCAATTAATTCTGTGCCTTCAACGCAGTTTACAACTCGCGCGATGATTTATCGCTTCGAGAGAGCGAAGCGTTGAGACGCTTATATATTCTCGCGGGACGCGAGATATTTCGCCGACCATAGCGAGGAAAATTTTAACGGCGCCGTAAACATCTCGCTCTCGCAATCTAGTTGCCGTCACAGGAAATACTTAGAAACGTAAAATATAAAACATTACGGCGAACTATACTAAGATTTAAAATATACGCAATTGTCATCAAGCTCGATGAATCTAATAAATTAATCTTAAAAATGTTATCGAGGAAATATAATAAAGAAATTAATACATCTCATATTTCTTATTTACATTTTATATCTTTCTGAATCTTTTCCATTGCTGACTACAAACAAAATCGACTTCATTCACGACGGATGTGCAATAAATGGATGCGATGAAAAAGCTTTACGTCTCCATAATGCGAGCTCGAATGCAAGTTAAACGCGGGGAGCAGACGCGAATGAGCGAGTAGTCGCGATAGTCGAGTTTATAACGCAAAATTAATAGAGCTTATCCCGTGCCGCTCGTGCCGGCGCGGCCTTTTGGCAATTTATCATGGGATTACGGTGCAAATACGTCAACCAAGGGTCGAACCTTCCGAGGCGCTCCCTTCGCCCCTGATGTCATAGGGCACGGCGCCGTTGCGCGATTCCCTTACCCCTCGACCCGCTCGCGTCATGGGCGCAGCAATCACTTCCTGTGTCAATAAACACAGCTCTTCCCGTTGGCTCACCCCTAATTCGAGTCAGCACCCAAGGGGATCGGCAAACCGACACTACCCTTTCTCCCTAATGTTCCTTCCTGAATTTTACAGTCTTTTCTTTCTTTGATCCCGCGACATTGATTCCTCCTTGCCAGTGCTATTTTTCTTGTTCTTCGGAACGATGCTGTCGTTTTCGAATAATGTAATCCGATCATGCACTTTGAGTTAAGAAAATTGATTCTATATACTCGTCGAGAAATCTATTATCAGTAATCCACCACTATGTTTCTAGCGAGTCTTGCAACTGTTTTGTTTCCAAGTTCAACTCGTTTCAATAAATTCAATCACGTATCATAACCTTTCCCTAATTAATGAGTAAAGAACGAATAAAGAAGGAAATAAATCTAGACAAGATTTTCCATCGAATGGAGGATACTTGATAAATAGAGTAGAAACAGGGTTTCGCGCTGAATCGGAAGTCGACGGATCGGAGATTTATTCCGACTAATATCAAATACTCGCCGGCGCCTATGACGAGTTGGCGGCGAGTTGCAAGTTGGGGGATGCGTTATACCGGCACGCGCACCACTTTCGCATTATCCATTATTCCCGTCTGCATTACAATGACAATGACCGCAATAACGATCGCGTCGAGATCGGAAGAGACGCGAGAGATGCGGGGATCGACACGTGGGGCGAGAGCATACGCACACGTCGGCGCGTCGCGCCGGCCGACAGCTCGGAAAATTGCTAACAAATAATACTGCCGGGGATAACGATACGGGGTGTCGTCGTCTCTGACCCTATGGCCCGATCGCTCGTCCTTTTTGCGCACAATCACCCATGAGATTTTGGCCGATTCTGCTTGGGACCGTGTTCGGTTTGGGAACAGCATCGCGGGACGGCGTGAAAAGATACGCAAGAAAGCGTTAGACTTCAATGAAACGATATTATATTAAATATTCTCTTACACTGACAGATAATCATACAGGTTTCGCAATTTATAGCCGTCAAACCAATTTGCAAATATACATATATCACGCTGGAAATTACGTTGCGAGACGCGTGAGCAATAAAACTCGACGTGTAAATGTCGCATCGCCGATAAATAATTTACGGTTTACGTGCGCGTCGAAATTACACCAAATTTCGACCGAAGGACAGCCGGCGGAGAGGCAGTGCGCGAACGTTTCGCTTCATAATTTCGATCGTTAAAACGACATCAAAAAATTATTTGCGGCGTACGACAGGTATATAAAGATATAAGTGGTATATAAAGATATAAGATCGAATTGCAGTCCAGCTCACTTCCAGCCGCGCGAACTGCAATTCGATCCGACTCTGGACGTATAATCAGGTATGCAAATGCGTGTACGTGTGTACGCACGCCGGCGTGTCCAAATAACGCATAACTGTCAATATCGCGAGCAGCTTTTGCGCGCGGTCGACGAGCAATGTGCAACATTCAAAAAGAAACGATGTTATATTTTAAAATACTTACAACTCGATCTCGAGATACTTTGATCGTACATTTGAAGCGTTTCTGAAATCATTTATATCTATATAGATCTATATAAAATTCCCGTAATGTGATTTTTCGCATGAATTCGCTTGGATAGGTTTACTTTAATCAGGTGAGATCAATCGAGCGTTGATAAAAATTTTTCATAAACGATATAGTATTCATTACACGATCTCAGACCGTAGCATTATGCTTTAACTTTCCAATTACAACATTTAGTTCCATAACAACGCTCGTAATCGAGCGCCTGATGCAAGGTCTCGACGGAGCGTTTCCGCGCGTCTCGCGTAGGTAATTTGCAACATCGTTACTACCAGTATCTCTCAGGAAGTTTCTCGTAATTCTGCAACGCGGTGTACGAAAGCCGCGGCGTTTCCAGAGCTCGCGCAACACTTGGCCGCGCGAGCCGCGCTTTATTACTGCCCCGAGCTAAACCTACTACGGATTTAAACACCGTCACACCGGCAGCTAATCTTCTCAACGATAGCTCACTTTCACTGAAACGAGAGCCAACAGTTTCGCACTTAATATAACCCTAGAATCTTAACTCTCTAACAGCACCTCATGATAACGTAACAAAAATTCTAGATCTTTTATTGCTAGTTTATTTATATCATAAAATAATAATTAAGATAATACCCAATTAGTCATTATTGCTTTCGCTGGATCGATAATTATTCTTAATATGTATCCACCGTACAATTTTATTCTTCCAGGCAAGTGTATCTTACACGTTCGACGTTATCATTTAGCATCGTGTATCATCGTGTTTGACCCCTGGCAACGTTTAATTCCCCCTTCGCTTCCACGGACCGGTTGCGGCTGGTAAAGCCAATAACTCCTATCATCCGAAAGAAGCCGCTCCCGGTTCGATCTCTTAACGCGCTACCCCTATCGAAACAGTTGAGAGAGAGGGTTGGTCCACGATGAGAGCCACGTTTCGATACACGCACACGAAGACGAGAGAAAGAGATAGATAGATAGATAGATAAAGAGAGAGAGAGAGAACGACAGATCTGTCAGAAGAGCATAAATCAATGGACGGCTTCTGGATTGCCCTGGGAGAGAGCGTGTTACGTTTCCACGGACAGATAGAGCCGATGTGCTTTATTATGCCGGACACAATTGCGTGTTGCCTAAGCCACGTGACCGGCAACTTCCGGCCGACGCTTGGGTTCCGCTTCATGATGTCCTCGCGGCGCGCACACGTCTCCCCTGGTCGGTTCGCTATTCCCTCCCCTCTTCTCTCCCCGGGGTTCTGCTTCTTTTCCTCGCAGCATTGACGATGAGATCCGTGACAATGATCATCGCGTGTCATCCACGGCGTCACAATGCGACAGCATCGTGTGACGCTTACAAACCTCGACTGTAACTCACGGTCTCACGAAATAACGATTGAGTAAAGAGATAAAAAAAGAGATATATCGAAACGGGGAAAATTAATCGCTAATCACTAATTAGAATATCCTCGAATTATCATCAGCCAACGTAAAATTCCTATATATATATATATATATATATATATATATACTGGTTACTTCGACCATTGTCCGTAACTTCAACAATGGTGCGAGAATCGTGTGTTTTTTTAGCACTCGGGCAAGCGTACGTAGGCGAGCAAAAAATGAATTTCGCGTAATAAAGAGATCCGAGGGAGTATGGTGTGTCGAATCGATTGGTCATGGTGTTCTCATGTTAATACCGCGACGGTTCTGCTTCGGTTTTTCATTGGCGTGCGTTGGGGGACGCTTCGGGTCACCAGCACCAGCGTAGCGAATTCTCGGGTTTATCGTCGGGGTGTGTAGCCACTGTGACCACTAAAACCGACGTCTGAATCGGGGCGGGAACGAAGACGGCACTAGAGACGCCATAAGAGAAAGAAAGATCCGTTCTCTCGCGTCATGGGAATCATAAAACGTCTCGGATAAGTCCAACTAACGAATACACATGATAGATACGTGATAGCGCCTATTCTATCCTAACCAATTAGATCTCATTTTGCGTAGGCGTTGCCAACGTGCGGATCTATATATCGAAGAGTATCAGAAACATTATGCTGATGTAAGATGATTGCGTACAAATGATATATTATTAAATGATTACGCACATAAGTATGATGAGCATCATTCTGACCGCAAGTATTTCGAGAAATAGCGTAGGCACATCCGCGCAACAAGAACGATAACTATTTGCAGCAACGAAATATTCGCGAAATCCAATCTTAGTAGTATACAATTATATACAATTATAAATGCGTATTACTAATTAGAGTTATTATCTTTGTGTGTCGTTTATACTATACGCCGATATGTTACTGCGGAGATAAAGAATGTGCGACGATTATTTCACTAGTGTAATTAAATGATTAAATTAAAAATCGCACGGGACACACTTTAATTATAGCGAATTCATTTTACGAGGTAGTTTGATCATTAATAATTATTCCATGTCTTATAGAATAACTATCGCAGATACACTTATGCCGGCGTTAGACTATGCGCGTATTCGCGATTCGTGATGCGTAATTCGTGATTCGTATTTAATTCGCGAATAGTGTGGAGAGAAAATTCGTAAAGTTCACATTTGTCATTCGTTATTCGCACTGATTCACTAGTGGAGCGGTTTTTCGACGAAATCAAAGAGCGCGAATCATAACGAATCAACCCATTCGTTGATTCATATCGCTACATTATGCGCGATTGTTCGTATATCTTGTCCTTGTGGTTACTAGATTTTCTGTGAAAGAAAGAGAATCGCTAAAAGGTATCCTAGTTTCTCGCTAATACTGTTAGACTCGTTTATTCATTATCCAAAAAATAATCAAAAATACTTGCGCGCACGCTTGTCGAAACATTATGATAATTTATGAACTACAATGACGAATCATGAATTGCGAATGATTAATTACGAATCACAAATAATGTGACGGATCCATTCTACTGAACAAAAAATTTTTATGAATTGCTACAAATCACGAATCACGAATACGCGCATAGTCTAACGCCAGCATTATACTAATTTCGCTTCGTTCGCTTCAAATATTCACTGCGTATAAATATTTAACTACATTGCTTCAAAGCATAAGCGTTTGATAAAAAATTACTCAAGGAAATCTACAAATTATAGAGATGGCAAAAAATTTTCCAACGAGATAATGTTTGTATATATTATGCAATTTGCATTCTGCGATTTTTTTTACTTCCAACAAGGGATCATAAAAAGAGTGCGCCAAACTTTTCTCAAAAATATTTTAAATTGAATTGAAAGCTATTAAATTAAATATGTCTTATATCATTTTATCAGTAAAATCAAAAGATTGTTCCACTTTACGGATGATGAGGTCAGGCATTTGTTGCGACGCAACACGAAGATGAATATCTTAATTCCTATGCGCGTGCCGCGTTTCTGCAATTGCAAATGAAGAAGGTATTCCCTCCGCGTTGTCGCGAAGGTCAATGAGAGGAAGACTCGACTTCGCGGCTTTCATCCCCTCGATCTGAGATCTTGGGAATACCGAGATCCGGCGTCGTACCCCGCGGTGGCCCGACTCCGGCACGGTGGTCCAGGTCAACAAATCATAATCATGCCTGCGACCGGGTAACGAGAAAAGGTCTGAATGCCTACATGAGGTTCGGCGCTGTTCGCGGTGAGCAAACGTGGTCAAAGCGATACGAACGCGAAGGAACGAGACGTCGGGGCGCCGCGCGGCGTCGGGCCCCGCTGCGAGATCAGCGAGGTCCGCTGCGAGCGCGAAGAAACGGAGAGTACGGGAGATGGGAGAAAAGTAAGGAGGGGAGGCCGGGGAGGATAGTATGGGTGATGGTCATGAGCGAGAACAAGAGCAAGAACAAGAAAGGCAGGTAGGTCGTACCGAGTAACGTGGCGCACGAAGCATTCGAGGCCCACGCTCTGTCGCGCCGCGACAAGGTGGTCCACAGGTCCAATGGGCCCTGACTTACGAACGTCGGGCCCCGCACGAATACTCTCGATTTATGAAGCACGAATTAAATATTGCGGTTGTAGACTGGCGATGCTCACTGGCGTCACTGCAGGTCCTGCAGAGCCTACAGCGTGTCCTAGGTATATGGCTCTTCAGTGATTAAGCTAATAATCATTTCAATTTACAAGTGGATTATTTGGCTGGAAATTAGCTTATACAATCGGAATTACTATCTAAACGTTAGGTCATAGCATCAACCATTCACCCATTATCCCTATCAGGATATTCGACCATCTGCCGCGCTCCGGGGCACCTCAGTATCAGTCGGTGGCGCGCAGCATCTCTAACGAGCCGTAACAATATGCATTTTGAAAATCCGGAAGATCGATGAAAAGAGAGCCGTGTGTGAGTGCGCTGTGCGCGCGCGTAAAAGATGCCCCGAAGGTCGACGGGCAGCTGGCCCCCACGATGGAACGAGAGGACCTCCTCATTAGCCATGCATGCGCCTAAAACCAATTCTAGTTTTCTCTGCTCTTCGTGTGCGAGAGCTAACGAGACGTCTATATTATTATACCGCGGCCAAATGGAGAAAGAGAGAGAGAGAGAAAGAGAGAGAGAGAGAGAAGGAGAGTGAACCAGGCGCGCAACGCGTCGGGGCCCTCGCTCGAAAACCGAATAGGGTGGGTTACGTCGGATATTAGCCGCGGGGGCCCTCTCTCTCTCTCCTGTGAAGGGCCCTCTTGGGAGATAAAGACGAGGAGAGCCACTCGGAGCTGCGGACCACCGTGAAAGAAGGGAGCACTCCCGGCCGGCAGCTCCTCCTCATCCTTCTTCTCTCGTGCTTCCCTCTATTCCTTTCCCTCTCTCCCTCGCGCTCCCGCTTCTATCCCGCGTGGTGGCTTTTCTTGCCCTTCGAGGGCCCCGGACCGCCAATAACCGCAAACACGTAATTCCCTACAGCACCTACCATACACATTACGTCGGTTATTTGCCCCCTAACCAGGTGGAATTTATTGCGGGGAAATGTCAGTTCCGTGGCGCGGCCGCTCGCCACCCTGCGCGATCGACCGACTGCTGCACGTTGCACGTTGCTGCACGCTGGCTTAGGCTGTGTGCCCCGATCATTAGATCCTCGTTGCCACAGAAAATGATTGCTGACCTAACGACGTCATAGAGACCAGTCGATCCCATGGACAACTCTGCACAAATCCATCGCGAAAACGCTCCGCGAAAAAACGTCGTATCGATTAACAAATAAAATCCGAGAGTTCCACATCGTTCTATGCAAATCGACTTATTTGGAAGCGATGAAGAGATTCGTATGCGAGAAACCGGGGCCTTGCTTGTTTGTTGTTGCGAGCGCGACCGCGTTGGAATATCAAACAGGACTCGGCAATCAGAAAGAAGCAGCCGATGACGATGCTCGATTGACTTAATTGAGTAAGTCGCGCGAGCGTTCGCGCTAAAGATGTCCCAGAGATGCGTCCCCGTCCCGAGTGTTTTATTATAGCGTCCGGCAATCGACTGCGGACGCAGTTGTGCGAGATTAATGAACGACAGGGAACTAATGAAGCGATAATTCTCCTCACGGCAAAAACGCGACCGTCTCGAAATCTGAATGTTCGATCCGTCGCAACCGATCTCAACGTGGTGGATCCCGCGAGAAAAAACGTGGGACGCTATCGGCGCATTAACATCTCGATCGCGCGTACTTTCGAATCGACGACGGTGTTCCGGGAATCCGTGATAGGCGCAATTCGTGAGTTCCTCGCCGTGGGTTTTTGCCATATAGAAAAACAGGTTTCAATCCGGACGGAAGATGGCGTCATTCGTCGCGATTGCACCTGCACGGCAGGTGCTCGGCTGGGCTCACGAGCTACTCACGATGATTATTAAGCGTCTAATCGCTAATCTCAGAGATTATCCTCGAAACACGGACTGATGATCTTCCAAACGATTACCATAGTAGCGATCAATTTACCATAGTCGCGTGACGTTGTCAACACCATAACATCAATCGTTGCTCTATCTCAGACTGCAATTTATTTTGTATCCTTCTATCATATATTCATAGATTTGTAATGTTACACTAGAAACGAGGTGGTAATATTCGCAGTTTATTGCGCGTGAAATCTTATCCTTGTTTCTGCTAATATTTTTCATCATTTTTTTCATCTTTCAAACTCATCTGTAATCAAACTCGAGTTTCCCACGATTGGACCGAAGGCAGAAAATCCGATCGTCATCCTTTGAAAGGCTGATGAGCACGCATCGCGTTCGGCAAGGAGGAAAGACAAGGAGCAAAAACTTCTGTGAAATTTGCGTGTCCCATTATGAAATGTGTCGATGCTTTGACTTTCACTTTAATAATTAAAAGAGGCAATTGTCACGGCGTAAAATTAATATTCGTCGTCGCATTTCTATTTTGATCTCCGTCCCAACAGCAATTTATTCAATTATCGATTGTCGAAAGTAAATCGACAACATTGATACTCAAATTTCGTTCGATAAAATTAACGTTATAAATTCAATTCTACGGCAACTGTAGAAACAGCCTTATCCTCGTAACGAATATCTCATATTTTATTGTTCTCTGTCATTCGCGTAAATCTTAATTAAGACTGAGTTATTTCAGCGCGATTAATCACGCGTCAGAGCCAATTTTTTATGATTAAATTGAACACTATGAAATTGTAATACAAGCTTTAGACGATTTTCATTCGGTTCGCACGGGATCGCTTAGCTAAGGCGCGTTTAACAGGGATATCGTTTAAATTCGCCCGGGATCAAGATGACTCTGCATTATCGCTGATTCCAAGCCAGCCACGGGATTTCCATGTCCGGACTTGGAACCCACCACCGCCATCAGCATCGGGATGAGACCCCACAGCTCGACTTAGCATAGATTAAAGTCGCGCATACGCTCTGCGAATCGAGACCGCGAGCGTCTACGAGCTGGATGAGAGGAAAGGTGGAGGAAGAAGATTAGGTTAGATAAAAATCGAGTCTCCTCCACCTTTACGAGGTAAGGCACTAGAAAAGACATCGCGGAGAAGCGGAGATGAGATCTGCTGAATACAAACTGTCACGAGTGACAGAAATCCGAATAGTTTCGTCATAATCTTTTATAAACCAATTGAAATTGGGCGATTATTATTATTCATCCTGATAGTTTCGAAATCGAAATTGACGGAGTCGGAAAGTGAAGGATGTATATAGTTTTCTAAATTTCATTTGCTTTCACGAGAGAGAGATGTCATCCTTCTTATTTTAAATGTGCCTTTTATTTAACAAAAAAAAATATTTTGTCAAAAGCAGCTTGTCACGCTTGTCGTTGTACAAACAACGAAAATTCGCAGCCAATTCCAATTCCGCCTTTACAGTGTGTTCAAGTGGTACAGCGAAGTGGCATTGCGGGCGAGGTTGGCAGTGAATTTTGGCGCCCTGCCAGGTTCGTCGAAAGGATTTACGTCTATTTAATTTTATGGCGTTTGACGGTACCGGAGATGGAACCGGTCTACGAGATAGTCGACGTCTACAACGAACGCTGTATTCTTTAGACGCATTTATTTGTATACAAATAACTAGCCGCGGATTGCAATTGAAATATCATTATTTATCCATCTAAAGTAACTTACGGTATGTGTCAATCGCACATTCAATCTTAATTATTAGGTCAGTGCAAAAATTCTTGTCGATACAAATTTTTTGCAATTTTTGTTATTACAATAAAAAAATCGATACGATATAAATCATCGAAAAAATCGAAGTATTTTCCATCCATATTTTCCATTTTGCTATGACTTTTTCCCATTTTTCGCAATTCGTTTTCTTCCATAGCTGCAATGCGGAGCGTTCTTTGTATGTTCGCTGATATCAAAATCACTGTTTAAACCAATTCGCAAACGTTTTAATGGCATACAACATTTTCACTATGCATCTTACAAATAATTCTGTGTGCATCAGCAACACTTTTCTTTTGACAAAATAAAAGACAATGACTCTTTTCCTGATTCCATTTTTAATCATATATAATTAAATCATTATTAAATATAAGATTGACATCTATGACTTAATGTTATGCATAATGTTAACTCATGCATAAATGTTATGCAGAAACATCAACTTACAAAAAGCATAAATGTTTCTGCTTACAAAATCATAACGCATATGTAAAGACATCTATCCGCAAGAACTTTTGCACCGACATAATAATATTAGTGCTCAGATTAGTGATAAGTTAATCACACAGAAAAACACAATTCACATTCAAATCATCAAAAACAATGTTACACAATATTATACCGCCCTTTTCTAAAATTGGTAATTAAAGATAATTTACAAATTAGTAATTAAAAATAAAAATGGTACGTCCATATTTACTAGCAAAGTTGCTTTGACGGTGATTAATTCGAAAGTGCTCCGTAAATTGTTGAAAGTATAATCTCGGAGCACCTACGTGTTCTTCGTATATTAATCAAGCCGACTATAATCCTAACGTGTCATCTACGTCTCCTTTTGCGTGCATTTTCACTAGCAGCAGCCTTGTCATCATAATTAAGGACCGCTATGTGCACTTAAGGTGTTATGGACCTGTGCACGATATTTATTACGAAAATAACTCGGCAGTAACTCAAATATTCATTATCAAATGCATGTAAGTATTTTGAGAAATAATTGTGCTCCACTATGATATCAAAAAACATTTTTCATTTTACCACAATGTACCATGTTAACACCCAATTTATAACGCCTTTCTATATTAAAGAAAACGTCAATGTTCTTCTACAGCATTCAACGAAATAAAAAACTTAAATTCCAAGTAAATAAACTTTTCATTAAAAAGAATAACTTAAACTTTTCTATTCTTTTAGACGCATCGTAAACAAATCGACATTTCCTACTCCAGAATTAAATGATATCGCGTTATCGCAATCTCTACATCGTTTCGCGGTGAGATGCGTAAGATGCGCTTAGCTCATCTCGTCAGGTGTCACGCCGACGCGTATTCTCGAACCAATGCGCTCGGCAGTCACGAAACCACCGCGGAGAGACATCTCAGCTAATTGCGGCATCGCTCACCGAGCTTATATTACTCGTATATCCTTTCTGCGTACCGCCGTCCTTATCGCGCCGCGCGGCGAGAGGAAGGACACGGGATGCGGGATCCTCTCCTGGCTACTATAGCTCGCCGGTCTTGGTATGTGGTACCAAGAAGCGCGTTCTTAATTCACAACGATCGCTCAACGTTGCGACTCGCCGTCGAAATAATAAATAACACGCGTACGCTACGTGACGCAAAAATCTCCGCGGGCTTGTTCTGTAACTTATTAAAGCGTGGCTCGCGGTTACATTTCGACTTCAACTCCTCTCAATTATTTTTTGATAGCCTTAGATAGCACCGCGCAAGAGAACTGTGGTTCGACCAGTAGATAATGTCTTCGCGAGATTGTCGCGATGGCGCAACGCAAAACTTCGTTACCACCGAGGAAACGCAATGCAAAAAGCTACGAAAGAAGATGACAGAAAATGACTTGGCGTATTACCGCGAAATAGGTCTTTAGAGTTCTTGCATCGTCGGGGATAAATTATCCAGACGAACGCACACGTAATGTCCACAGATGCAGAAACGAACGAATGAAGAGAGCACGGGATTCATTTTACGCGAATCGTCTTTCCGAGGGCAGCAATACGTCGCGGTCCTCCGTCGGAAGATTAAAAGTTCCGAAGGCAGTGTCACGCGCTATGATCAACCCCGAATTTCCGGGACGGTGCGCCTGGCCGTTCCAATTACTTTCTTATCTCTCTCTTCATTTCTCTTTCCTTCTTTCTCTTTCTTTCGTTCTATCATATTCTTCCCCTCGCAGCGACTGCTGCTCCTTCGCTGCGATTCACCTAGCCGCCTTTACCAGGTTCGTAGCGAGCAACCCGACCGAAGATCTCTGACGTCTTCCTCCGCGGGGTGTAATAAAAAGAAACCACCCACTGCGCGCTCAGCAACGAGATACACCGATGCAATGCGCACACGCGTGAGTGATATACTGGTACGCGCGTGTGTATGCACGAGAGTATCGTCAAGATTGCTGCTGAGACCGGGAACCACCCTCCGAACAAGTAACGAAATTAAATTCAAATATAATCAAATAAAATTTAAAATTTAAATCCTCCTCGCCCTGTACGCTTTGGATACGTATATGTTGCCTTCTCTCTCTCTCTCTCTCTCTCTGCTCCACGCAAAATTTAGTGGCTGCCATGCCGCGTCCGTATTCCTCCTTTTCTCTTTCTCGCCGGTCTCCTCCCCTACAGGAACCACCCCCTGAATTCGAACTGAGATTTAACGGGTCAAACCGCGAGGGTTGATCCGCGAGAGGAAACGGCGCTGCGCGAGGAAGGGTGGCTGATTGAGAACATTGTTTTGTTTGTTCGACCAACGCCGCTCCGTGACGCGACAGTCTTGAATGAAAAAGATGCGTTTTACACTAATGCTGTAAGTCATTGCTTCTTTACGGAGGCTCTTGAGAACTTTTAATCGGTAATCATTTTAATTAAATCGCTGTCTCAAATTTTTACGATAGAAATTGCGATCGAATTAATATACAGAGCTTACTTGTGCTAATTGCCTATATGTGTGCCTGTGCCTGTGTGTGTGTGTGTGTGTGTGTGTGT
>JANQDE010000022.1:2323708-2456318 GCA_037157785.1 Cephalotes varians
TGAAAGACACGTATTCTTATTTCTTTTTAAAAATAAATATTAAAAATATAAATAATTACTATACAATATATAATGCTACTAAAAAACTATAGTAGAAAACAATTAAAATTGGTCATTAGTTTTCCTATATTTGTCAGGCATCGTGTTTGGTAAGTATGCCTGAACAAACAGTTGAAATAAACATTTTAAATAACATTATATTATCTAAAAATAATTTTTAAAAGAGTATTCCAGCCTTTACAATTGCCGAAAGTATTATTACTCTTAATTACATCATTTCCGTACTCACGTGTTAATTCGCGTTTTATGTTCACCAAACAATTTCCCTTCCACAACGAGAGGAAGGGAGAGAAAGAAAACACGATACGTTTCCTAAGTTTGTCCGACGCGAAGCAAGCGAATCAATTAGTCGCGCTCGTCGTTTAGAGTGTTCGATCGATCGAAAGATTCTCATCTAGGATGCGTCTCGTTCCTCTACATGTCCGCCCCTGGCGGTGACGACTATTCCGTTACGGGGTAGCTCGGCTGTGTATACCGCCGTCGCCGTGCCGTTGGTTGGGGGAGGGTGTCATTCTGTGTCAACCACAGCGCCCTCTGACGATGACACCGTGGAACGCGAAAGGGGATGAAACTGGCTGCGTATAACTCGAGCTGGCCTCGGCAACCGAGCTAGTTGCAGGGTTTACTTTGCCCTTACACTCCTCCGCTCTCCTTTATACATCGCATACATATATGTCTGTGTCTGCGCGCGCGCGCGCGTGTACGTGCGCATTCGCGAATGCTTGTACTTCAATACACACATACAAACGAAAACACATATACGCGTGGCAATGTGGGAAACGCGCCTAGAGCCTCCACCACCGAGTCGGCTCAAAGCGAGGGGGTTGGTTGGTCTTATTTGGAGACAAAGTGGATCGGATTAGAGATACAGATTTCAATTTGTTTGCCCCTTTCGATCCGCGCGCGCAGACACATCCCTCCCTCAGAAGCGAAAAGTTATCGGGTATATATATTCGGGACTTCCACTGGGGGTAAATGTACAGATCTCTGCCCCGGATGGACTCACAGAGCGAACGGACGTTTGTTGTCGGTTAAGTCACTCCGCCCCGATGTAAACGCTCGCGACAAACGCTGATAGCGTAGCCCTCTACCTCGGAAACGCTTTTTCTCAGCAACGGCAATAACGTTCGATCGCAGGGCTATTTTATTTGCAGCTGTTTGTAGAAGCATTTTATTTACGCGCGCGGTTGCTTTTTCCTCATTCTCCTCATAGTGAAAATACTAGTATGATTACGCTATCGTATCATCATCACTCTTAAGCTATTTTTACTAATATTTGTGAAGAATATCATTACGTGGATTTATATCATATTAAAAAAAACACCAATAACTTTTCTATTAGCGTGAAATAGCTGAACACTTACCAAAAAATCACAAACTTTCTATCCGATATCGCATAGAAAGAGAGAGACAGAGAGACAGAGAACGGAGTGAGAAAGAATTATCTTCTCTTGGAACTTGGATTACAGTTTCGATTTTGTGAATTTCTCATCATTTTTAACCGTATGTTGATTAAACTACACGATAACTCACGAAATAAGAGAGAGAAACGGAGGAGGGATTACACACACTCCTGACGAAAACATGGTCGGAAGTCAGATCTCCGCAGTCTGCGCCATTTCCTTTGAACTCTTTTTTTCGGCAACGCAAGAGCTAATTAATTTCTCTCTCTTCAATCCTCCGTCCCCATTCCTCATTGCTGTACGACTCTGCCACCGCATCGCTTACTCCCTCTGTGTTATTTATTTTTCTGGAAGTACATAGACGTAAAGGGGCGGCTGGAAACAAAAAGAAGGGTACGACCGGTAAATACAAATGAAACGAAAAAATATTTTAGGTGTTGAAAAAGGGTGTTGAAAAAAGAGAGTTGAAAAAGAGTTTACGAATCCATTTCGCAAAGAAATAAAATATCTGCGACATCAATAAGTATGGCTTTTATTATCCATATTGATAATCTCAGCGGTATAAAAGATAATGTACTAAAGTTAACATTTTACATGCCATATGTGCATATAAATGCTCATTGATTCCACATAAAGATACAAAGCAAGCGCATAATACCGTGCAAACAACCGTGATTTCTTATCGCATTACAACGAAAAATGATAGTTTACGAGTTTGTATCTCATTTTTCGCACGACGTAACTTCATTACGTGCACGTGGTGAGTCTCGCAATTAAAGTAACTCGAAACTAATTGCGAGTACGGTTCAAAGAAATCAGAACATGCGCGTCTCTTATCGGCGTGACCGCGCGCGCTTAAAGTTAAGAGTAACATATAGTTTCTGCAACTTTATGTAGCAACGCGGCAAATGCATATACATCCGATATCACACATAGGCGTGATTTCATGAGATCCAGGGTCTCTTCCTCCCCCTCCCTTCCCATCCCGTTCTCCCTCGCGTTGCGCAATCGCAAATGGAAATTCGTGACGAGCTCCTCGGGCGCGCGGCACGAGTCGCAATTATCGGTGAGAAACACGAAGTGGATAATTGGAACGCTTGCTAATTAGAATACTCCCGCTATACGACCACCTGTGCAATAATGGGGCTTTGATACAAAACCGTGTACTCGAGAAACGACAATCGCTCGCGACGCGACGAATTCTATGTCGGTTGAAATCTCAGCTAGCGATAATTTAGTTTTCGTCCTCAATACGTCGAATATTGCATTGCACATGCTGCATAAGAAGAAGAAATCTCTTGAATTGTTGATTGTGTCGCATATTAAACATTTGCGCATCTATGCAACGAATAGAAGATGTTGCAGTTTGCACGTGTGTACATATATTTGTAAATTTTTTAAAAACATGTAATCAATTAATTCAAACGAAATAGATAAGTGCTTGCTCTCAAGATATATTAAGTAATATCATTAATGATATCAGGATATCATTAATTATGTTTAACGCTGAATATTATTTAAGACGCTATCTGCAAAATCCGCGGCGAATCTATAGGGAAGTCCAAACGTTTGCCGACGGGAAGATGAATTCTTCTTTGAATTTTGATAAAAAGCGATTTATTTGTCTTACAATAAGCAAATTAAGATATTATCAAACTTACTTTTAATCAATTCATACAATTCCGATTTACTCGTATTTATCAAAAAATACCATGTAGATTATAAAATTAAGCACTAGAAACAAAGAAATCGTCAATCGTCGGATCATCATTTGCGAATACTCGAGATCCATCCGGTTCAATAACGATGTACTTTCATCATCAAATCGGAAAGTAGTCGAAACATGAAAAAATAAATTTTCTTTCAGAGCAAAGGAAAGAAGAGCGAATCGAATTTTGAAGCTGCCGACAACTTGCCGTAGGAGTCCGCAGAGGGCTCCAGCTCTCATCTGGCGGTCGCAGAGCACCAAAAAAATCTCGCGGAGTCTGGCGCGGTACGGTAGACAAGAGAGAAAGGACGGAAGAGCACGGTCGGTGCGAGCGAGACGAGAGTACCGAGAGGTAGGCGAGGGAACGAGCACTCGAGGGAGAAGAGGAATCAGGCTGGTTGCAGAGGTGTGGCTATGTGAGCGTACCAGAGTGGTTCTTCTGGTTTCTGGTTGGCTCCAGGCCGACGGGAGGCCTAACCGACACTGGAAACCGGGCTCGATCGCCGGGCTTCTTTCAGTACTTTTTGCCGTGGCGCGTCTCATGGCCAGTCGTAGGTGTCAGAATGCGCCTCGCTCGCCTCGGCCGAGAGATGTCGAAGGGGTTGGAAGAGGAAAAGCAAGCGTGCGGATGGGGGACCACACGCGGGGGTTAAGGGACCGGGGAAAGAGAGTTACCGTAGAATTACTCGACTATTGAGATCGGCAGATAGTCCCGAAGAAATCATAGCGGCCACCCACGTCTCCGATTATGGTTACCGTGCGCGTCCCTCGTGCGCTCGCATCGATTCGCAAGATACACAGAACGCGGACGGAATCGTCGCGAAAGCACGGAAAGCACAGATTAATTGCTGGGCAGGGATGGATTTCCGACGCAGCCGAAGGCGTTTTTTCTATATCGACGATTGCCTACCGTTGACTCGTTCTCGATTGATAGTCGTAATTGGCGACTGGTTTCGACGCCAAACGGATATATCCGCTTTTGCAACGAATTCTGGGTGCGAGGAGAAATTTCGATAAAGTGGAGCGTAATCGGAGGAGAAAATAACATTGATAGATAGCTATCAGTTATTTTTTTACTATCTAATAGCTTATTGTAGATGTGTGTGTGGGGGGGACACGCGTGCGCGCGTGTGTAGACATAAGACACATTTTTTATGTGATATAAATGAAAATAAAAATAATTTTACATTGTAAAGTTTATTCTGATATTTTTCCTGTAATATTTAAAGATTGTGTCTGATAGATACGATAACATTTTAATGTGCGTTATATGTAACATAATTTAAATACAATCATCGATGTATAATACTTTATTAGCTTCATTAAATCACGACAATAACAAGATATTATAATTTCATATTTGTTATGAATAAATATATAAAATATACTTGTTAAAATATATCTCACGAGATATTAATTTTATCATTTTAAATATATGGTTAAATATATTAAAATTCAATGTTATTAAATATTAAATATTGAATCTTCTTCATGACTCTTTGTCATTTATGTACTCAATTTCACTTATTCATTCCGCGACACCTCTAATTACAATATTGTCGATTTAGAAATAGGTCGTATTGACGACTCATTCATACCCCTGTGTTGCAAAAAAATTGCAAATGGTTAACGGTCACGTCAATTATCCCTGAAATGTCCCATATTCGCTACTTATGTCCGTTTTTGACGCGAGACGCGTTGGAATTTATTAAACGTCAACACCGTACGCGGATACGTTTCACAGATACACGGGGATTTTCCGTGCGGACTGACAGCTCGCTCATCAGAAATGACGGTCTAGCCATGAACGAGATTATAGTTATCCAGAAATTCGCAGTTCAATCTAGATACCCTTATGAAAAGCGATCGTTTGTGACAGATTATTATTTCTATGTAAATGCGCTTTCCTCCTTTATCTAACTTTCCTAATTCCCTTAATTTTCAACGCTGAATAAACTTGTGATTGTGTCTCCTCATTGAGTTCGAAGGAAAAAATTCACCAAATGAAGAAGCAACATACGAAAAAAAAAACGGATAAGTTTTACACACGAAAAAAGTTTTGCTAAAATATTTTTAAAAAATTCAAATTTAGATACAGATCTGAAAATAATTTTGTTAGATCAAAATAATTACGTAAGATACTCTAGCTGGTTGCTAGATGTCAAAATTTTTTTGCATTGCTCACTATGCTCGAGCGTCTTACGTAATTATTTTGACAATCCAATAAAATTATTTTCAGATCTTTATCTAGCTAAATTTAGATACTTCAGCAAAATCTTTCTATGACGCAACCCTTTTTCTGATGCACCCCGTATCTGACGTATTTCCCTATATCTGATTAGCCGCACAATAATTATTGCGCCTACGAATAATGATAGCAGCATAGAAATAGAGATGCGGAATACACGATAGAGTAAGAAAATTACAGTTTTCTACGGGACGTACCGCCGAGATTAATTTAATCGAGAAAGGCTTAACGCGCTCGCGACGCATTTACCACCGCGCGATCGGAAAGGGACTTTAACTTCGTGATATCTAGGAAAGCGTTTGACCATCGGCAAATTGAATCGATCCGTCACGCGAACGCGGAAGCGCGAGCTGAACGCGCTTCGTTCCCGCCGCGCTTCGCAGGATGGAACATTATTTATTACCCCCTGTCGGATGGCGTACGTTACAGCGCGTACAGCAAGTATCGCCCGCTCTAACTTTTTCTTCGCCATCGACCATCCCGCGTATTTCTCCCGCGATTCTCGCGATTTTCCGTGCGCATCTACGCCTACACACGCACAAGCGTATATAGCATACGACACGCGATGGTACTGATTTCAGTTTATGTAGTCAGAATCTTGATGCATAAATCCTACCGTGAATTTCATAATTTCATAATTTTCAAAAATATGAAAAACTTTGATAATTTCAATGATAATTGAAAACTTTAATAATAATTCATCATTCCTTAAGTATAGAGAAAATAACGATCTTTATGCCGAAAATGGCATAAAGCAAATAATGAAAACTGAATAAGCTGATAAGAGAGCGAATTTTTTTTTAATCAATAATCGTTAATAATTACGATGGTCGTCGTACGTGCACGTGCGTGCACACAAACGATACAATTGCCGTAGAACATTATTACACCATTTCTATCTCATCTTGCTTACATTACATTGACAGTTATTCCAGAGTTCGGTCGCTATGCCTACGAAAGTACGAACGACTGAACGGTATGTGAAATCGCGCTGTGAAATAAAATTTCTTCTTAATTGTTTTCTCGTAGTAATGCATTTAAAAGTTCGACAGATTCTCGTACCAAAAGCAACTATTATTTTTCTAACATAATCAAAGCATTAAAAAATTAGCGTGACGTATTCGTGTGATATAGCGTATGAAACACATTCACATATATTAAATAAAGATCTCAGAATTATAAATCGAAAGATTGTTTCGGAGCAAGTACCAATAATAATATTATACCCGCATTATACCCGCGCACGTCAGCTGCACAAAGCGCAAGGTTTCGGGTATTAACAACTCGGCATGGTAAGTTAATGTTATTGCCTCGAAACACCTGGAGCCGCGGATGCTCTCCACAATGTGCAGCGACACCCGATATCGATTTTACTTAGTGCCTTAGCACTGAATTCGAATGGACGACGAGTCGAACTTCGTATTTCAAAACAGCAATAAGAAGCAATAAGCGTAAATTACGCACGTGCGCGCGAGTTATTAGCCGTTACGTTAATCGAGCACGTACGAAGATGGCTCGCCCTCGCCCGGAACGAGAACTTCATAACTCGCGTATGACTCGGAGGGGGACAGTTTTAACAAGATTTTCGAGAACAATTGCCTCACGCATAAATCGTGTCCTGTGCAAAAATTTGCAATTATCGAATTTTAAAAAACTACATTTGAAAGATTAAATCTAATTGAATTACGTCGAATTCAAGAAAAAGTAAGATAAATAATGTAACTTCATAATGACAGAGTTTTCAAATAAAAAACTGCAGATTATTGTAATTTTTAAGTTTGTTTAATTTTTACATCGGATATGTATTACAATTCTGCACGGTTTCACAGACGTGTTTCTGTAAGATTAGAATTTACGCGATGAAGTGATCAACAGTGCCGGTTCGGTGTCCGATCCGACTCGGTACCGGAAATCGAGCGTGGCTACATGAACGACCGAGTCGGCCATTATCTTCACGCCGCTCCATCTCATGCATGCGTCTACGTGCATTTATATTATACCCCTTAGTCTCATTGCCGACTATGTGCAACGAATAAACCGAGTCGCGATGCGAGTAGTCTCGAAAAACAAAGAGGAGTTACGCGGGAAAGTAGGGAAAAGGAAGAGGCATATGGGGAGCATATTATAGTGTCGCACTGTCACAACATGTCCGGTAGCCGCAACGTGAATCGGCCAACGTGATCGAAGGAGACAAGACTGTAAATCGCAGCGGCAGTAAGTACACTCGTGTTCTTTACAAAATCCTTATAGGACGACATTTTTATGCTGCGAAAACAAAAGTCACCTGAACCGAGAAATACGTACATTGAATTTCTAATAAATTATATCGATGCAATATGATTGTGAAAAGAGATAAAATATTAATCTGCTATACAATTGCAAAGGCTTGTCTCTAATAAAACACAGTTCTGTGTGAATTCATAGAAAAAAAAATAAAAATTACGTGCAGAAAGCTCATAACAATCTCGTGAATAAACTCTCTTCTTTAAATATAAAAATTAGAACGACAAATAATAATTCTTCGATTGTAATACGAGGAACGACATCGAATTAGGGAAATCGAACTAACCGGGGCAGTGATCGACCCCTAGCTTCCGTTGTCGTGTCCGTCATTAAGAGGAAGTGTGGTTAGTCGCAGGCACCCCCGACCAAGTGGAGTATTCGTTATAGTTATAATAGGCCGGCTGCGTAATCGCGCGCGCGATCGTGACGGCGCGTTGGTAACCGAACGAGCGGCGAAAAGAGCGAAGAGACGCGCGAAGGGCGAGTCGGGGTGCGAGCCGCCAGGATGTTCGCCGATGGATAGTCGCACGGTTGTTGACGGCGGCGGCCGTGCCGCATTGCACGTTGCACCGCGCGCGCGATGCGTCGCATCGCGTTGTTGTAGAACGATGCTTCGGCCGGTCGTTCATTCGTTCGGTCACGCGAGCTCGTCTCTCTTTCTCTCCTTCTCTGTCTCTCCATCTCTCTGTTTCGCGGGTCTCGCGCGGCTGCCCCTAAATTGCCCGAAATTATTGGCTTCTTTTGTTTTCCCGTCATACGCCGCATGGCTCGCTCGCTCCGCGCGCCGTTCCATGTCATTTCTACCTGTCCTCGTGACGCTCTCCGCTTCCACGTATACTCGTTTGTCGTTTTTCTTTTTTCTTTTCGCTCGTCTCTTTCTCTCTGTCTCCCCTTTCCCTCCGACAACGCCCCCGCGACTTTTGCCGCGATGAACTTCCTCCTACTGGTTTTCCTTCGAGGAGAATACTCGTCGAGTTCAATATCGTCACACGCTGCGCCTATTTCCCTGCTTTTGTTAGCCGCCTTTTCTCTCGCCACAGAATACTATTATTAATCCTGATATCAGACGAAATGGAGAGGGTGACAAGTGCACGACAGCCATATCCGTTGGGACAGAGTTTGCAAGGATTGCAATATCGCGATTAAGGAAAATTACATAAGCGAATACGATTTCTTCTTAAAACACGAACAAACAACATATTTCTAGATACTTAACTACGATCTAAAAATTCTAAAAATTAATTCGAAATTAACAATGATTGATGCAAAAAACATCGGATCTCTATGAAACTAATGATCGGTAATATTTTATCGTATTTCTAGCAATATTAGTTTCAATTTTTTGGCAACGTTCAAGGATTCCTACTCTCATATTTCTACACGTATCCGCTAGTTATAATGGATTTAACGAGTTTCGAGAGCCGATCGAAAACTTGCGGACTAAATGCGCTGGTTCAAAATGAAAGAAACTACGAAAGCGCAGGTAGGAGTTTCTTGGCCCGAGGCACTCATTATTGTATCCATTGTCGTCGTTAACGTGCGGCATTGTGCCGCAAATGGCCTGTGAATATTACGTTCTTTCCGGGGCCGCCGCGTCGGAGCTTTTCTTCGTGCTTCGATCTCAGGCAGGTTTACGAGAGGGATAAAGTAACGATCTGGTTGTGGAAGATTCCGGACGAGTATTGGAAGTTTTCGGGATTTACGCGCTTCCGACTTCCGGGAATACGCCGCGACGCGCCGAATTTACGGCGGCTTTTCAGCGCCCGCCGAATTCTAAAGATGCCTATGCCGCGCCGCCAGGATAACACCGCCGAATCCTGTGTACGCCGCATTCGTGGGGCGATGTCGCTTTCGATGTGTCGTGTATCCGCTAACGCTCGAAAATATTACCATGAACATAAAATGACGGAATTTAAATAAAGCAATCGAAGGTATGAAAGTTCACATTGAAAATATATTTCTGTGCTATTATTTATGAAATGTAACGTGTATAATTCGTGAAATAATATTTTCGTTGTTAATAACAGTTGTAATTTCTGTGGAAATCGAGCTTGTCTCTTTGAGAAATGCGATGTATCGATCCAAGAGTTTTTTCCGCTTATTATCGGCAGATGGTGATTAACAGTTGACTTAAGAGCGCGCTTATGAGGAAGGAAAAAACGACGTTGCAGATTCATTTTCATTACAGAGCGCACATTTAAGAATTGAACAAATTTACGATCATTGCCCGATCTCTCCAGAGATAGAAAAAAAATTGACGTCGACTGCAGAGGGCCGTGTCTCTCGTCCTGCCTTTAACGCGTTTCTTTAACGCGAATTCGTGTTTTTCCGTCAATCGCATAAGCTCCGTTCTGTTCGCTATAAGGACATCGATTCCGCCATTTGATATCTCAATCGAAGGCAATTAATAATGTTAATCTGGAAAACAAATGGAACAAATGCGGGAGAAAGAAGAAAGCGGCCGATATCGTGCGAACGAAGCGAATCGCGCGAACGGGCGAGCGCAAACGAAGGAATAAGATGACGAAAGATGGGGGACGATCGGAAAAAAGGAGCACGGCGAAGAGGCGGCAAAACATTCGAGCGAACGAAGATTGACTCGGTGCGTGTGGGCTGCTCTCCCGGCATCAATTAGACGGCATCTAAAGTGTGTGCACGTGCACACGTGCGCTCGCAAGCGGACGCATGCACGCATACAACGAGATGAGCGCGGATCGTCCATTGTGCTTCGCGTTCGCCAAGATGGCCGGCATTAGCTTGTCGTGGCCTGCGAAGGGACGCAGGCGGCGACGCAGGAAATCGACAAAAAGCGCCCGATCGGGTCCACTAAGTGTCTCTGGGTCGTGATAATTAATGATTGCCAGGCGAAAATCATTTTATGTTTTCATCTTGGCGAGTTCAAACGTCCTTCATCGTTCGCGAGATCGTCACCGTCGTAAAATCCGACATGATTTGCGGCTGCATTCTTCTGTTCAATTACGGAAAATTTAAATGTAAATCGGATATAATATCGTATAATATTTCACAGAGATACGTTTTTCATAGAAACTTCACAAAGTTTCTTTTTATGTTTAAATTAAAGTACGTATTGTAATAGAAGTATAATAAGTCTAATATAAAAAATATAATATGTCTTATAACATGTGTTATAATAGAAGTAAAGCTTTCTCCTATTGCCATGTTCACAAATTAATGTTTTATAAACACGTTCAGCTTCTTATATATTCTACAACTACAGAATTAACTATATAATTAATTATAAAAATGCGATTAGATATTTACTATTATTAGATTCTAAATCTATCCACGAAAAAAATATTAATACTCAGGCTCCTTTAATTTAAATTTAAACGGATGGTAACAGAAGCAAAAGATGTTTGCAATCCTGCCTGAATTGCAAGCTAACATTTCCGAATAATTTAAGGCGATGCCCTTCATTTATTTACTAAATACGTAACAGTGGCTCACTAAAATGTGCATGTGCTGTACAAAATAAAATAATGAAATGCAGTAGCGCGCGAAAGAATATAAATGGAAAAATTAGTCAGACTTGCTCTGTGTTAATACATTCCTAGTATGTAGTTTTCTGTAGATTAATTAACGTTTAGCCAGCAGTGAAATTGATAATACTCCGCATTAGACTCTCATCAAGAGTAACGATGAAAGAATTGCGAAATGCTTAGTGCAATCTGACTTCTGTGGTAAATTTTAATTTGCTTTAGGAAAACACACACACACACAAATATAAATTCATGTCACAATAAATTAAGTATACAAAGTAGACGATTTCACGGAGCTCTGATTACCTTTCTAATGTAGATTTTTTTTTAATATAAACTTCTAAAATATGCACAGAATGCGTAAAATAAATATATTATTGATCTTTCCGAATTTATCACCTGTGAGAAGCATAATAAGAAAATCTATTTCGTTCCTGATCATATATAATTATTATCAGCTATAATTATTATCAGATTTTATTACTAATTATGATAATGTCATAAATCATTTAATTGCTAATAAAAAGCACTGCTGCAGTTATATCGAATTTCTCTTCTATCATTTTTCTTGTTACATGCGCTATTTCCACGAAAATTTCTTTCGTAAGGTTACCGGCGCCATTTCAAAGGGCCGACGATCGCGCGATTTCTATCCGTCGCAAAGATCTAGCAATGCTTAAGGACGCGCGAGCAACGCGATTCGGTTCGTTCTTTTTGGATTTCGGAGTAGTAAGAGGGACAGGGGGACGCGAGTCTTTCTCTCATGGTCGAAAATAATACCGAGAACGGACCCTTTGGCGGTGATGGTTTCTGCATAGCGCCGGCGCCTATGTTTTTGCTATATGTCCCGTTTCCTGCACGCCTTTTGCCTCTCTTTTGTCGCCGCGTCCTTTCTGCAAGCTAGATATATCCTGCGCGGCATGTGAACATTGGCATATGTACAAACTTATGCACAAATGCGATAAACACTTTCGCATGTCATCCACGGATCATTCCACTTTCGTCGAATGAGAATACATTTCGTATGATCTCACAACGCGGATGGATGGAAAGATATTTTTTCTCTTTTGTCTTGAAAATTTTTTCTCTACATAAAATATGACTAAATTTTATGTTTAAAAGAAAGAGTTGTTACTGTATATTTATTTTTCTAGATACTATCGTTTCTTGATGTATATTTTCTTGTTTAAAGTTTATTATTATTGTATATTTTCTTAATTCTGGGACTCTCTTTCACAAGAAAAGTATTACATCATTATAGATCCATTTTTCAGAGAGCTATCTTCAAACATGTGAATAGGGTTCCGCAAACTTCTCCTTCATTTTACCACGAGAAACTCGTCGCGCCTGTGCGACAAATTGTCGCGCGACCCTCTGCCGACCCTTCGACAGGAGTGTAAAAGGAGGAGAAAACCACTATTTCTAGTCGATGGTCTGAGAAGAAACAGGTTGCGAGTAGTTTATCTATCGTGTGTCTTCTCGATGTAGTGCGTCACAAAAAGCACATTTTCGAAATTATCTGGATAATATAATTATGGCTTAGCAGTTCGTTCTATGGCGTTGCACGTGAACGATGGAAACTCAAACGAGGTCCGACACGGGACTAAACTTCAAGAAGGTGTCCATCGGAAGACGTTAGTCAGTTATTATAATTATGGTTCGTGAGACGAGGAACAAAGTCTCACTCATTCTTTGCGAAGAAAATGCGTAAAATTACAGGGTACCACGGGTTCTTTAGCTTTGCGTACTACAATTTGAAAAATCGGTTGAAAACTAGACTCTCGGCTGACCCTCGCCTTCCACAGGAAGTGAATATGACATGCTGTTCTGCAAATGTAAAATTTTTGTATATATCAAAATAACTCATATATATTTCTTATATTTATTAATATTTATATCGCTTAAATTTATTCTTTATTTATTTCAAAGAAAGGAAGTTTGTGAATTTTTTTTATAAAATAAATAAAATCCTCATTTATAGAAAATCTGCTTTTTTTAGAAAAATGTTTCAAATCAACTAAAGAAAAAGATTGCGCGACGACAGAACTTTTCATTAGCATTTTTTTCTACGCTTCCCCCCTTCTGTTGGGACGAAACCAGGATGAAATTAATAGTATCAGGTCACGGGGACGCGAGCAGAACACCGAGGAGACTCCAATTCTCTCCATGGGTCCTTAACGAGAAAATAAATGCCCGCCAATTTTTCACGAACGACAGCGGCACGCCCTTACGCGAGACCACGCGAGGTAGATGAATTTTTAATTTCACGGCTCGAAGTTTTTCACCGGCAGGAAAAACCCGAAAAAGCCCGGCCATCGTCGTCACGGGACAAGATTACACGGCTTGCACTCCGACGCGAGATATTAATTCTTTCTTTCCACCCTTGTGTTTTTCGACCATCCCACGCTGTTCGTTACGCACGCTTAATATCTCGAGAAAAAAGAAGTAGTATGCATCGTTTTTTAGTAAACAAATTTTTAGTTTATTCTCTCATTTGATACAATTTTTTAACGAAATCGCAGACACGTGATTAGAAGATCGTTTTTTATTTTACTGATTGAATTTTATAATTACATGAATTCACATGAGGATAATATGAAGGTTCATACGTTCACATGTTGAAGAGATGACATTTAACCGGAAATTTGACCGAGTTGCAACAGCAAGCATGCAAGAATCATATTCCCGGAAGAAATACCGCAGTATCCTTCCGGCTTATCGAGAGGGCATTCATTCTTACTGAATATTGACCGCCTGACCAATGACTCAAAATCCAAAAGCGAAAAACGGATCTGGTGCCGGTCAGCAGACGTCAAATTACGCGAACGCGGATGTTTGGAGCGTGCACGATTTAAAGACAAAAACGCCGGGATCCACCGGAAGCAACGGTAGTTTAATGCTCGATGCACGCGCTACATGCTGCATTTCAGCATCCTTCACATAGAATATGATTTGATTAGAGTCGTAATTTACAACATTGAATCGAGCATATGTGTGTGGTATATGTCGTATTATTGTTGAGTAAAATTAATCTTCAATGCAATTACTCAGAATATTAACCATATAATTTTCATAAAAATTTTCACGATACACTTAATTTGCTTTTACGACGAAAGCGGGTCAGATGTTGTGAGAGGCAGCTTAAAGTGACGGGCCCGCAGTTAGGGCCCGTACCCCACGTCCACGAGAACCTCAAAATTTCGTGGCGCGCGTCTACGGACTGCTCGGCGCCCGCAAAACCGCAGAAACGACATGCTGGCCTTTTGTCGTGCCGCGGCTGTCTGCGCAACGAAACTAGGACCATTATTATTACGTCACGCGAGCGTGTTGCGCCGCGATGCCGTTTTTATTGCCGACGAGGAAGTCGCAGATGGCGGGACATTGTACGTACCTGCCAGGTATCCGCCGAAGGCGATCGCCGGACAATTTTTCGCGCCAAAATCATCGCCTTCCGGATTCGGCCAAATGGCTCACTCGGGAAAAAAAAAAAAAAAATTTAATCCGGAAGAAACATCACGCAATTGTTCGTCAGAAAGATACTTGGAATTTTGTTTTATTTAGGAAAGTTGAAAAGGAAGTACGAACGCAATGAGGTATGAATCTAAGCCACGAAGAGTGACGGCAGTTCCGGGGCAGTCTGCGCAAAACGATGGAGGCGTCTAGCCGGTGCCACCGACACTCTCGTATCGATCATCCTCGCGTCTCGTGGAATGGAAGTCTCTCGTACCGTGGAAATCTCTTCAGCGAAAATTTTCGACTCCCAGGCATTTTTCTCGTCGCAGAATCACGCTCTTTTTCGGTGACCTCCTCAGCGGCCATCAATCACTGACAATTTCTTTTGGGTTTCTTCCCAAGATCCTTGGCCCCTTTCTCTGGAGAACGGAGAAAACAGCTACGGTAAAAAAAGCCCTGGCTCTGGTGGAAGAGAAACGGAGATCGAGAGAGGGAGAGAGAGAGAGAGAGAGAGAGAGAGAGAGAAAGAGAGAAAGATAAAGAAGAAGCTAGCCCTGACCATGCCAAAGCACACAAGCTTCAGCGAGCCGTGAAACTCTCGTAAATTGTCGATTCATTAGCGGAGCTCGAAAAAAAGCTCCTCTCTGCGCACTGCCTTTTTTGTGGCTCCACCCCCTTGGAATATCGAATTAAACGGGCCGTGGCCAGGTTATACCTCGCTCGTTATACAAATATATATGTACGCCCTTATACGCGTGTGCGTCGTCCATACGCGTGTGTACGCGGTCATTTAGCGACTACGCGACGAAAAATCTTCCCGGCGATTATAATGTCATTTGTGGACGACGCGAGGCGAGGCGAGGCGATGCGATGCGACGCGCTGTCACGCCCCTTCCTCCACGGTTTTCCGCATGTGAACAACTCGTGAAACAACCGCTGCCGCTATTCCATTATGCGACAGGATGGAGATGCCGACGATGCTGCCAGGAAGTACCGCGAACACGAGCGAAATCGTTTCGCAGATTCACGATTTGCGGAAATGTCGCCTTCATGCGTCCGTGCCGAAGTGTTTACATCCGTCAGGTAGAAATCCACTTGCGATTTTTTGCAGTAAAAAATAATATAAAGCGTATCACGAACGCGCAATATAGCATCGTGTTTCGTTCTCATGTTTGCTAAAATTCGACATAGTCAATTTCAATGCTCACATGAAAAATAAAAGGAGAGGGGAAACCACTTCAATAAGGATCTAATGATTTTCAACTTAATTCCGTGTATCGGATGCCCTCGATTAAACGTAATTTTCGGACTAATTTAACTCTTGACCGTGAACAAAAAAAGAGAAAGATGGAGGCAGGAAAGACCGAGGGAAATGAAATAGGAGACATTCGTTAAGAATCGCAGACCCAGAATTTCACGGTCGGTATCTACCGATGTCCCGGCGACTGGCAACGTGAAGCGGGAGCCATCGCGTAAGCACCGACTCTTTCGAATCGGCGGATGGCCACGCATAGTTATTTTCACGACATCCGCGCGGCAAAAGAAGCGACTATTCGCCATGGTCCGGTGCGCGGCGATGACAGTGGTTCGGGTGAAATTGGTCACTATGCTGCCAACGAAGGCCGTTGCGGATCGACCGCAGTTACGGTTAAGCAGCGTCCGCGCGTAATTTCTATTGTTATCTGTTATTCGTCCGTCCGTCGTGAAACCGTCTTTTGCCGCTCCTCGATCTCGGGGTGTCTGCGGTTTCGTCGACGCAGATTTCTGCGTTTTAATTCCACGTCGCGCGGAACATTGTCTCCAAGAGTAGATTAAAAGAAACGTGATGACGATAATAATGTATAACTAATTGAAAATTTGTAATAGTTTTCAGTATTCTCTAACGGAGGACGTAGAAATAATTAGAAAGTACTCCTCGACAAAGTTATGCTAACGTAATCTATCTTTATTACAACTGTTACATCTTGATTATTACCTTCTGTGCATTTAGAGTCCCTCCGAACAATACGAATGCCAAGAAGCTAAGAGGCCAGATGCGACGCCATTACGATGTTTCGTGACGCTGTTGGAACGATTCACAATTAATTGTCCGATCCGAACGAGCAAATTATCAAAACAAGCCGAGATCTCTAGGACGTTCCATTAAACGATAGCAATTCTTCTTCTCTGGAGTGAGTTATGACTACGATAATCACGCTAGCGCACGATGTATTTACGTCGATCGCGATTAACGACGCGTTAATTACTCTCGCGCACGTGACAAAAATACATCCGCTCGTCCGTCCGTTTAACGGCGTCAGCCGCACGAACGCGGCGGCGGGTACGAGCGAAATCACCCCCGCGCTTCGCGTCGCCAACGTGCGTCCCTCCCTCTCGTGCGCTTCCCGTTTCCCGTGAAAGCTAGCAGCCGGCCGTGGTAGGGGTGCTTTAAAATGAAAAGGTAATGACTTGTGACCGGAGATGATTTCGAGTGGCCGCGTATCGGCCGGACAATGGTCATTGTTGGCCAACACGGTCACGCTTCGCAGAGGGATGATCGCCGGCGGCCGCGCGGGTGGCATGATTTATTTTTGGTCCGCTCTTAACGCGCCGCCCGCGCACCACCGGTGCTAAACACAATCGACCCATCGTTCTGCCTCAATGAATTAACCGTCGTTATCGAAATCGAGTGTCTATGTGACGGACGGTTTTAATGCTCTTCGATTTCGACCGATGGCGCATAACACAAACAGCAATTACATAATATTAAAATATTAAATTTAGAATATTGAATAATCGCTCTGAAACAAAATTTCTTCAAGTAATTGAAAAATAGTAGAATTTAAAGAAAAAGGAAATAGAGGATCCTGCTAATTCTATTCCTTATCCGCTTTTTTCAGCTGAATCTCGCTGCACGTATCTGGCGACGGATAAAACTATAAATTATGCCCCGTCATAAAAGGTTTGCTTTATCCGCGATCTGCGATACAGTTTTTGCGTTTGATTTATCTCTCGACGGCCGCGGCGCGCCAGTCAACATCCCACGTATCACTTTCTACGATGTTAGCAACGAGGGCACGGGTTCTACTTCGCCGGCTTGATCAACATACACATTTTCACATGTAATCAGAACCATGGACCGCAGCGAGAATGAGCCTGTCCGTAACAGACGGCGTCGATCATCGTATGACTATTACGTCTAATTAGATAATTGCGAAATAACGTCAATAACCGGACGATCTATCTATTAATCTCCATTTTGATCTGGGAAGAATATCTGTCCTGAAGAATGACCTGTCTCGAAGCAAATACTACGACGTTCGATGCAATGTCACGTCATATTGCATTCAAATTATTTGCGAAATGCGCGCTGACTCACAAGACAATTTTATCTTACTGATTATTCGTAAAAGCGTCATTTAATATATTATTTTTATCATTACTATTGTATTTTTATTTTCAAAATAATTATTTTTCGGCTCTTTCTGTCGCAGCTAATATTTCAAGCTAACTCTTTACATTATTCCCTATAAGATTTCAAATATGCGAGTCGTGTTCTTTTGTAATCTCACTGGCTCAATTGGTAGGAACGCTATTACGTTTCGTCGTGTAACTGCTTGCGCAGTTGACAGACACTCGCGTGTAAACCTCTGGGAGAACTTGTCCCCGGTGCTCGAAGTAAATCTCCTATCTATCCTTCCAGTCGCGGATGTCGGAAAAAGAGGAGTCTGTGTCTCGGTGAGATGCTGCTGCTTCGTAGAGGACTTGTAAAAGGGTTCACGTAAAGGGTTCGCGGCGCTCGATCGCGTGATTTATGGGACTCGCGGCGAACGGGATGGGACGAACCCTGCCATCGAGCGATGAGAACCACTGTCATGGCGGAGACAAAAGGACCTCCCGATACCAAGTACGGACGGACTGTCTGTCGTCGCGCTGTCAGTGAGAGTCTGCACTGCCGTTTTGTATATCTCGGGAGAAGAGGAAGAGAGAAAGAGAGAACGACGATCGAGGCGATCGAGACGAGAGGAGGAGAGAGCGAGAACGACGAGTCGGAGGCGCCATCTTAGTCTGCATTCCATTGTTTTAGATGATTCATACGCGGGCCCGGCCCCGGAGGGCCTCCTAATTTATTAGTTTGAATATCGAGCGCAGTCAGCGGGAGGAGGCAAGATGGAAAGGAGAGCGAGGGGAGAGGAAGTCAAGAAGGAGGAAGAGGAGGATGAAGAAGTCGGGCCAGAAGAACGATGAAGAGCGAGAGGAGGCTGCTAGCTGGGTGGCCGGGGACCGTCTCTTGTTTATACTCTTGCCCTCCCCCCCGCCTCCGGGGGCCCACCTCCTGCTCTCTCTTTCTCTCTCTCTTGCTCTTTTCATCGTTCTCCTCATCTTCTTTCTCTACCACCTTCTCCTGCTCTTCCTCATTTTCTATTTCTTACTTCTTCCTTCGCAACAGACTCTACAAGCTACTCTCTCTTTTCGATTCAGGTGTCTAAACTTCGTTTATGACTAATCTGATGCTGACAGCGGAAACGTATTGCGTCGGTTATACATGCGCCGCGGTTATAAAGATATTACGCTACGATATAACTGTCGGAATACAATCAGCAAGAAAGATAAGATCAAGTTGCATCCTTCGCAGATATGCTTTAGACATTTTGATTTTTGTCCCATTCGTTATTAAAGATGACGTAGTAACATAACCGGCTCTAATCAGCGCTCGTTACACGGTGCTGCAGCGATTTTCCACGCCGTCGTAATGATCGCGTATTTCTTTTTGCTCCCAATGGAGCTTCTCTTTGCTTCCTTAGTCGCATTGTTCTTTTTTCTCGATGATTCGAACGTTACGGAGGCGCATCACGTACTCCAGATGCGCCACAGATCCGAAACCTGCCGCGTTTGAATGACGCTGCTTTCTCAGAATTTAGCGAACAAATCGTGGCAAAACGTTGCGCGCATAGCATTCAAAAGGAATATCGAAATACGGTCCTTGGCGAATTGAGACTCCCATTCGCGAAAAGTAATTCTGTCCATAGGTTAAGGTAAGAAAAACGGAGAAAAAAATTCTGACGTTTTAGCTAGATTCTCTAGCCTCTTAATAATTTAAATTCTTGATCTGATTGTGAGATTTTACGAATAGAATTGTAATGTCTAAACGTCTTCTCTCTCTTAATAGCATTCTTAAATTTTTCACTGACGAATTTTAGTTATACACCGCGCGCGCAATTCTCAATAGAGGGCTATATTTTATGCGTCGCGCGGAACTTTTGAAGAATTCTGCGGAAGATGTCTTAAGAGGGCATCGGCCGACGAGAATGGAAATAAAATGCAGCAACATGCAACACGAGACGCTGTCAAACGATTTAGCCCCGTGGCACGTATCTCGGTGCCTTAGATACGGATCTTCCCGGGAACGTTTCTTTCTGTCGCGCCTAGAAAAAATCAGAAAAAGATTCGTGGTCGCGGACGAGAAAGAGAAGAAGGAGATGAAAGGCGAACGGGCCCCGCATGAGAGAGGAAGCGAGACGGAGAACGAATGAAGGGCGTATTGCGGCGAACGTAATATTCATCTCGAGTCCACGTCGAGGTCAGCGAGGCCATCAGCAGACTGGAGATGAATGAAAACTAGGCCCGCGCGCCACAAGAGAGAGAGAAAGAAAATAGTGGCAGAGGCGAAGCTGAATGAGTCTCACGATAATGGGACTGGCCGCTTGTAAACGGAACCTGCGTAAAAAGAAAGAGCGCGGACGAGAACGTTAATTCGGCGACAATGAGACTTTTTGTTCGACAATACCGAGTCAAGGGTGCCAGATCATTATTCTTGCTAATATACTTTACAAATAAGCATATCTCTTATGATTAATTAACCACACATGATGGTACTGATGAACACATTGAAGAGTTTGAATTCAGTTCATGCTACATATCAACTGCTTTGTATCAAATTGTCATCTTTCAAATAATTATTTCATTCATAGTATATATTTGTATTATACTTTAATTTATTACATTAATTCAAAAATTAAGTTGAATATTATTATAATATATATTTTCGTAGAGGTTTGCCGAGCTTGCGCGATGACAGATAGTCGATAACGAATACGATGGCAGACCTTTCGGTGATTCGAGTTGTCGGCCATGTTTTTTCATCGCGAGTTGGGGGATGCAGGTCTCGAGTGCATCGTTCTTTGGCGAACCTCTCAGCTTCCACCTCGTCTCCTAACGAGGGGTGCACTCTACTCTGATGTTCTTTCTCTCTCTTTCTCTTGCTCTCTCTTCCTCTCACTTTAGCTCTTATTTCGCCTCTATCCGGTCTCTCGAAGAACATGGTCGCCAAAGACCTGTCTCATTCCATTCTCTCTTTACTATTTTCACAAAACAAAGATGCTTACTTTATTCGTGCCTTTAGCCTCTAGCTAATTGTTAAATTCGAGAAAAAAAACGCAGCTTGAACATTATCTACTTTTCTTATTTAGTACACGTGGAAAAAGATGATTGACATTAATGATTAATAGACATTGAGTATAGTATTAGTATGTTTTAGACTTAAGTGACTTTTTGCACATATCGAAATAAATGATTTTCTTACGTGTTCGCGTTCGAGCGAGAAAGAGAAACAGAGAGATGACATAAAATATATCAAAAACTGTCGTTTAATTCGCCTTTGACAAATCCTCGCGATACTCTGTCTACCTAACCTGCAGGCTAGACCGCGGATACTCGCCACAAATCATGCCCTTCGATGAAATAACGACTCTCTAGTGGGGTTACATCTTCGCGGTTAATCCTCGGTGGCGAGCGTCGTTTATGGTCATTCGGGAGGAAGTATTGCCAATTAGTCAAGTCGGCCATCTCCGATAGTCCGGTATTGCAAACGGCGTCGCCGTTGGCAGTCCGCTCACGTAGATAGCAGAGTATCGTATCATTCGTGCTTCGCTCCGCTACCGCGATAGGCGGAACGAAATCCGAAAACAACCGATCACGACCACCCGACAAATCCCATTGATTCTCTCTTCCTCTCGCTCTTTATCTCCATCTCTGTCCCTCCCGCCCCCTTCGTCTTTCGTCTCTACCTTTCTCTCTACATACGTATGCGAACGAATGCGACTCCATCCTTGTCCCGCAATCAAGCTGCGTAGGCCGGTCAGTTTGTTCTAATCAGTGCTGACCGCGAGAGAACGGGCTAACTCAATCAGCTAACGAACCTAGTTTTGCGCCGCCAAACTGACCAATCTCTACGTCAAACGTACCTCGGTCGCAACCCTAACCAGTGCAAACACTTACCTTCCGGCATATTCGAAACCCGCGCCGCATCGGTATCACGATCACGTGAATGCTTCCACTAAGAAAGAATATCGCGCCGACATCAAACTATCCACGATTCTCTTCAAAAGAGATGCAAGAAATAATTTAGATATACACATGAAAAAATATGAATCTTCTACTTGCGTGTAAAATACACTTTTGGCGCGAACAATAAGTATATGCAAAATCCTTTCTCTTCGTAAACTTTTGCTAGTCATTTTAAAAGGACGCCGGATTAAACGACTATCAGGCATATATACATGTATTGTATGTTAAAAGTTACGACTAACAACGATCTTTCGCAAAATTTTCAGTTTGATGCGTTTATTTATTTTCTCGATTTTTTTCATTTGTCTTACATTCTGATCTTCTTTGCACAAGAAGAATTATTCGTGGCGGCGCACCGCGATTTGCATGCGTGGCAAACGAGCAGGCTTTACCATGCATAAATCCAAATTTGAGTAGACCGAGGACAAGTCCTGACAACGCGGCGGCGCTCTTTCATGTAGGATCATACTTCGGTTTGTCCCCTAGGGTCCTTTCGGACCGTAGCTGCTTACGGATTGCGAGCATGGTGAAGAAGTGAAGAAGCGAACGGAGCAGAGTAAAGGAGTCGGCATTGTCCTACCGGATCTGCTAAGATCACCCGCCGGATGTGCGGCCTCGTACAAACATGAAATTGTCCCCCATTCGGTCATCAATCTTCTCGAATCAACTATTCCGTTAGTATTTCATGAATAGTCATGGAATCGCAAAGCTCGAGCGATCGCGAATTATACATGACGCGTAAAAAAATTACAGCAATCTCTAATTATACTATAACTTGATGCTATTTATTTATAGAGAGATATATAAAAATAATTCTACACAATTATAATTCTAGCAATAATTCTCTCGATGAAAATCAGTTCCATAAAGCATTTATGTCTACCCTACACTGACAAATCCTTGTATGAATTTTTAGGCTCGAGCTAAAGCAATCGCGACTGGTGGATCAACGCGGAAAGTCGCGATCGACGTTGCTTCATAAATCAGTAGCTCTTTTGACGCATATGTTCGAGAGTGTATCGCCGTATCGCCGCGTAGCAGCTTTCGGAAAGCGGCTAAACGATCTCGTGAGGTCCTCCGCTTTTCCAGTCCGGGTACCAGGCGTAATGCAATCGGTTCCCATGCCCATCACGAAACCAGGCGCAGTCCAATGTGGCAGCGGACGACGCGATGTGCGTAGGAGAGATGTGATCCTTTGATCCGGCGCCGACCTACCTGCGCGCGCGTGCATCAACTGACTGACTGCGCGGCTCGTAGAGACCGGTATTAAACACGCTCGTTTACGAGTTTACGCGCCACGCCACCCGAATTTCAGTTCGGAAAGGTCGTTACTGGGAATGTTTGTCCCTCGTTGAACGCCACGGGAATACGCTACGACAACCGATCGACAGAGCAGAGGAGAGGAGACGAGGTGACGAGAACCAGCTCGATCGTGGATGTCACTCGATCGTGACTGACATTTCGAGATGGCCGAACGATGTCGAAACGCCCGGGTCAGCAACGCTGCTAGCTCTCGCGACTGTTGGCGGTTAACCGATGACACGTTTTTGTTCAATTCCTACTTCTGATTCTCCGAAAGCAAAATCATAACAAAGAGAATATCTTTAGGATAATTAATATTTTCAAGCAGTTAAAATTATGGGAGCTTTGTAACCTAACAGCAAATATTCAAACTCCTCATTAATAATTGGATATTGTTCCGATTTTCATCAGCGTAGATCACGAGAGACATTAAAAATTGAATACTTCGACAAATCTGGTGACAATGGTAGCTCCAATTAGCGTTAATATCGGTAATGGGCCCGAGTGCGCAGCGGGAAAACTCCTCCGAAGATGGAGGGTAGCGATCGTAGAAGCAAAAACCAATCAGGATATATACCCATCGTACGTGCACGGATCTCTCCCTTCCCCCATCTGGCGTGACTGCTAAGAGATTACTTTACTTGACCTAATATCTCTTGGTAGAATGCATCGTGATACTTCGGTTACACAAGAGCATTAATCTGCCATACAATCGATCCCCAACAAAAGTTCCAACCGACAACGACACCTGCGACACATATCGCCACGAAAGGTAGCGAGAGATACCGACTCTTCGATACAATTAAGGGGGAAGAAGGCCAGAAAAGGAGACGAACTTTTAACGATGTGAAATATCGCAATCGCTCGCTGAATAATACCGACGCGTTACAAAATTGCGACTTTCGTCGTGATGAAACTCGCATTGTCGAAATCAGAACGTGGGCTTGCGCGCTCCACTCTACCAATTTACTATTAAATAGAATAGCGAGTCGATCGTAATCGCGATAGCGACCGCCATCAGCGCTTCGGGCCAGAAAATGCGACGCGATCGGCACAAAGATAATTAGCACGACGGCGTTACGAAGCTGCCTGTAATCAGACGCCGGAAAGCGACGGCGCTCGCGCGAAAATGAACCCTCGAGACTGATTTCGGAACGGTGAAACGATACGATGACGACGATGATGACAACGATATGATGACGACGATAAGTCCGCAAGATTTCGCTGGCAAGGCGTCCGAGCAAGCCGCGCAACATAAATCACCGTATCTATCCAAGTGATCGGTATGACGGCCGCGTCGCCGACGAAACAAAGCTAACGTTGTCGCGCTGCTCGCTTCGTGGATGCGTAAGAATGAAAAGGCGTGAGAGCGCATTCATACTACGAAGAGCAGCCAGGAGAAGGTGAGCGTGGAGCTTTATCTTATCAGATCGAGGGCGGCTTCCGAGGCAAGCTCAAAGTGCTAAGCCAACCGACCGACACGACTCTCTCTCTTTCTCTCCTTTTTTTCTCTCTCTCTCTCTCTCTTTCTTTACCGTAGTCTATCCGATAAACCTCCGCCTCTTTTCCTCTCTAGAATATCTCCTCGCTTATCTCGCGTCTTCCGTCGCGTTCGCCGCGAGAACGGCTGATCTTCTAGCCCGCCTCATTATCGTAATTAGCTCCGGATCTCGCAGGCGATCTCGGCCTAGCATCTCCGCACGAGTGCGACAGTGCGGGCACTCGGGAGAGGAAACCGAAGAATGACGCGGGAAGAAGGAAGTCGCGTGTCCGAAAGAGCAGGAGAAGGAGGAAGATCAAGAAGAAGTATGGTCGAAGGAAGAAAGCGCGCTAACCCAGAAAAACACTTGACCACTTACCGACGCCTTTATTTATAAGACTTATCGCCGCTACGCGCATCGACTTCGTTCGCCGTTGGAAGACGTTCCCGGACTTGCCGGCGACTATGTTTTTCGCAAGCTCACTTGATTCGTATGTCGCTTAAGGTAACGCGTAATAATTAAATGACTACGAGTAGTCATTTAATACTACCCTCCGCGAGATGCTTTTTAATCGATGGTGTTTTATTTTAAGTCATTTATAGACTTGCCTGTTTTTATCATACAAGATGTCTTTTTGCAAATTTAATTATAAATTTAATATCAATATATATGATGATCTTATAAATATATGATTTTTTTTAAGCACATACACACACACACACACACACACACACACACGTGTGTAAGATAAAAAAGCAAATTGGAGGATAATAATATCTTCGTCAAATCTAGAAACTATTTCTCCTTTACAAAAATAACAGTATGTTATTGTTTTTATCAAGCTTATTTTATCTGCTAAATATTTTTTATAATTTGTTATTACTTGCGCTTACTATACAATATTTCGTATAAATTTCACAGGATTAACGTATATCATAATTAGAATTCTATTGTGTAATGAGATACTAAACATATAGAGAACATCGTACATAATGAGCTTTAACGTTCTACGAGCTTTGCTTGAGGATGCATATAATATATCAACAAATAATATCAGGATATAATATATTTCAGGATTAAATATTAATTCTAATCTGTTATAGTTCACCCAAAGCAATGAATTTATGAGATGTTACATTCATCTATGATATAATAAAGTCTTATGGTTTAACTCGATACATATATACATCTTATTGTATTCTTTTTTTCAGAAATCTATTATCTCAAATAAAATTAAATAAAATTTATCGCTCACGATGCGCAGCAGCAGAATTGTAACTATTATCAAAACTATGTTGATCTGTAAAATACAAGTGTATCCAAATTGGAATAATACCCAAATTAATTAATATTTCAAAAAATAATTGTTTAAAATAATTACATAATTCATTCACGCGAGTATAAAATAAATAAAATGATAAATAATCATTTACTCATCTCACAGTTGCTCCGCCGATGTCTCCTCTCATCCTCCTTTCGTGTTCTTCCATTTCTCCTTCACGACACTCACTCACGTTAATTACGATCGCGCGTACACTAATCGCCAGAATAAACGATAAACGCGGTACGTCATTCTCGACGTTAATCGTACACGATGCGCACTTTCTCACATCGTGATAGACGAATAATGCGAGAAAACACAGAAGCTACTCAGCATTCGCTACAGCTCGCAAATTGATGCAAAGATCGAATCTCAGATGGAAGGTTTTCAATAAATTATCCTTAAATTGGGTGAAAAAATTAAAGCGCGACACAAGATACGTTCGAATTCAAGCGCCATCAAAAAACTTTAACGGCCCATAAATATTGTAATAAAAGGATAGTTTATTTCTCTGTCGCTTTGAGTGCCGCTATGAGTGAATAATTCACACAAAAAATACATATCTGTTGCAATAAATAGCTATTGGTTTAATAACGTTTACGAATCGAGGAAGTTAATCAAATACGCGGGCTGATAATCATTAAGTATTCGCGAGAACGATTGCGTTTTGCGTCTCTTAGTACTTGTCGTGTTTCGAGAGATAATAACACAGAACGGCTCGTGCCGATGCCTGCCCGCTCGAGTCTCGCCGCGCGAATGACAACAAGATGACCACTATACAACAGCGCGCCGTATGCTGCAAAAACGAACATCAAGCACCGTATACCTGTTAATTCGTTACCGTCACGAAATATTTAACACACACAATAAATTCACGCTGAATATCCGGTTCCTTGCATCACGATTTAATTATTAATGAACGATCAATATCTCGGCTTTTCGCTGCCTCCGACGCTAATTCCAAATTATTTCGCGTCGTGTTTAAATCTTTCAACGATTTAAATGTAATTTATTCACGAATTCAAATTTAAAACGTAAAGTAATACACGAGACGTTAAATCGAATAATACGAGTGATAAACTTAACGCAGTGGTAAGTTTAAATGTAAAAGCCAGTTTGAAATATAAAATTATATGTTATCTTAATTAAAGTATTTTGCGTAAATTAATTTACTATTATTTTACTTTTTTTACCAAATTTGTATATCCCGAGAAGAATTAAATGGTTATTTTAGTAAATTAAGAATTTCTTGTATTTTTTAATAAATAGAAAGATTAAATCAAATTTTTATAAAAAATATGACAAAAATTTATTAAAATAATACGATTTTTTATTTTTCTTTGATACGATAAAAAAGAAGATAATAAAAGATAATAAGTTATATAATTTTCCGATTATAGTAAACTTTATTTTTTATATTTAAATTTAACATTATATTAATTTTTTTAAGTGGAGTAATCGATCATTCAAATTTTCAGAGAAAAGAACTCGGAAACAACTTTGCCATTTTCATATTGGGATTGTCGATTCTAATTGATCATCAGAATATTATTACATTCAGATTGTGTAATATCTTGTGGAATACTTTATATATATATCGTTCTCCGACAATCAGAAGAAAAAGTCAAGAAAAAATTTCCACAAATAATCTTTCCTTTATAAATTCGTAAGTAATCAATCCTTCATAAATCCAGTTAAAAAGAATACATGCATTTGGAAATATTGTAAAAAACATTTAAAATATCCAGAGCGAAGAATATACAAGCATTCTTTTTCTTTTTGTTTTTTCGCGATGCACTTAATTATTTGTAATGAAGCCAAATATCTGTCTTCCTGAAATCATAGAAGAAGAAGAAGAAGAAGAAGAAGAAGAAGAAGAGGAGCTAAGATCGCTCTGTAATCGGTGCAATTAATGACGTCTGAAAGAATTGCTTGGGAAATGGATACTTATGGAAAGGCAAACACGATCAGGGGCAATAAAAACTGCTAGTCTATCCACTCAAATACGCTGATTTTAAGGAACACCGACGAAGTCCATTAACATGCAATAATGCGGATGTAAGCTGTTACTGACAAATGAGTTCTTGATAATTGCATCGCGAAGGTTTTACGACCGATTGAAACTTCGGCGAACGCAGCAACAACTCCGGTTACGAATAGCGAATGCGGCGCTAATAAATTCCGAGCTGGTGGGGAGAAATTGCGATGGTAATTAATATATGACGCGCCGATTCTGACGTGCTTGTTTTATGATCGAATCGGTAGCAGTCGAGCGTATTAGCGACTGTATCTTTATCATTTCATGAAAAACGATTAAAAAATAGGGTAAAAGTTCTCGGGGGAATAATTAATATACAAGGGGATGGATAAATGCCTGCCCGATGTAAATATGCGAGCACGCATGTGAGAGATATAAATACGATTCAGAACGAACGCTAAAACGGGCAAAAAATTGATATCAATATGGCAAGGAATAATGATATAAATATCATTTACGGTAGGTATTTCTCGTTTAATAAACGGAAAGAGAGAAAGAGAGAGAGGAGAGGAAACTCTTTTGCTTCCTGCTGCGAAAGAAGAGGAATATATTCGTAATTAATATATTCTATCCTGAATTATTCTTAAATCATTCTGCTGCTTCTGCGCGTAGTATTAGATTTAATATTGCTTACTCGTAAGAAAATATTGTCTACGTGTAAACTGCTCGTTCAACGTGCACGGCTCCGTCGCCGTTGTTCGAGACTCGAGCGAACTCCGAATAAACGTGAGTCGGTCAATTCTATTTCTAGGCGCCGCGACACGACGGTCCTCGAGATCGCGCGTCTCCACGTAGTTACATCACTCGCGCAATATAACGAACCGAATCGCAGAGGAGGATACGTCGTGGCGAGCCTCACGTACGTTATGGATGCATCGGCAGATGCAAATAACGGCGATGACGATTGGCGTCCCGGCGACCCGGCGACCCCACGGTCGGTGGTCCAATTTGCGGCTAGCTTTGTCCAATTATCCGCCATTAGGCATTACCGAGCGCTGGCGCAAGACTCCTACGCCACTTCCCTGTCGGCTAACCACCGTTCCTCGTCGACGACCGAATCATCCTCTCCTGATAATCCGACCTCTCGTCGTACTTGTATTCCAGGTCTCGGAGAACGCGTAATACCGGTTGTTTCGAGACACGGCTGATTTTACACGTTGCTCTCCACGAGTCTGAAAAGAGAATCGGAGTCCCGGAGCAACGAGAAAGTTGGCACGCAGTTTTCGCCGTATTGCATGTACAAACACGAACGCGCGCCCGAAGCCGAATCGGCCGAATCGAATAATCACCCCGGATACGCATTTTGGCTCGCTCCCATATTGCCTTCATGAACGCTAACGAATATTAATGATCGAAATAATTATCTCGTCGAAGGCGCCATTCGCGTCACGACTGACGGCTATTGGCACCGCTAGATCATATATTTAGACGGAAATATCGAGGATTCGTTAGTCTAGATCCACGTGTAAAACTTTATTCAATCGTGAATAAATAGCAACAAATTTCTAAAGAACGAAATTTCTATTTAGAATAACACGAACGTGACAGCTAAGAGATAAATATAAAGCGTAATCGTGTGTCAAAAGTTTACACTTATGGAAAACGGCTTTACGCGCGAAGTTCTGACATAATCGCTCGAGAAAATAACTTTGTCAATCAGCGAACAAGCGACCCTAATTTTCTTAAGTCTACAAACGCTATTTTTACGATCGCGCCATTATTTTGTAGAAGCGAGATGGAAGACACTGGAGAGAGGATCGCAGATACAGGGGAGTGACGACAGTAATAATAATTGTAGGCATATACTATATCGAGAGGTAAGAATTCCGGGAATTTCGGGCAATTTTAACGGCGTAGGCGCCAGGACTCCTCCGGGAGAGAAGAGAGATCCTGAATGAGAGTGGCTGGATATGGTCATGGGGGCCCACTGGGCTAACAAGGTGGGCCCGCCTCGCGTAATGACGGGTTTCGCACGGGGCCCCGCACTTATTGCCTTTTATTTATTTTTAATCTCTCCCGTACACCACACAGAGACGCGTACGTGAACGGATGGACAGACAGGCGGACAGACATATCGCAGGAGGGCACATCCGGGCCCAAGGGCCCACCGCGCGGGCTGCCTTCGCTGCGATTCATTAGTCTTATTGGACTCGCGACCGATTAACAGCCGATTCTAGCCAATTTACGAGCCGATATTTGGTCAGGACTACTTTATTCGTCGCTTTCTTCATGAGTGAATGAATCGATCGCCGTTCGTCTTCGCGACTTCTCTAGCTCCTTAATTCGATAATTATCTCATCGGATTAATAAAGAAGCAAAAAAAACTATTGAATATCAACCTTTAATAACTGATTTAATAAAAATTCTCAAGCTTTATCATATAGCTTTTTACAACTTGTTAACGATGATTCAAATGATAATCTTCTCGCAAAAACATCAATAACAAAAGCGTTTAGAGAGTCGTATCAATAGATGAAAATATCACTAATAGAATCTTTGTTGTTTTTACATTTTCACGATTTTCATCGTTAAAAAGATAATTCGCAATAAATTCTTTATAATATTTAGAGGAAAAGGGATTAAGATGCTTATTAGCATCATTATTATTAAATTGATTATTAATTTATTATCGATATTATTATTCTTGTTCAACTTATGACTGTGTTTCAAGACCGAAAATTTATTCGGCGTGCAGTTTGGTGAACTTGAAAAATGTATATAAATTCATACAAGAATCATTTGCACGAAGATCTAGCTTTGATCGCGTAGCGTATCTTTAATTTGTTATCACATACCGATCTATATTCTATTTGTTATTTAAAAAAAATAATGTTCGAAGTTTCTTTAAGTTTGATTTCAAGACGATAATCGCCGTAATTGTTTGACATCATACTTGTCGTGTCATCGCGGTGTGACGATCATGTCTGCCGTTTAATGATTTCACGAATAAGTCACTCTCTGCTTCTCTCTCTCTCTCTCTCTCTTTCTCTCATCTTCAGTGTGTTTCCTTAACGACACCATGGGCCCGAGGATGCTCAGCAACGTATAATCAATACATTTTTATATCCCGCAGCCAAACTCCTCTTCTGAATGGTCTGCACGCCCGGTGGTGAAGCGCGCGCCCTTCCTCCCTCACCTTTACAACTAGCTGCTCGTTTTTCTGTACCTTTTTTCTTCCTGTCTCCTGTCTCTTTCTCTTCCTCGTTCTTCTCGCCATCTCTCTTACTTTCTTTTTCTTCTCTTTCACTCTTCGAACAGGGAAAGGGGGAGGCCACGCGAAATTACTCGACCACCTTGGGCGCCAGCGCGGCCGTCGCGCGCGCAGCGTAGCCTTCTCTCGCAATTTGCCAATCGGGCCCCGGGCCCATGGATCGTTCATTTACATTTTACGATTTTTCGAAGTGAAATTAACACGGCGCCTTCCGCTCCCCACTACAATGTCCCTTCATGCACGATCTTTCTCTCTCTCTCTCTCTCTCTCTCTCTCTCTCTCTCTCTCTCTCTCGTGTCCAGGTTGCGTGGATCTTCTCGTTTCGTGCCGGCCGGCTTCTGGGCCGGTTCCCGCGGCACGGCCCACCGACCTAGAAAACGGACGACGGTTGCCGTCCTTGCAAAATATCGAGAAGCGTGGAAATTAATGCAGGCTTGCCTATCGGTCGATCGATCGTGACGATGGTTAATAATTAAGAGAGTGCAAAGCAACTTTTTTCTGCATTGGACGATAATGAAGTATTTTCACAAAATAAGACCACCTCTGAAGATAATTTTAATTTTATTCATACAGACGAGAAAAGACTTCATATTACAATAATAATAGTTATCAATAATAATAATCGCGGGCAAGAAACACATCATCGACACAGGAGACCGAATCACTAACGATATCCTCGTCAGTCGTAGAACGCGCGATGCAATAGAAAATAAACCCTAATCAAGGCACCATGAGCGACGAATTGTGGGCGAGGAGCGAGAGATCACCGATTGGCAACTGGCAATTCGGGGCAATTTTTACGAGATATCTTCGACCGTGGGGGCCCACCTCCTCGTTTTCTAAGGTAGCATTCCCGATAATTCCGCGGAAACAAGATAATCGGACTGTTAACCACGACCACGAACAGTGACCCATCGTCGTAAAACGCTTAACCATGAGTTCCTCGACGATTCGTTCGCGGAAGCGAAACATTCGTTGGGGGAAAAAAAAAGGAAGAAAAAAATAGAGAGAACGGAGACGCCCCTAGGGCATTAGCTCGTTCGACGGAATTGTCGAAACCGTCGAAAACGGCTGTCTTCGGGCGACGTGCCGGATGACCGATCGAAAATTAATTTCTATGAACGCGCCCGTCTACTTTCCGCATTTCCGGAAGCGATAGAACGAGTCGCCGAAGGCGCAATCTCGAGATAAAAAGCGAAGAGAGCGCACACACAATGACAAAGATCTCCATGTGTGTGTCGCAAATTTGACGTTGACTACATTTCACGTGTCTAACATGAAAGTTCAAAGTTAACATTACAGGAGTGTCAGACGGTTACACTCATCGTTAAATGTATAAGATTTCTAAATGAAAGTAGGCGATATCTTTTTCCTACCTCGTGCATGTCACTTGCTCATTTCGAATAAAGTTTGTGATTTGCGCGAAAGAATTTACGAACGCGATATTAAAAATGTGAATTGAAAAAAATCGCGTGATTACGAAGATTTCATATTCTTGTGATACGCTAAGAAGATTCTTCGCCGAATGCTAAGGATGCGATTTGTCGCGAGGATGCGAAACCATAACGGTGCGATACGGAATACGATAATAACGGTTTGCTGTAATAGCGGAGCATTCGAAGCGAGATAAGCGCATTCTCGTCGATCCTGCCAGCAATCTGGTGACGGTTACTGTCTGGCTTAACATCACAGCCCGGTTAATAACGCCGACGGAACAAGGAGAACGTCTTTTCCGTGACGATGTGAGGTCCAGCGTTCGTGACCAGACGAGTCGGGCGCCTCACTACGAACGCGTTAGGACGAAGGACGCTGGAACGGATGGAAGAAGAGAACTGAGAGCGCGAGTCAGCCTCGTTACGCGGTTGTTACCTGCCCATTGGCGTATTCGTTCGTTATGTCAATATTTTCAAAGATTTTCGAAAAATTACGTTTCCTGATTAAATACGATTTTTTACGCTATATGGCGATTAATATCGCTGTGACGTATGTCAAGTTACGATATATCATGATATATCATGATGTATGTTTTTATAACTCTAAAATTTCGATTTGGTAGACACAGAGGGAAAATGCAAGATCTGGATACTAAAATTATGCTAATTAAAATCTTTTTTAAAATCGATATCAGCTGATTTTGTTTATGTTAAATAATCTTATTTAAAATGAAATGATGAAACAATGTAACACAAAATTACAGCATTATAAATAGTAAGATGGTAAAATACGAATTATAATATGTTGCTGAATTCTAGTAGATCTTCTGACGCGCGAAGGCCCAATCAAAGTTCCATCCCCCTACGAAACCGTTGTAACCGTTGCGAATGCCTCGCCGCGCAATTCCACGTCAAGGAAAGCCACGATTCTCTCTTTGTAATTGTATACCATATCTCAGATCTTCGCGTGGTCACGATGCCAGAAGCTGAACGAAACCGTTTCATGCGCAGCGAACATGCCCGGCGCGATGCTCTGAAGGAGATTGAGATCTCCTTTCGCGTCCATCCGGAGCTGTGATTACTTACCAGCCACGGATCACGATGGGGTATTAATAACGCGCATTTCGCTCGTCCACGTGAATAGAGCTGGCTCGCCTAATTGAGCGTAATGGCAGCTATTAGACCGCCGTTTCATATATTTCCACGGATCTACATGTACCGGAACTTACTCTCCCTCTCGCTTCTTTCAAACTATTCGGAACCTACGCCAGATATTCCAAATAGTACGACGATTAGGGATTCTTGATGAGCGACGCGATGAACATAAAAAAGACGAAAAATATCTTCGCGATAAGATTTTTATTAATTTAGAATTTTAATTAATTACAATTTCTTACTATAATTTAAATTTGAATTATAAAACTTTTGAATTCTAGACGACATTTACGATGATATTTCTTACAAATTTCAGACATTATCCACATCGAAATATGTCGGCGCTCGTCGGCTCCAGTAACGGAAGAGACTCGCCATCGGGGTCTGTACAAGGGCCCTTCGGAAGGCACGGAACCCACGCCAGTGAGGGACCACCAGGGAGCCGCCACGCCCCCAGCGGACCGCGCTTACCTACGCGATCTCTCGCACGTACACATACTCGTCGCGTGCAAACATACACACATACACGCATACCTATACTGCCGGTTTCATACGCGAAAACGATTCGAATGTACCGAGAGGCGGAAGGTGGTAGATCCGGGAGGACACGCGGCGCAATGGCGGTCCTCGGATTACTCCCAGACTCGTGCACGCGTCCTTCCCCCGCGAGACCGGAACGGGTTACGAGAAAGGACAGAGATACGGGAGGAACGAAGAAGCAGTGTCGACAGCATAATCGTCGGGTCAGCACCAAGATTTGCCCCGTGCAAATATCCACGCCAACGCGACTGGACAAGTCGAGTCCTCTCACGGCCCTCGGGCTACCGGGGTTCCAGGGACGGGACGATCTTCTCGCGTGCACGAGGAGTGTCAGGGGCACGTTTCGCGCGAGATTTCTCTCCTTTTTTTTATGTTTGATGGCGTGGGAGACGAACGTGATAAAACCATTTGGCGCTTTCGCGAGCACCGCGAAACAATCGAAAAATTAATAATTTTTCGATATAAGCGCTTATTAAAGTATAGTATTAGTTAATTTTCCATAGATTTCCCGTTATGACAAAAAAGATTCTTCACTCACCTTCTGCTTACGAGAATCTCGATCCAGCAACAATTCCATACCGATGATTTATCGTGTCGACGATGATCCTACAACCTCGATTACTCCGCAGGCAAATGTCTTTGTTACGTTAGCACAGTCCACGTAGAGGCGTTACACCTGATCGAGTGATGCATCGCGGTACGTGCTCGATATCTCACAGGAGCCTCGCGTGGGATGATGGCAGGTGGGAAGGTCGGGAGGTGTGGATCAGAGCATATTCTTCTTACGAGTTCGCGGACCTGCAATTAGAACAGACGTACGGTGGGTGAGTGCGGTCCGGCAGTAAATCAGGATCCATTCGCGCGATGACAGCCTCGAGAACGGAAACCAGCATTTTGCAGCGTAATGCGGCGATGTGTTAGGCTGTATTCGCCAAATCGCTAATAACCGAACAGGAAAAACTTCCATCGACGGATTACTAACAAGCACACGCAAAAATCTCTCTCTCTCTGTATGTGCACTTTATTAAAAAATAAAAAATAAACTTTTCACATCTTTAACCTCTCCGCAGAAGCGCATAACAATGTACGTAAACAAGAACAATGGCATATTATCTCGGTAATTTATCGTGATTCATTCTTTGAGCACCAAAGAGACATATGACGTATATTGAGAGAAACCGCTTTGAAAAACCAGCCGTTTTCCCGAATACGCGTCGAATGTGAAATCACGCCGATAGACATTCGTCACGGTCGCGCCGATAATCTATGGCGCGAAAATTGGTACTCGTCCCCTCCTGGTGTGCTGTGCAGAGAAGACTACAGGATGATTCCTAGCGAATTCATAGACGGATAGGAATGCAATATTGCCCGCAATCAGTCACGCACATTCGATCCGGTCGGGCGATAGCGATAGTGCTCGAACGAGCGAGCGAACGCACGCAAAGACCCCAAATAACGAAATCTCCTCCTCATTTTATTACGCGATGGTCCGCAGACGCATATCGGACAATAAACTATAGCTAGTAGTTTGGGATTTGATTTGATACGCGCCGCGTATTAATCCCGACATATTTATGTCGCGGCGCGGAGGGACGCTCGCTTCTCTTCGTGACCAGCAGTTCAAGTGAAAACGTTTGTTTCGAGATGAAGCCGACCTGTGCGTTCTGTCAAAATTTTATCTCGTTTCATCAGCGTATATATTTTAAAATAAATCTTTCATAATCTCTCTCTCTCTCTCTCTCTAAACATATGTGTACTTTTCAACCACATATAATTAATACAACACGAAGTGATTTATATATGTCAGATTTTGTAAATATATCAGATTTTTTTATTTAATTAATTTAAATGATGTTTTTCGAAAATAAGTGGATAATTATTAATTCTAAATCAAGAACTGAAATCGTTGTTATACCCGTCTTAGTAAAATTAACGATAAAATAATGGACTTTAACACGTTGAATTGAGACAAGTTATCGCGTTAAAGAAAGCAATGGAGCTGAAGTTTTTCACTCGTTTAACGTCTTCGCTGAACAAAAGAAGCGTTTAATACAGCACTTTTGTTTTCCCCCGTAAAAGAGTCTGATCGATCGTCGTCGTTGGAAATTGTGAAGGTAAGAAAGAAAGTGTCGCGGAGGAAAGGGACGTGGTAACGACAGCCGTTTCGAGTTCTCGGGAGAGCTCGCAATCGACTTGTTAGCTACCACCACGCCTCGTTCTCATCTCGCGTTTTTCGTGAAGCAGGTGGAGATCGGCGTTATGTTAATGGAGTTTCGAGAGATCTCAGCTAACCATATGTTATCCTGCGCTGCGGCTGCGGAGGTGGGCGGCAAGGCTGGCCCGAGCCAGAAGTACTAATAGGAGCCCTTCTTCGCAGAAGCAACCTTGTGGTAAACGAGACCTCACCCTCTCGGCGCACCGATCATCTCGAGCGGCGGCCGACGATCTCCCGACGACCGGTAGGAACGGAAGCTAATTTGTAAATCATCTAGAAAAATCGCGCGTCCCGGCGCCGCCCCGAATTACGCGCGATTCCAACGCTAGTTCCTGTTAAGTTGATGATACCTCGTTACAACTTTGTTAAGAGTTTGATGGAATTACCCAGATTGTGCGAGCACCTGCGCGAATACATGGCAATAATAGAAATTTTGAGGCATTTAGATCTCAAGATAGAAACACGTATCATTAGCGTGGCGCGAAAACACTGGCTAACGAAATAAACTCGGAATTGGTATATCATTTGCAATTAACCGTAATTAACTTAATCTTTCTTCTTTCTTGCGTAATGCAACGGTCGACGCTAAACTACCACGAGCGCACAACGCGGCCGAAAATTAATTCCCTTGTCCGGTGGTGGGGTTCGAGATAAAGGGTGCACACGGGAGAGGAGTGATAGGACGTCGTGCAGCGAGGAAGGCGAAGTCGGCGCTTTTGACCGGGACACCCCGTGGTGCGCGACATGCCTGGTCTGACCGCCATTTAGCGTGAACCTGTCTCCGACTGGACCCGCTCGAGTCAGAGAGAGAGAGACTGCTTCTTCATTTTCGAAAAATAAATATTTCGATCGCGACCGCTCATTATATCTTGACTCTTATAAAAGCTCGATCGACCTTCGGCTCGAGTTAACGCTATCATTTGCATTTAACGACAAGATCTCTAAAATCAGAGAATGAATTGGAATTTTTTAATTTTATATATATATATATATACACACACTCTTTTATATTTTTTAAATTTTTTACGCGTCTGTATTATCTTTGGCACTCCGATCATATCGTCACGCGAATCGATTTTATTAAATAGAGTATCAGCAACGTGATATTTAAAAGCGACGACGTGATCCATAATGCTCGAATAACGATTGACAGTGCGACTGCGAGAAAAAGTCGAACGGAAGTTGAGACTTTTACAATCGAAGATCTCCCGTCGTATCTCGGGCGATTTACAAGGAATACCGAGCACATCGCGTGTTTGCATCGCGCTTAAAACGCTCGCCGGCCGGACACCAGAGCTCGTTCCACCTACGCAAACTCGTCTCGCGTTGGTGATCAGCCACGAAGAGAGGAGAGGAGAGGAGAGGAGAGGAGTTAAAGCGGCTGCCACAAGAGTGGTGCGCGCGAGCGGACATCAGAACTATGATGGTGGCGGTGGTCGGTGGTAGTAGGTCCGGAGTTATGTTACGACCGGCCATAAACGAAATGAGAAAACTGTCCAGCCGCCGTTGAAAAATCTCCGCGGAATACAAATGCTTGATTTTTTGACTGGCCGACCGCGTTGACCGTGCCTAGCGCGCCCGTTGTGCTTTTCTCGCGACGAAGATGACGCCCCTTGTCGCGAGATACACGCAAGAGGGTAGTATTGTAGAAATCGCCGAAAAACATATCATCTTGGATGGAGAATAGAGATTGAAATGCGTGCGCGGTCGTGAATCACAAAAACGGAATTTTTTCAAAAAACAGCGCGCATTAGTAAAATTATCTCGGTATCTTAATGAGAATACTTAGCATACTTTAATATCTACTCTCATTCGAAACAGATCGAACGTCACGGTATTCTATCCGTCGACGTGAAACTCGTAATTAATGTCGAGCGCTATATTATTTTCTTAATTAATTATCGCGCATGTGATCATATCTGTCGTCCGCAAGAGACTTTAAGGCTCTCTTGCAGTCTCGAAGATGCAATTGATGTTTTTTCGACATACAAAACGATCAATGATGAATCGATAATTACCGGAAGTATTAATTTCTTCTAGCGATATTTTTTTTAATGCGTAACCGTCTGATAATTCACTTTTACTTCATATATGATAATTTCTCGTTGCTATGTAATTTTCATAATTAAACTTCCTCGATCGACCGATGACCTTGTCCAGGTAATATTCACGATATCAGACTAATTTCATAGTTTTCGAATACTCTATATATTTAAACGCTGCCTGGCTAGATTAAATATATCAAGAGGTAAAGAGTAACATCGTTTACTTATCGTTAGCCACTTCAGCCTCAATATTTTCCACCTCATTCCTCAACCAATTTTGCTACCTGCTCTCTTTGCCATTCATTGATAATCATCCGCTACTTTAATGTTTTTTCTTCTGCTCCTTAAAATTTCAGATCGTGAAAAAGCGTAAAGAAGACTCGTGATATCGCAGCTAATTATATCTATTAGACGATAATATCTGAAGAATCCGAGCGAGTTAATCACATCGCCGTATAATATTTCGATTAACAAGCTCATTGTGCCGCGTCATGGGGTATGCTTTCAATTATGGGCCGTTATCAAGCATGTCAATTCGCAAAGTCTCGGAGAATACGAATCTCGAGCGTCGATTTTTAAAGACCGCCACGAAAAGGGGCTCCTCCTCCCTTCCTCGTCGCGGCTCGCAATTAATCTCGATCGTTCCGTACTCCCGCCGTCTGTGTGCGCACCGTGCTCTTCCGATCGTTAATTCGGCGCGCACGGAAAGAGGGCCCCGAGAAAGGGAGAAAGAGGAGAGGAGAGAATCCCCCGGTTCCGCTCGTAAGAAGTGAACACGATGACATTCGTACCGGGCTCGAGAAAACGAGTCTGAGTACATGGAAGCCTGCACGAACGAACGAACGAGCGAGCGAGCGAACGAACGATTCGGAATCAGATATTATCTTTGACGAGGCCCACGACCCGCCGTTGGTGGAGAAGGGCCGGCGAAGGAGCCCTTTCTCGGGGCCTCGCGCCAGATACGGATCTCCTTGGCGCCACCGTCTCGGGGCCCTTCGAGAGCCGGCCCTCTCGTAAGTCCTCTTCCAAGCGAGGCCCGCCGTCGGCTTGCACGAAAAGCCGCGTTTCGAGGGTCTTATAAACGCGGTTTAAGCGTAACCGATACCCCAGCGGGGGGGCCAGCATCGGGCTGCTTTTGCCCTGCTTAGTACCATCGAAAATTTCCCCCGATTGACAGCGGAATACCTCGGATTTTCGTCTTGAGCGCGTGCTCACGCGACGGAAATTTTAATTTTTGAAAAATGACAGTCGACGCTTTGACAGTCAAACATCACGGAATATTTTCTCTGGATGACAAAAAAAAATACGTCGTAGATAAAATATTGAACGGTAGGAAAGTGAAAATTCTTTATCGAGTTTTAATACGATCTATGTGCTCTATTACATTGTTTATGTATATACGCCATAAATTTAAAAAGATTTCATTTTATTTTATCACAGTAGAAACTGCTGGATTAAATCAAGCCCACGAATTTAAGGAGAAAAATAATTAATATTATTATTCGCGTTATGCTGAGTTATGTAATTTGAGATATATTATTAAAACATCGTGGTTACATTTTGTTTATTGATATATACGACTAAACGCTCGAAAATAGAATACGGTTCGATTGGTTCAATTTATTGCATATTTAATCGCGTAACTATTAACTTGTTGATTGTAAATTAATATGTTAACAGAGAGCAGCCCGCAATTCATTAATTATTATATGAATTTCGTGGTAACAAGAGTATCAAAATATAGAATACATGGCGACCCATAATCAATCAGTATATAATTTTTAAAGAACAAATTGTAACAAGAACAATATCTGTAATTATATAAAATCAAATTCTGATATCATTAACAATCTTTCAAGCTGGATATAAAATCTACGAGCACTTATGTTAATAATGTTCGTATATGTCAATTTCACAAATTATGTAAATCAATAAAAATTCGCGATACTTTAATGTGTTTTTTTTTTGGCCGGAAACACAACGCAAAGTCTCGAGGCGCCGACGTAATTGCTTTCGGGTTAACCGAATTATTAATACGATCGAGTGGGAAGAAGGACAGCGCCGCACATTAAAAACGCGCTTCATTTCGAGAGGAGAAACCTCCGGCGCCGACGAAACGGCCGAACACGCACGGGAGAACGCCCAGTCTAGGTAGCATGACGTTGTAAATATTTGCTGTCATCGGCGGGGCACTGTCGAGGGGCCCATCTTGTCCCCACCTTAATAAGGGTACGTGGGTACCTTTTCGGAAAGCGTGTCACCTGAGCCTAGTATCGGACACTGATGGTGCGGATAGCGGCGCTTTGTGTCTTTCCCGTGTACCTCTCTCCCGGTCTTGAAGATCAACTGCTCAAAAGACCTGCTCCGGCTATTCGTCACTTCCGTTCCTCCCCGGCTCGATTCGAGCGAGCGACAAAGTCGATCCGCAAAATCCGCATTGTACGCGGATCGCGATTCTCGGTTAAAAGAAGTGGCGCCGGGGAGGTAATAAAGTAATAATCGCGCCTTTCCCTTTCGAAATCCTCGTAAAGAATGCTTGCGTCTTCGCTTAATAAAACTTATCTCTCTACCTCTCTAAAAGCACTCACTTAGCAAAAATTTGTGCACTAAATGGAAAGCGCAAGGGAACATTATCTTATTTACAATATCAATTATGACTTTCCGTAGCCACTGGAGATAATTTTTTCAGGAAGAAATGTCGAGACCGTTAAATCATCGCGCTCGAAGCTCAAGATACAATAAACCGTCGAAAAAATTCGAATGCCGATGAGGTGGGGCGGACAGGGAAGTCGTGGTCAAAAACGATACATCACCGAGCAGAGATCACCTCTCCAAAGTCTCGTCATGAGAACGCGTCAAAACGTCACCCCGTCGCGTCTCTTTCCGAGGAGAACGGGCTTCTTCTTTTACCTGGCCGCGCTCTCTCGTGACGCGCAGCTTTGTCTTTGTGTGCGGAGGGTAAACCCGGGGAGATAATTAAAAACCGGGTAAAGACGACAGAGGTCTAGCCGGGCGGAGAGATGTAGGAGTCGGTAGATCCAGTCGACGGAGGACAGTCGGAGATGCTATCTCGAGTTTACACCCATCAACCGCCACTTCCTCCCTTCTCCCAGCGGCCACCTTCATCCATCTACTTGTGTGTAAGCGAGCAGTCGCCCCCGGGCCCGATGATACGCGCGCGTTCCTGATCTTACATATATGCTGTCCCCACGCTGTAAAACCCGCTGTTCGACAGCCATCCGACCGTGATACGGACACACGTAAATATCATCGAAAACGTGGATACGACGTGCTCCTTTCCTCCTCATCCCCTTCTGCCCTTTCTTTTTCTCGGAACGATCAGAACGTACATCATCCTTCCTGTCCGGGTATCCTTTCTTTTAAAATCTCGTTGGAATTCGACGTGGCATCGAAGATACCTTCGAGATCTTTCGCATCGATTGCGTCCGGCTTCACGTTGATGGTGGTGGCGGCGGCGGTTTTACATCGATACTTTATCGAGAATTCGAATTTGAAAAAGCATCGAGAAATCGAGCGCTTAGCTCGCCGAACGCGTGACGAGTTAATTAAAAATGTAGGTCGAACCTGAACGGATCGCACCACGCTTATTTGTGTTCTCGATCGGCAATTTGTAGCTTGAGGAAATATATTAAGATAGAGATTCCGCGAACCGGAATAATTATCGCTCGAACGACGATGACGACGACCGTTTTGCGCTTAGGCAAGAAAATCGTCAACGTGTCGCGTTATACGTAACATATACGGAAGTCGCTGAACGATACGAGTAACATGTTCGTATCGACGCAAATTTCGAAGACAAGGCTGTTTCGTTAACGCGACATAATTTCGTTCCAAAATTTAGCCTCTTTACTTAAACTGAAGATCAACTGTAAGCACGTGTACGTTTCCTCTGTCTTCGACAACAGATTAGAGAGCGTGTATCGGTCGCAGGCCTTTACGTAATAAGAGGCGTACACGGTAGCGCGGCAAGACGTGAAATCGGCGCTGTTTGTCGTTTTCGCCTGTACGCGTTATACCGGTATCGCACGGCACGGTGCAACGCGGCCCGGCTATTTGTCATTAGACAAGTATGGGCGCGCGCGGACCTCATTATCCGAATAATTAAACCTTATTATATGATGTAGCGAATGCGGGCGCGCGAGTGCGCGCGCACGCGGCTCGTTATCTAACCGGTTTCGTCGATGCGCGTCGGAGATAAACTTATCCGGCGTATAGGAGCGCTTGTAACGTATCAATTATAATATGTAAGGCCGTTCGTTTTGCGCGCGCACTCACGCGCCTCGCTTTATCGCGCCGTAAAACACGCTGCGGAAATGCGTTCCGCTCGATAAGCCAAGATATTGGGAAAGGCGGAAAGAAGCGCGTAAACGAACTCGCTCGATCTCGCTTTCTCGAATCGTAAATAATGTAACGACAATAATCAATGAATCGATAATAGATGATCGTTTAGCTTAAAGAAATGTGTGACGAAATAACATGCCGATCAAGTCGAAACGCTGCACACTGAAAAAAGAAACCTGACAATGATTAAAAATGTGTTTTGTTTAATATATTGATGCAATATTTAATAAGTATTACCAAGCATGATAATAGTAACATTTGGCAATAATTACTAAATAATGTAAAATTAGCGTTTAGTTGGTTTAACTCAACGTTAATTTTTTAATTAGATTATATTAACCGAACATTTGATTGAAATTATTTTACCAAAAGCATTAGTAGCTAGGCTTTATTATCAAATATTATTATTATTATTATTATTGCATGTGTGTTTATTATTATTATTATTATTAAAATAATTATTATTACTCTAATTTTTTAGTACGATTCTAGTTTTTCTTTATAATGAATATTAAAGCTCTTTTTACAGTACACTGATTTCAATTAAAATTTCAAGCCTAGCTAAAATTTACGTGTTCAAAAATGGAAAGTATAATTCCTAATGCCACATACTAATCGCCGATTCGGTTTTCGGAAAGAACAACTCTTTTTGTTAATTTCTTTTAATCTCTATTAGCAATACGATAGAAACAACGCAGCTGATTGCATCTTATATGTTAACGAGCCGTATCATGCACCGTTCATCGCCACGGTTTTAACACGTTGAACACATTAACGCGAAACAAAGGCTTCGTTTCGTGCCAGGAATCGCATCGATCCATCGCGTTATGAGAGACCGGAGATGTCGAGCCTTTTCTCGAACTCCGAACGAACGAGACCGGCGAGGCGCGTCGTTTGAAGTCGCGAAACAGCCGCGAGAGAGGTGAGTTCAGCTATCTCGCCGTCGCCGCCGTCGTCGTCGCCGGCATCCCACCGCGATAACGCCATTATGCGAATTCGCGCGATTTGCATATTTCAGAAAGCGCTGCACAGGAAAGCATAAACAACTCCGTTCGCAACGAGAGCGCCGCGCGGCTTCCTCGTCAGATGAGTTACACGCATGGAAGATTTACGAAAAGAGAGAGAAAGGAAAAAAGAGAGAGAGATAGAATGTATATTTTCTTTTTCTTTTCCGTACCTCCCTTTTTCGCGCTCTTTTCCTTTGTATTTTTGAATTTAAGCGCGCGTTGTTTAAATTAATCAAAAAACGTCCGACGGAAAAATTTGAATTTTCTTAACCCAAGTGTCTAGATATTTAAAGACTATATCTAGATAATTAGAAATTATATTTATAACTTACGAAAAAGAGTGAATAATCTCTCGATTTTAGGGAGATCGATTAAAAGTGATTAAGCACAAAAGCGATTACAAAAACCAGCCACGTTCCGACGCCGTCGGATTTTCGGAATCCTGCGCGTTTCTCCATATTTCCTAAAAACGCATTTTGTGCACCAAGGCACTCCGATCTTTTATAACGCCAACGTTATGGCGCAGGCGAGCTCGGCCCGGCGGCGAAATTACTTAAACTTTATTACACCATAACGCACCGTCGACGAACCACAAAAGTTTTAGATAAGCATTGGCCATGCGACCGTCCCGGAACATTTCCTCAACGATCAATCTCAAGAAAGACCCGGTATACCCGGTGTCTCTCTCGCAAGTCTTTTGCAAGCTCGACTCTTACTCTCTAAATAGGAATAAGTGTATTATTTTTACACTGATTTGCAATGCTATACTTATAACTGTGATTATTAGTGAGTATTCACTGTTTTTCAGCGATTTTGATTAAGAGGGGAGTACTTTCAATCAGAATCAGTGTATTATCACTGAAAGACAATGCATGTATCACTGATTGATATAGTTATAAATATAGCACTGAAATCAATGAAATTTCATTGATTTCGATTTAGAGAGTACATTGTTAGATTAATTTTTCTTACAAAACTTTGTAACTAATAAACACCTAATAGATAAAGAACGTTTCCCTTCAAATTGTCCGCCGTATTTGGAAATCGAGATACTCCATGTTTCGCGAAGAGATCTCGTTTTATAAGGGTCTTCACGGTTGCTAACGGCAATCCAGATCGTCGTCGTCGTCGTCGTCGTCGTCGTCGTCGACGTTGGCGTCACTGTGGGTGACAAATCCCGGAACGCGAAAGTCAGAAGCGACGAAACGCGTTCGCGTCGGGATGGGGGCGGGGGGAGGGGGACGCGACGCGCGGTTTATTATCATTTTATTCGCGGGTGCTCCGCGCGCGCGAGATGCGCCGCGTTATAACCCGCCGTCGGCTTCGTCCACCCTTCTTCCCTCCCAACCCCTCTCTCTCTCTCTCTCTCGCCATCGCCATCGCCATTCCCGCGGCGCGCCCCGGGTCGTAATCCCCCTTTTCTACGTCCTTAAACCGGGTTCGCATGGAGGGCCGAGACCCCGACTGCGGGTCGCTCTCTCGCGCGACACGGGGAACGTTAAAATTTAAGGTTTCCGTCGACACGTCGCGACTCATAAATTTCCGCGCTCGAAGCCGACGCGGGGGTTTTTTTCCCTACCTTCTTATCGTCGCCGCCGACGCCGCCATGTCCCCCGTCGCGATCCTCCGCCTCGTCCTACCGTTTTCACCGCCGCCGGCGACAAATTATCCGCTCGCCGTGTCCGCGCGTTTCGGCGACGAAGCGCGGATCGGCGTTTCCTCGGTCAACGCGCGTTTTCGCCGCGAAAAACGTCGCTCCCGTCCTCGGAGTCGGATTTTCATACGCGAATCTTCACGCGCTTTCCCGACGCGACGGGTGCGTTTGAACTACTGACTTCGCGTAATGAGCGATACCGCCCCCTGGGGGATAATGAAATCGAGAAGGCAATCGGAGATTGGTCATCGATGCGATTGGACTAACTTGTCACGCACACGTTGATTCCGCCGAATAAATTAAGCTTTAATTCTCTTTTAAATTCCGACCATGTTATATCGTATGAATCATGTTACACATTTCACCGAGCTCATGGTGATTATAAAGAAACACATCATTATTTCAATTATAATTTTATACTTAATAAAATTTAGTTTTAATGCGTTTGACCTGTGATGTCGGTCTAACAGTCCACGTGTTGATAACTACGTGTTGATATTCTTATTCTTTTCTTAAATTATTTATTATATCGATTTTAATTTAGCTGAAGATGGCAAAGTTATGTCCTGGTTTATTATTGTATCATTAATAATAAATCTATATTAAATTATATTCCATCTAATGCTCGTTCCCTTTTTTCTTACGTTATTGTTGTTTAATTTATTTTTTGTAGGCAATCGTTCGACGCGGGGGACCCGAGTTTCAAACCAGAAAGTCCGAATTAAATTACGAGTACATCGTATCGATTGTTGTCTCGACTTTCTCAAGTTCGAAGCTTTGAAGTTTCAAATTCATACCTGCGTCTATGTTCAGAGCACAGTCGCGTGATATCACGGCTTTCGAACCAAAAAAATATACCGCGCGCAGAGTTTTTGTTAAACCCAGTCTCCGCGGTTAAAACAATCCTCTTGCCTGCCAAAGAAAGCCCGTACAAAGGAATTCTTTCGGACAAAGAACACGCTTTTCCGATAACAAGAACATTTTCTTTTTTCAAACAGGCAGACTTCGGCGGGAGAGAAACATTTTTCTCGTTGTTCCGTCGTCGCTTTCGCCGACCGCCGGTGCGGCGACGTAACGGGAAATTTATTCTCGACACGAGAAACAGGTATTTGCAAAATTTCCGAAGATTTCCCATCGCGAGCCGCGCCGAGGTCGCGATGCTCGATCATGCGAGCGCGGAAAGGTGTCGCCATCTACCGTCAGCGGGTTACGTTGCGCGCCAAAACGGCGTACGTATCGATTGGTAATTGACGCAGCGAAAAGAACATTAATTTAAATATTTAATTGGAACGCACGTCTACCGCTTCGTGAATATTTTAGAAATGTTGAATAAAAGAAAAAAGACCTTGGAAAACAAATACCTAGTCCGTTAATTCCGATATCTAGGAATATTAACAAAATATATAATACACAGAAAAAGAACTCGATTTCGCTGAAATATTTAAAAATTTAGTTACACTGAGAGAAAAGTATTTAGTATTTGTGACTATAATCACATGGTAAAATAAATATGGTTAGGAGCATTATTTTTATAGTCACTACTTCTATAATGTTAGTAATAATAATTATATTAATAGTTCTGTTAAAAAATATATATGATTGGCATGAAAGAAATGTATGGTTGTCCCCCTAAGGGACCTGTATTTCTTTCATGCCAATCATATATATTTTTTAGCAGAACTATTAATATAATTATTATTACTAACATTATAGAAGTAATGACTATAAAAATGATGCTCCTAACCATATTTATTTTACCATGTGATTATAGTCACAAATACTAAATACTTTTCTCTCAGTGTAGATATTCTGAAAATAATTTTATTGAACTATCAAAATAGTTAGGACATCGAAAACGTAGGACACTCGAGCGTGATGAGCGATGCTATAAAAAAAATTGATATTCTAGCAACCAGCTCGAGTACATAATTATTTTAATGGTCCAACAAAATTATTTTCAAATAAGTATCTAGCTAAATTTTTAGATTTTCAGCAAAATCATTCTTTTCGCGTATATGATTTATATAAAACATTATTCTAACAAAAATATATATATAAAATTAAATAAATATATATATGTATATATAATTAAAACGCTTACGAAGAGTTAAGATAGGGCGATAAAGAGAACGTACCATGTACTGTCAACAGTTTATTTTGTATTTTTTTTTTTTTTGTTTCGCTAAGTTATCGGAATGTTAAATGAAACACTTGTCTCACAATATAGAACTCTGCGCGAAAACTCATTCGTAGACTTTTACAGATAACGGATACGCACTAAAAGTGGTATAAAAACGTCTGCTGTTCGTTCTTCGCTCGTCGAGTAGATCGCCGATGTAAAGACAATCGTCATCGAGATAATCGACGTCGTTCGTCACGACAACGGATGAATATCTCGGAATCGTATTTTTCGATCTCGCTCGCCAACTCGCATGAAACAACATATAACAGTCTCTCGTACGTGGCCGATAACGCAATCATTGCTCCCGTTTAGGAAATTCGATGATTCCGGGATGATTTCGAGCATCGATGCACCAACGCGGATTCGAAAATCTTCCCTCATTTTTCTTTTTTTTTTTTTTCGACCGTCAGCCACGAATGTGGACAATCCTTTCGCGTCGCGCCAAATTTTTCAATGTTTGCCTTACGGCGATAGCATTAATATTAATTAGATGATAGTATCGTGTTAAATAGATAGACCCAAAATATCGCGCGCGATGAGACGACCGTTGTGCTTCGCGGCACAAGATTTAAATCGGATTCGTACACTTCGTGTAAAAAAATAACTCGTAATTTGGTTGCAAGGTCGGAAGGTTGCACGTGAAATATTATACCGCGGAATTCTATGCGAAATTAGGCCAACGATAATTACAAGAATATCTTTTCCGTTATAAAATTATATCGTCAATTAGATACTAGAGTTTCTCTATGACGCCTATAAAAAATATCTGCTCGAGACTACGTATCGGACCAGTAAACGAATCGATTTGCAGGAGAATAAAAATATTAACGATCGGGGATTGTATAGGGCGCCTCGCCATTACGGCCTTAATTACGAATTAACGCGATAATGGCCCGGGCACTCTGTATATCAATCTATCGATGATCGTGTCCGACTATCAAAAATTTACATGGGCTATAAAAATAACGTTCGTTCGTTCCAGATATCTCTTTATAGGTCTTAACGCGATCCTTGTGCCCGCCATGTGTTAAGGAGTTACGATAGCAAACGATACACATCACTACCAAGCAACAATAGCGAGTAATGTTAATACTGTCCCCGCGACATAATAAACGTTTATGATAAATGTCCGTTTCCTCGTCGCTCTCGCATCATTGAAAGTTTTCCAAGCGTTTGACAATTGATTATTTATATTTTCAAACGCAAGATGCATCACTCGCGTTTCGATTTATCCGATCGCTTTCTCCATTCGCGTTCGCAACCGGCAATTCAACGCCGAGCATTCGGGCTATCCGCTCCTCATTCTGTATTCAATTAAGAACATGATCATTATAGTCACACCGCAGAATAGGGATCAGACGGCCGCGTGTTGCCGGTGAGAACGCGCGAACCCTTTTCCTTTCCACGACGCAATCTCGCAATTTCACAAAGCGCTCTATCTCTAGATCTCGCTAATTAGTTTGCACTCATCAAGTAATGACAAGCCGTGAATAATCTCTTAGGCTAGCTCTACCGTGTACATACAGCAAGCCGTACAATTATTGCACATAATGTCCGTCTCTACGACCAGACACGCGTTTAGTGATATTTTTGGAATTTCTACATGATGAACGCTCGCGATATTCGTCGAGTAACATTTAATGATAATGTTTCCTCTACATGTTACATACACAAAAAAAAAAAAAAATTAAGATCGGGGCTATTTGATTGGGCTCCTTTCGGCATCCAGTTGCAGTCTTACGATTAATAAAAAAAACAATCACAAAGGCTAATCGTATTGTCGCAAACAATTTGAGAATGCTATTATTATATAAGTAATAAACGTTTATTTTCAAAATAATATATATTAGTCAACGCATAATTGCATCCGAGAGAAGCTTATTTTCTGGTCGCATTACTTGCACGTAATCTAAGATGTGAAATGATCTTATTGCTTGATGGGATAAAAAAACGTGACGAAATTAAAGTATTAAAATTGTTGCTTGAAATTGCATCTATGAAAGCGTGTAATTTCACCTAAATGTTATGGTCAACGTGCGATTTAAACGAAAAACGACAATACATTATCGGAATAGAATATGGGAAGAAAAACTAGTTGCACTTATGTGTCGCAAGTATAAAACTTATTACTCAAATATCTCGATCGGTGTGTCCTGAAAATTACAAATATTTGGATATATACAAACTTATATACAAATCATTTGTTCTTTTATACACACAATATTTACTATTGCGTTTATATCCTCGTTAAAAGAAGAAGCGTATAACGTCAGTAGAAAAGAAATACATAAATATAATTCACATTTTTTAATATACACATAATATCTCCTTATCGGAGTATATATCAAGAACAGTTACACACAGGCATAACGAAGATATAAACGTCACTTGTATATGTATATATTTATATGCACGTATCTATACATACATATATAATATATCTGTGGTTTGTACATATACAGCATTACATTACAAACGTATACAATATTTTACACTGTGATGTACATCTGTATGCCCTGAAACAAATATAATCATTTTTTACATTCTCTATTCTACAAGACTGAGTCTACATGATGTGTTCACAATTCACAAAGGGAAACATACATGATCGTGTAGTCACAAGGTATTTTGCATCAACTTACAAAGTCAAAAAATTTCTACTTCGTATTTCGCCTGTTGATGACTTTTGATTATGTAGTCGTATGATTTTTGAGTTTGCAAAATCGACGTATTCACAGTGCCGCTTTTTCGAGCACACTAATGATATCGTACTTATCAAAATCCCGGCTTTATAAGTATTTTGGATGGAATGGCTTTTATGGGAGCCATGTTTTTTCGCCTAAACTCCCACGTTTGAAAACCGCGTGGCAAGATCTCGTAGGAATGTAATAGAATCCTTATGGCTAATTAACAGGGGTCATTACGACCTAAAAATTCATATAAATCAGCAAATGAAATTCGTTAATACTGAGCGCCGCGTTATCATTACTTTCTTCAGCAAGACAACACTTTGATTTATATTTAACAAAAGCATCTCCAGCCCGAGGTTCTGCGTCTGTATGTCTTGAACATATGATTTTTAAATTTCAAATTCGATTTCAACAACAAAATAAAGATACCGCTTTCTTTCAGGAAGTTTTTAAAACAATATTATATTCAAAATATTGCGCTCATTAAAATCAACATATAAATTCAATCTTTCCTCACTCATTAGACTAAAGATAATGGACGAAGTAATCTCTGGCTAAAAAGTTAATACTGCAAACTAAGCAAGTTACTTGTTCGGACCTTACTGAGTAAAGTTTATGAATTATGAGTAAAGAGATCAAATTAGTAGCAAATGAGATTCATTCATCGTCGGGGATCGCACGTTATCTCATAAACTGTTATTCTCTTTCTATCACGCGCATTTTGATTTATAAAGCAGTACTTTCTATCGGTGACGTCGGACGATTAGGTGTGCAGGATCTTTCAGGTGTGTGGCACAAATCCGGCGTATCTCTCATTTGCGCGAAATCGACGTCCGCGAAAAAATCGCTTTTCATAGTGCCGAGTGCACTGTCGGAACCGAAACTATCCTGTCTGCAGATGTCAATATTCTTATAGCATCCGTTGTACTCTGTCAGACTGTTCGGCGTCGCCTTTAAATCACTACCATAAATAGACGAAGTCAACATTGGGTTTTTCGGACCGTTGCCCATTGATCTGGTTCCAACATCATGCCTGTTTTGTTTGTTATTTATACTGAAGAGGTCATCTTGCTTCGAAATGCTGGAGTTGGAATAAAGACTGTCCGTATGATACAGGCCTGAATTTTGCTTTCCAAAGGAATAATCTTCGCGAAAATCATCCTTCGTGAAGGTATTAAACGGTGAGTAATCTTTGTATTTAGACGTGCAATCTAATACTGTAAGGCTTCCCTGTCTTGACAAGATACTGCTGACATCGGACACATTGCTCTCCTGCCTGGACAGTCTGTCTTTAACGTCTTTCTCATTTCTCACGACGTTCTCTTGGCTTGGCGGGACTTTTGATTCTACGTGAGATTGTTGAGACAAAACTTTATCTTTGACTGTCTCTTTATTGGAAAACGCATTCTTCGACGTCTCCTTAGTCGGCGATATTTTTGTCCTTCGCAGATACGATCCGGTAGAGGGTTTCGGATTTTCGCTAACTGCTCTCTTCGAATCGGTATTACTGCAATTTGCTGTATTATTAATCGCTTTATTTTCCTTCTCCAGAGCGCCGATAGATTTACCGATTTGCTTTAAATAAGAACCGACGGAGCAAGCAGCATCTGGTATTTTAAATTTGCTCTCTGACTTTATCTTATGACCACTTGTATCGTTACTCTTATCTGCCGATTTATGTTTCAGACTGTTGATCTTGTATGAACCTTTACTATCGATATACTCTGAAGCGTCGGATACCACGCACGGACTCGCATTTCCCACGTACTTTATCTTCTCTACAGGTACTCGGGTTAGATTATGTTCATTCGTGTCGATCTGTTTCGGATATGTTTCCTGCTTTGAGTAAGTGTAAGTATTTGGAATGTCGGGAGGCATATCTTTTGATTTGATATTGTTATTTCTGAGATACCGTTCACTAAAACCGCTTGAATCGGATGAGATTACGATATCAGGCTTTTCCTTGTCGGATACAAAATCTTTTGATTTAGAATTTTGCCTCGAGTAACGTCCGACATTGCCCGAGCTATCGTTGCTCTTGCTATTTTGCCTCGTGTACCTGTTACGCGGACTTATGACTTCAGACACGTGAAGCGTGCTACCGGATAAAGGCTCTATCTCACGTTCTAGAGTACTGTCGTCACAACCGCAGGATCGCTTTTTTTCTTGATGTATCTGGCCCTCCTTAATAGGTTTCAATTGCGGTGCCAGAGTTTCCGGAGTTGTGGATTCGCTGCTACTTGGACTCGGTCCTTTATAATTTCTAATGTCAAAGTCTAGATCTGCTGGCAATTCGGCACCTACCGACAAATGCATTGCCAGCCCTTCTAGCCAAACCTCCATAACTTCAAACGGTGGCCTCTTGTCGGGATTCAGATCGCAACAAAGAAACGCAATCATATAAAAAGTTTCCGGGCAATTAGAACAAAATTTTTCCTTGAAAACATTTTGATTTAAACCGAAATCTGAGGATCTCGGTAAATAATCAGGATCTGCCTGAACTCGACCTATGATCTCGCAAACAACAATGCCGAAGCTGAATATATCTACTTTCTCGTCGTATTTGTTGCCTTTCATCATCTCGGGAGCCATCCAGTAGGGGTTTCCAACAACTGTGTATCGTTTCTTTCGTTCTTTCTTCGAAGTCTTCACCTCTCCGTCGGAATGTCGATTGAACTTGCGATTGTCTGGCGAGCTACCATTCTGAATGATTCTCGCCAGACCAAAATCAGCAACAACAACAGTTTTATCTTCGCGAACGAGACAATTGTGCGAATTTAAATCGCGATGAATGATGTTCATAGAATGCAAATAGGCCATGCCGGCAGCGATGTCTTTCGCGAAAGACGTACGCTGTTCCCACGGCAATGGTTCGTTCGTGTCGTGAAGCAGGGCCCTTAACGTGCCACCTGCTATGTATTCGGTAACCAAATGCAGTTTCTTGTCCTTATAAAGAACACCAATAAATCGAAGAACGTTGTTATGATGTAATGACCGCAATACCGCAACCTGTTAAATTGTTTTCAAAGGGAAGAATGCATAAGATCAACTGAATCTAACAATTATTTAATACTGGAATGCTCAGAAAATTTAAGCCTTCAAATATTAAATTGTTTATATATCAAATATATTATTTTCATTTTTATCTTATTTGTGTATGTTAAACTTGCATTAAAAATGTTACCTCTTTTAAAAAGTTCTTTTGCGCGTCCTCGTCTACTCTGTACAATTCCTTGAGAACCATCACCTCATCCGTGTCACGATGCGTGACCTTGAATACTTGTCCAAAGAATCCTTTGCCCAGAAGCTCGCCTTTCACTAGATCGCTCGCTCGAAATATTCTCTGATTCTTTGGTTCTACGCGGAAGGATCTGGTGCGGCTTAGATCGTAAGAAGGATTCGTTGGAGAAGATCTGCAATGAAGTTCGATTTAATGAATCACATCGTAATTTATTGGCCGATTGCTGAATGTTTCTGTGTTTATCGTCCTACCCGTCGAGCAATCGCGACATAGAACTGCTACGTTCTTTATGCATAGGATCTCTCGTTCTTCGTAATTGTCGGCTCCGCGCACCGCTAATGTAACCCTCGTCCCGACGCTTAAACAGTCGCTCTTTGCTTTCGGGACTTGTCCTGGGACTACTGACACATGTCAACATCGCCGAAGACGGTGAGGAGAACGTGGGCCGTCGTGATACTGCATCTGGATCGTGCTCGATGGTCAACTAAAACGCCGAACATATTTACCGTTCAATTTAACCACACAAACTATGCCAATAAGATAATATACTGCAATAACACTTCTGCTTACTTGTAAAACTGTGTCCGAATATTGTATAAGATTTTCGATACTTTCTACCGGCTGATCTTTAACGGGGGTGCCATTTACTTCCAAGATTCGATCGCCAATGTGTAATGATATAAGATCGCTCGACATATTCAATCTGCAACATTCGTTTCACAAATATTTTTATTGTTACTATCTAATTCGCAGTAATAAAACATGCAAATATTTGCATGCATTATACTTTCCTCACTGTAATACAATCATATAAAAAGACAATTCAAAATAATAACTGCCAAGATGATGAGATAACTTCAAACATCGATAATAAAAGTAATAATAAGTAAATATACAAAATTACAAAATTATTAAAAGTCTTTTACGTGAAATGAAAAATGAAACATAAATTTCTTAATCACAATTATTCAGTTTGTTACATATATAATTTCAAAACTCACATACAAATTTGTTACAAAATAATATACAGAAACTTATCGGGAAACATAAAGAGGCAACAAAGTGTTCCGAAATAATATCACATTAACTATTGTTTGTAGTTAAATCACAAAACAGCTTGCACCAAATCCATTATATGTTTAAAAGATGATGTGCGTAAAAGCAGTTAATATTTGCAATTCTTTAACAATTATCTAAGGTCATTCTAAGACATAAATTGTGATTTTTTTTTGATAACCTACATTAAGCACACATGCACGTGATAAAAGAAATTATGATAATTTATATCTAATTAAAAAATACATATATATAAATTACAATTATATACACATTATAGAAAATTGCATGAACATATCTTATACATTTTCACATGGAATTAACATAATTGTTACTAAGATGGGAGCACAGTCTGTAGAGTTAGCAATATGTAGTGCATATTATTGATTTGTTATGCAATACCTATGATTAGAGAAGTGGCAGCATAGCCTAAATAGAACCTCCATCACAGAGGCTAGCAGCTTACTGATCTTTCCACGAATATTTCTCATTAACCTGCGTTTTAGTTAAATTATTAGAGTTAAATTATTACAGGCTAATATACGTTTATACCAACTCTCTTAAATAATCATCAAGACTATCATGCACTGTTAAATATTTTAAAAAAGCGATTATCTTGGATATAATTCTGGGAGGAATAAAGAAATTCAAATCTATTTTTATCATAATCAACAATTATGGCTCATATATATAAATCTGATTCCAAGAAATTTCGTTTATATGTTAAACGCATTCTGGTAATTTAAAGATAGCGTATGTAATAAGATATTCAAGTGTGTAAAATATATTATCATACATACTCTGAAATGCGCAACAAAGCACCACAACTGCGGGGATTGGGAGCTGTGTCTAACGTGAGTTTAATTCCTCTTTGCTTATCCGGGTCTGTCGTGCTGGGAGGTATTTCGACCAGTCTAATGCTGTGTGGTTTTCTGGCGAAAGGGTAGTTCGCCGTCCTATTGAGCGGTTGCATCTGCCGCTTGTAACAAACCCCGCAATACAACTTGGACCGTTCGACGAGCGCATAACTCTCGCCATCTCCGATGAAAGCACCGCACGAAGTACAGGCAAAACATTCCGGATGAAACTTGTGATCGCCCGCCAGCATGACGGGGCCTGTGATGATCTGGCCACAGTCTTGACATGCTTCGCCGTAAGCGGCCCAATAATCGTCCTTACAAAATAGCAAGCCATCTTTCTCGAAGTACCAGGAGGATAGGCCAATGTCGCACGCCGAACATCTGAAAGGCATTAATTATTTTATACAAAAATATAATCAATAACTTGTTTCATGATAAACATATTTTCTCAAAAAGCTGTTAGCATTTTTACCGAAAGCAATCAATGTGCCACTCTTGATTCAATGCCTCTATAAATTCGTCCTCGATAGCGTTGAGACAGCCAGCGCATATTAACGTTCCTCTACCTTCCCCTCCTGGGTCTAAAAAATGATAATAATAAATAGGCAGTGCGCTGCACATAATTTATAAATAAACTAATTTTGATTTAAGTTAATTTTGATTTTTTTTTTAATTAATACTAAATATGGTATAGTATTACGTTATCCTACTAAAATAATTATTTGAAATAGTGTATATATATATATATATATATATATATATATATATATATATATATATAGCAAAAAAACAAGATTTAAAAAGATTATTATTTTGTATCGACACATCAACATTTGTTGATTTTAAATTTTCGTAATCATACCAAACATTATGCACTCATGCGCAAAAATGTCCTTTGTAAGCATATATCGACCGACGGATGCACGCGTGTGATCATCCGAAATGAAAAGACAGGCGGGCCCGAGGGATGTGTCCCGGGAAGGAAACGTGAATCACGATTGACATCGGCTATCGTGCGAGTGAGCAGCTGACAGCGGAGTCCAAGAATTGGAGCGCGACGCACGGTTCGCGCGACGCGAGACGCCGCGTATCGCGGTGACGGGGGATCGTCGCGAGGAAGTATAACGCGATGGAACGAGTAAACTTATTAATGCGGGAGCGTGGGCAACGGGAAGGAAGACGAGAGAGAAAGATAGAGACGCACGCACACACGGAAGGTAGGACGCCCACGCGATGCGCGACGCGCTCGACGTTAACGTTCCGTCGACAGCACGTCGCGCGAGCGGCGAATCGTCGTCGCGACGTCCGACGTAGTCGTCGAGAGCATCGCGCGACCCGATCGCGCGATGTCACGGCGTCGTTTTTTCGCCATGAGAAGAAACCTACCGCTCGTTGTGACTTCATCCATCACGGAACGCACGATTGACACACTCCCACTCCGCTGCCATTCGCTCGACCACTGGGCGCGGGACTCGCGTAGATTCGAACTCGCGATTCGAATCGCGTTCGCAGCGACGCGCTGCGCAAAACGACCGAATCAAGAAGCTTCGGTGGCGGCCGAACAAATAACGGGTGAATTCGTTTATGCAGTCACTGCTGCAGAAGGTGTCATTTTATCTTTGTTTACGTCCAATGAACAATGAAGATAAAATGATATCCTCTGCAGCAGTGACTGCATAAACGAATTCACCCGTTATTTGTTCGAGATATGAGGCTCTATAAGATTCAATTGAAGAGAAATGACGATAAAATTTGGAAATTTGGCTTTAGATAGTTTTTTTTTAAGAGCAGAATGAAAGTTTGTCTTAGAATTTTTTATATAATTTTTCAGAATTTTTGTATAATTAGAACTTTTATAACTTTTTAGAAAATTTCTTATATAGATTTTTTTAATTTTTTGAAAACTTTTCAAATACTGAGAAAGTTTACATATTTTCTATAATTTTTTATATATGTAAATTTTGAAATAAAATTTTTTAAATTTCTAAAATTGTTTACTTTATAATTTCCAATGAAAACTTATTATATAAAATCCAAAGAAACTTAAGATATATTTTTTAGAAGTATAATTTGAGATATGGAAAATTTTTTAAAATATTATGAGATTTTGAAAATTTTTCCATCAATATATATGAATGCACTGCTGCTATGAAAATAATAAAATGCTTGTTAACGCATTGATACAATTGTACAAGAAATGATATTCATGGATCGGATTATGCATAATCTGATTTTATATTTAAAATCATCTTAAATATGATTTCGAGATATTATATGATTATTTCATATATATAATTATATATAATTATTTGGCTTGGATAGAATCTTGAGACTAAGACAGCTTAAAAAAAATTCTAAATATCGCCTATAGTCCGATTCTTATATTTTTGAACTTGCGATCATTTTATTTTATTTTATTTTATTTTAATTAGATGAACAAAGATTCAAGATTTTAAACATAAAGTCGGAGTACGAATATCGTTCTATGTGGAAATTTATCGTCATGATTAATTTAAAAAAGACTATTTTATTTCCGCTATAAATTTATCTACTTTTGAGCACAATATTTCAAAATAACTAATTGTAAGAAATACAGATAAAAATATTTGTACATTATCCTACTTAATCGGATACATTATGTATGATTTTCAGACTAGACTACGTAAAGGTCAGAAAAATATTAAATACTAAATTATGGCACACTTACGACACTACGATGCACTACACAAAATGCTATACAATTTTACTAATAGTTTGAATATGTTATATTGCTCTCGATAACAATAGCGAGAGAAAGAGATTAACATATTATCGTTGCCGTAACGAGCAATCCTGTTTTCCCCTGTAATATTACAAAGCTTGCAGAGAAATTTTATTCTACAGAAAGGACTCAAGGACTTAGCTTTTCTTAATTCTTTCCTAAATATGCTTTTCTTCTTACAAATAAACCAAACTTGATGGTCCAGGCTATAATTATATATATATATACAGCGGGAAGAAATTCCACCGTAAACTCTAAATAATATTTGCAGTCGCACTGTTGCGATCCATATAATTAACTTAATCTCTAAAAACGGTACATGCACGCGTGACAGCGAGGACGGCAATTCGATATGAAATAAATGATATGGTCAGTGTGCCGCGTATTGACCATCAATTCTTTTCCTCTTGCCGATCTTTCCGAGGGCTGCCTTTCTCTCCGAATTCCAAATTCATTTGTTCACATTTAGAGGCATCATGGGCACATATTTGTCGCTGGGTCGGAACTTGTATTGCGAGCACAGTCGATCCGACTCAGCCTCCGCATAGCCGTTCCTGCAATAAGTTTCGTCGATCAACATTCGTCGAATCTCGACAGGATAATTCGTCAAAGCGGTTTGTGAAATTAGTAGAAAAGTCTTCGCCAGAGCATTGAAACTGATTATGTAATAATTTCGCAGGATGAAGGAACCTTCACCACAACATTGAAATTGATTAGATGAACTGGGACATAATTATGGCGCGAAACCGTCACCAAAAGCCACGTATTACGTTGGAAAAAAGATGAAAAAAACATTTACGAGGGACCCATTTTTATGTTTCGGAATATCTTCAGAAAAACGGCACATCTCGAAGAATGTTTCTCTGTCTGACCATGAAATCCCTGAATACGAAGGAGATGATCAACGGCACTCTTTGAAATCTTCTATTCTCCGATAAATTATTTCGGAAGCGATTCAGGGACCTCTCCCATTGTAAATCGCAGCTAAAACGATTCTACGATGTAACAGCAAGAATGTCGAGATCATTTTTTTTCACATATTTTTTAATTGACATAACAATTTAACGATGAGATTCTACGTGTCTAGTGACAAAATTTTTTTATTATATAAATATGTGAATATATAAATAAAATATGTCAAGTTAGACCAAATTTGAAGGATTTCAAATATTTTATTTTTGCAAAGAATTATACCTTTGCCACTGCGAGCACGGTCGTCTCTCTTTGAAGCAAGTAACCTGGATCACGTTGAAAAAAAGCGCACCGAGGGTATTGGCCACCTCTGTATTGAGATTCTGTAAACATCTGCGGAATTTGGCGTCGCAATCGCAATGCGAGCGAGTAAATGGCGAGCTATTGCATATGCCGTGTATGCATTGTTGTGGCGCTATCGTGTACGGGCAATGGTCGTGTTCTCTGCAGCAAGCATCCTCGACCGAATGTTGGCCCAAATCGTCGTAGGAATTGGCCACGTTGCCTGGTCCACACCACTTGGTGCCCGGATATATTAGACCACCGCCAGGCGCTTGATTCTGAAAAAAGAAGTTTTAGAAACTTCAACTGATTATTCCAATTATTATTTTTAAAAAAATTTAGAAGTAAGTTATTTTTTTGAATGTAATAATATTTTAAGAAAGAAATCAATAAGCGAGATGATCATTGATATTAAAATATAAAAAAATAACTTAATTTTGGTTAACTACGCTGAAATGTTTTCAACCTATCTTTTAATAATAAAACGTTATTAAAAGCGAATTCTAAATAATAAAAAAAAGACCCAGATATTATTATATATTATATACAATAATTTGGAACATTCGGAGACAATGTAAGATGAGTCTCACCTTTCCCTTGTCTCGCGAAGCCTTACAGGTTTCTACGAGGTCGGCAACGAGGTTGCTGGAAATTTGTCGAACTTTTCTGGGGTCTGCACCGAGAACCATTCTCTGGATGACTCCGCGATCGTTGTAAAGAGCGCAGAAGGGTGCGTCGGCGTTCAGCTCCACCATCCTAGACATGGTAGTGTCGGCAACCAGCACACTCGCCCCGATTCTTTGGGCCCAGAGGATCGGCAGAACAGCGCCAAACAGAACAGCGAACATCTACGAACAGTGAGAAACCATAAATCAGATCACATAGAACGAATTGCCGAAAAACGACTATGTTTCGACAGAAGTTTTATCAAGCACCGCCAAAGAAAATACACGAAAGTTTTCAGTATTCTTGAGTGTCAGGAATTTCGATTCACGAGCGGTTTGCTTTCAAGTAAAAAATAAAGAGACCCATTAGTACACTCAAACATTCGATCAGAATTAATATTTGACCGCAATTTAAAATGGTACTCTTCGTGTCAAGGCTGCTATTAATTCATACTCCTCATAATGCTCATAAGGACGAAAATATTATTTATATCGACGCTATACAATGTAGCACAACTTGATTATGTAACAAAATTAACATATTTTACAACTTTTTGGTTACGCAAGCACTTGACGATTTTGTTAAGTATTCGGTGAGGATTTATAATGGCTCTTCGTAGTGAAAGGCTTAACAACTAAGTGTGAATCGCCCACTTATCATATTGCTACATAGAAAGAACAATTTTGTCGAAATATCTAAAAAAATTAGTTAGATATAGATCTGAAAAATAATTTTACTGGACCATCAAAATAATTATGTAGAAAACTCAAGCATGATGAACAATGTTGCAAAAAATTTTGATTCCAGCAACTAGTTTGAACATCTTACATAATTATTTTAATAATTTATTAAAAGTATTTGTATCTAGCTAACAAATCTGTATCTAAATTTTGAGATATTTCGACACAAAATCGTTTTTTCCGTGCATTATGATGGAATATCCATTTTTAAAGTAGACGAAAGTAATATCATTCGTTAAAGACTAGAGAATGGGTGTCGGTGACGGAGTCCTCATCTTTCAGCGGATACATCTAATTCGGAGAATCGAACTAGTCTGCGACCTCGGTTCAGTTTGGGTCATTTCAATTCAGGCCGATCGCGAAAGCGAGAGTGCGCGTCCTGAGACTAGGCACATGTAACTGCGTGTGGGTCATTAAAGCCTATTGACGAACTTGTCTCTTGAACCTGCCTCCCAAGAGATGTCCACACATTGCCTCACAATTAATTCACGTGGTCTGAAACTAATAGCCAACGGCCATTACTCATCGCGAATTATCATTATCGAATCATCAAAATCGCTGAATTCTCGTCTGCTTTGAAAGATAAAAACGCGAAATAATAGGAATTTTTCGTGTGCGAAATATCCGCTTTTGTGTATTAAATCTGTGCCTTCAATATTTTTTATTTTCAAAAAAAAAATACATTATTCCAATTTACATAGCTTAATGTAATTTTTTACGATTTTCAGGTAGCCATTAAAACCTCTATATTTCGAATGATCAGCTTGTTAAAATACAATTATTGATAATTGGACGATGAACCAATAAATTGAAAGTTGCAACATATTACATGAAATTTTAAAAGAATAAGCCGATTATCTTTTCCATCGCTAAATTATAAAACCATTCGTCTGTCCTTTCGAAGAAATAATCAAATTCGAAAGTGAAATAAAATATAATCATGTTTCGTGATATGTGAAATATTCGAAATGCCTCGGGCGTCGAACGCACATTCTTGAGATGAACTTTGCGCAACGAAAACAGCTATTACATTTATTTTTTCATGTAAATTTTGTAAGCAGAAAATATTAACTTTTTTTATTATTTCTTATAAAAAAAAATTTTCTGGCACGAAAGCTTCAAATCGTTACTTTTATTTTTTACAGAAAATTGAGTGCCGTTACATAACTACAAAAAATATTACATTATTGCTTTCTGTAGTCTCCAATAAATAGTTTGCAGATATGGGTCAACGAAGATCAAACTTGTCTCTTGAACCTGCATGACGATGTATGTCAGCAGGACAGCTCTATTATCAGATGCAGTCTGGACGATTGTGACGCACCCATACGTTTCAATGATCATCGTTTATTGCTAATCGCGATTATTATCAATTTGACCGACAGACACTGTCGTGACGGAAACCATCGTGACACGAGGCGTGAAATGAAAATATAAAAATATACTTCGTCATATTTTTTACGTCACATTATCTATATTTTTATTTTTTAACAACGCAATCTTTACACACACAAACACACACACACACACACACACATACAGAGTTAACACAAATATTTATCTTTTAATATTCAACTATTAAGAAATGCTTTTAATATTCAGCTATTAAGAAATGAAAAAAATTATAATGCATCTATCTTTATATAATATTTTTTTAATAATTTTCAGTACTAATAAAGTTACGTAAATGTACAATAAAATGCAATTAATGGTAAATATCCATCCAAAAAATTATTCAAGAACAATGATAAAATGATAAAATGATACAATGATAAAATGATTTCAAAGAAATCGTCAATCTTTAAAATGCTTTGAAGAATCGGAGATAATTTAATTCTATTTTTAATACACACATGCACAGAAAGAAAAAAGGACAGAGATTTAAATTTTAAAAATTTCTTTTATATCCCTATTTAAGTAATAATAAAAAATCAAGTTTAATTTTTTAATTTTTATATATATAATTTTTACTTTTAAATTTTTAATTTGAAATTAAATTAATTTAATTCTCTGCCGAGAATTTTTAATAAATAGTAAAATAAAATAAAAATTAGTAACAAATGCTGTAATAAATATTTCAAAAAGTCTTTCTTTTTTAATATAATTCAAAGATTATTAATAAATTGACATTTTCACACAAATTTTTATACGAGGTAAAAAAATGAAATAGTTTGAACGAACTTATCAAAAACGTACGTCGCTCACAAGGCAAATCATCGATACGCGATTCGGAGATGACCGAGACAGATGTCCGAGACTGGGAAATTCGTAAATATGACTAAAAGAAAGAAGAAGGTACGAAAATACGCGAAGCGTATTTTCCACCGGTGAATGCGCGAGATCACCGGTGCGAGACTAAACTGCGCACCCCCCATTGCTGCTGCGGATTGCACACTGCAGTGCGTAACGGGAAGTAAGAAGGGTAAGTTGTACTTACGCTTATGAAAATTATAATTTTGTCAGGACGCGCTGGATACACTAAATTAATTAAGTCGTGAACTATTGCTGACAATTAACTTTAAAATTAATTATTATTAATTTAATATTTTAAATTATTATTAATTTAATATTTTAAATATTCTAGTAATAAAAAATGGAACGAAAAGACAATTTCAATAGTTGTCAGATAAAAGATGAATTACATTACAAAACGGTTACAGCATAGAGAGTGTAATAGATATATAGCGATAGTTGATACACTAGAATTATTGAACCGGAATGTCTAATAGCAACAAGAACGTCATTGCATGAGTGATAAGTATTTTTATCGCACAGATTCTTTTTTTACATTCTTTTAACAAGTTTCGAATTCTTATATTCAATGTGGTACAATGTTTTGAGAGTAAAACGTTAATAGAATGTATAAAATAGAATGTGTCCTATTGTTTGCAAATTTTCACAATAAAGAGAGATATCTAATAATTTCAGATTCTGAAGTTAATTTGCGCGAAATTATATTCATGAATAAAACGTCAGTACTCATGAAAAAAAATAACATTAATATACTTAAATCTTAATTTATAATTTTTTACAATTAATCTTCTAATATAAAAAATTATAAACTATGTTGTGCGCATCAAAATGAAACATGCACAAATTTTATATTTCAAAAATTTAGCACGCGCGAAATTGTTAGATATTATATTAGCAATGAAAAATATCATCAAAATAAAAATACTAATATTTATATTAACATGAGCGTACGTACGCTGAAATTTGACGTTGACTTAAATCTTGAGATCGTGAGATGATGAGCGGAAAGATATCAAAGGTGAGATGTGCTGCTCGGAACCACAAAATTCGCTCGTCTCTCCTCAGCAGTCACTATCAGACTGGTGATTCGTACGAGACGTCAGAATACTAGTAGTCACGCATATATAAACGCGTGCATCGGTCGCATTGAGGGAGAAATCTAAATCATGTGATGGAGATTATTTATATAGAGCATCTCGCAATTGATTTTTTTCTATCATAAAACAAGAAGAGATATTTATCCGTAAATAATTCCAAGCAAAGGAATGAAAATTAAAATTACATTAATTTTGAGAGACTCATATTATGCTCATGTTATGATTTACGCTCTTTTGAAAAATTTATGTGTGAACAATACAAATAAATTTAACTATTAGAGAAAGAATCTTTTAATTTATTAGTACTTGCGATATTTTGTCAGTATTTTGTCGATATCAGGATGTCTTAATTTTGGTGAATCAAAACATGCAAAATTAAACAGCAATGTTAATATAATTAATTATATTCTTATGTAAAAGATAAAAATATATATTATGCTTTTGTTTTAAAGTTTTATTGAATATTTAACAGTACAATAAAACGTATGCGTATTCGCAATATTATCCCTAATTATCCATAATACAGAATATTTAATCAATCAATTCTGATTTCTTTTTTATCTCAATTTTACGTCCAAATTCATTATACATATATCGTCATATATATATAAAAGAAAATCAAATGCATTAAAAAAATGATCTTATAATATTATAAATCTATCAAACGGGTAATACAAACACTATCTCGCATCGAGATCGCAAATAATATAATAAAAAGTGGTGACGAGAATTTTTTGTTTGCGTGAATTTTTAAGGAATCCACTCCACGTCGTTGGTCTCCAATCTTTCGCCGCTGTTCTTATAGCGGCGGTCGTTCCGCTCTGTCGTCGTTGTCTCTTCTGTCCCGGCTATTTTGTGATAGACACTGCTTCCTTTCTGAGCGATCCACTCGACACCATCACCGATCTTCTCGCCCGCTTTGCGTACCACGTTACCGAAATTCTCAGAAGTGAAGGTGTTGGGATCGATGTTGATGTCTAGAGTATTGTTGCCATGCGGACAGCCAGACTGTGAGATAATGCTCAAATCGTATGGATCGACGCCGTATTGACTCAATCGATCACGTATCATGTCCACCAGTTTTTGATCCAGCGTCCTGGTCCTCGAGAGGATCGTCGCGCTCTGACGATGAGCAAACGCCAGCTTTTGGCACGTGAATATGCCGGCGTAAGTGTCGTAATCCGTCACGAATATCACATGGGACGCGCTTCCGGCAACATCTAAAACACAGGTACGAATTTTAGTTGCACAACGCGATAGTTCGACTTGCAATTCGTATGCAAATTATTAAGCGCATTGTTTATCGCGAGATTAGTACGTGGCAATTTTATCTTCAATTTGCCTAATATCTTGTCATTTATACGATTCTCTCAAATTGAGGACGAGGCTGTAGCTATATTTGAATCTACATTTTGCAGGTAATACTTAACTTAATTAAGTTTGCACTGTGCAATATACAAAATTTTTATCTATCTATTCTTTTGTCTCCCCCCCTATAATATAAAATTGTATGCGTTTTCGTTTATTGTATCCGTCTTCTGTTTTTAAATATTATGATGTTGAGTTAAGATACTTACTAAGAGGAAAACGGACTTCCATACGTCCAGGAGTACTTGGTTCGGGTACAGTCAACTGGCCGGTGTAATGATACTCGTGCTTCAATGGCGTAAGACCTGTACATACGCATCGAGCAATTACGGATAATTCATCCCACTTGCTAGACATTTATCCCATTGACGGGCTCTTTTATGATTCAATGGAGCCCGATGACGCGCTTCGTAGAATCTCCTTTCTTTACCAATTGCGCCGATTGATTTTTAATTGCCTTACCTAAGATCAGATGATCTGAATCCTGCGTTATCACGTACTCGCCCGGTTCCTCTCCCCGCGTGTAATTGTAAGTGATGCACTTGCTACCCGTCGACGTTTTCTGGATAACATACCACAGGCCTAGGAACTAAAATTTTAAACAAATCGATTACTTCTGAAACGAATTAATTTGAGTGGATAAGATAAAATATTTGACAAATTATTACAGAGGCGTCTTTTCGCGATAAAGATAAGATGATATTCTCGCATAATATTTTTTAACATAAATTGTTCGACTTACTCTGCTCATCTGGAAACCCTGCATAGATTCCACAATGGGACAAGAACCCATGTGATACGTATGAGCCTGAGCAAAAGCGAGGCATCCCGCCAATATCAGACACCAGGTCAAGGATCGCATCTTCTGGAAGAAATAAATAATATTTTTTAAACGATTCGGTTTCTTAGAAGATTATTATATAATATAACTGGTTTTTCCTACTTTGATATAAATGATTAAGTAACTGTGTTTACGCATTTTTTCATCTTTGATAACGGTAAAAAGATTTGCTCATTAATCACTTGTTACAATTATTTTAAGTCTTCTCGTCATTGTAACAGTAATGATATCGAAATAATATACAGAGTGTACGGAAAGTGTCGGAATTCCTTAACATTTCAGAAAATAAGTATTTCTGAAAAAATGTTCTATATAAAAGTTATAAGGTTTTGACATGACACATGAGGATAAAGATAAGGACTCCACTCGTCATTTATCACTCCCATAATATTTAATGACTCCAAATCCTCTCTGTTGCGTATGTGTGCACGTTTGTGTTTGCATATGTCGCAAGAAAGATAAATACACCACGGTTTACTCTTATTTCCAAATCTCATAACTCGGAAAATACTTAATGGAAAAAAACTATATTAAAGTGTTTTGAAAAGTTCTCAAGATCACCCAAAAATATGCGTTTCGGTAAAAAATTATTTCTATAAAAATTTCATTTTTACGTGACCTTAGCAACACTATCCAAAGTCACATTAATATTGCTAAGCAATGTGTCATTTAAATCCTACAACTTTTATGTGGAACATTTTTATTTTTCGAAATATTAAGGAGTTCTGACACTTTTTGTACACTCTAGTAGAATAAAAAAATTCAATGAAAGAGCATCTATTTAATGGCAAGTGTCTGCAGAACACGTGGACGGTGAGCGATTTAAATCATTTCCGACGCAATTACAAAGATTCAACGGAAATGGTAACGTCACGCATTTTTTATTATTTCAATACGACTTCCTGGGTGCGTCCGTATATGTGCTTCGTGCTCGTCGAGGAAAGTTTTTTAAACTCGTATACAGACATGATCTCGGATTTCAAGTACAACTGGATGGAGCATGAATCACACTCGCCTTGGACACGCATCATGGAGCAAGGACCTCCAATTTGTATTCCCGTATTATTAGCGGCTGTACACATCTCTATCTTTCTCTTTCTCTTTCTCTCTCTCTTTCCTCTCTCTCTCTCTCTCTCTTTCTCTGTTCTACATAATAATAAATGTGATGATTGATAAATACACGATTAGGATCGACCTATTGCGACCTTTCATTCTGCAATGTTAAGAATATTTTCATTCCATGTGCGCGCTAACGTAAATCAATTAGTGTTTCTGTTTCGAGAGAAGCTCTTTTTTATGCAAGATTTATCAGGATCAGGATTTATTTCGTGAAAAGAGTAGAAATAACACTTATTTTTAATTATTGTTGCTTTCTTTTTTCGCCCCATACAGGAGACAATGCGTTCAAGAAAAAAGTAACTTTGCAATTGTTATAAGACTTTTTTAATATGATTGGTTCTTGCCCTTTGACAATGGATCTAAATGTATAAACTAATCATGTTAATTAAGAATTTTACAACAGTTGCAAAACTGCTTTTTTTTTGCAGTTAACAAAGCGAAGTCTTTTTTCGAATGTATGCGGAAGGCGGAATAAAATTTTTGAAGTAAATGAGTAGAATCTTAAAGCCACGATATGTACCATCGTTGTAGAAATATTTACATAAAGAATGAGACCAAGGATTAATGTGTCGTAGAAGAAGAGATGTTAAAGCTACGAGCTCAAAAGTGTATACTCACTATGGAGGTTGCTGCCGTCGATCTCAGCGTTCGCACTATAAACACGAGTCGCACTAGAGAGATGGACTTTATGTGGCTTGTGCCCCACTCTCGGAGTGCTCCACAATTACAGGTCACATATATATTTACCGAGACACATACGAACGAAGATCGAAATACTGAATGTCTCGCAGTTTTTTTTCTAAAATAAATCCCGAATCGATTTGCACTGATTCATCTTTCTTTTTTATGATAAATTTGCTATCTTATATATTACATCATTTCTTTAAAAAATGTGAAATCATAATTATTATTAACGATCAATTATGTCCAATGAGCATGATGACGCATCAAGGTATACGGAAAATTAGTAATTCTCAGAAGGCGCACGCATTTAGTAATACATGAACATATAATGCTAAATGTGTATATTTAATGTTATATGGCATATATGCAATTCTCCCAGGTTTTCTCAGAAACGATTGATGTGATTTGTATGCTCTACAAATGACTATAGGTAGCAGACAATCTGAGAGAATGATTTTTGTTTTTATACAATTGATTTACACGAAATGTTGACACAATAAAATATTATTTATTCGTAAGATACAAAATTTTTTACATTAAACATTCTTAGATTAATGCGACCAACGCTTACAGTATGTAAATTTTCTGCTAAGGCACACATAGACGTAATACAGTAGATTCTATGGTTAGTTATAAATTACTAATCTTGTCTCCTATTTATGATTGTATTTACTAATTTATAATTGTAAAATTTTTAGACCAGAGAATATAAGGCACAAAGATAATCAGAACTGTCAGCTTATTTGACACATCATGAGTTGTTCAAATTTTTCTTTAAAAATTGATTCTTTTTAAAGTGAAGCATATAGGAGACTATGTATCATGTTGCGTAGCAAAAGTGAATTAAACATAAGAGTAAGTAAAATACAATGTTCGAATATAGTAATATTAACATTTATCGAACAATGATCAATAAAATGTTAACATAAGAATATATATGAAATCATTAATCGGCATCATTAATTAAAATAATTGTGAATGAAATACTGCATAAAACTTTCTTAAATGCAATATATTACGCAAAATACTATTATTATATTTTAGTAGTAACTTATGTTATGCGTGAAATTTATGTAATTTAATAATACTTGTTTTCACACAAAATGAGTTCTACTAAAAAATACAAATGTAAACTTCAATCCATAAAATAATTAAAAAAATGAAGGACATTTACTCAAATAAATTAACTTCAGTACACCTTGAAACATACTCTTCACGTAGTCACATGATTAAAAACGCAAAACTCTACTTTTTCTCGAGTAACTTTTATGCAGCGGGTATTTTGCATGTATCCAAATCATTAAAGTAGGGATGTTGCAATGCCGCCCGTGCAGATATTCTGTAAACAGGATCGTACGTGAGCATAGATTCCAATAAATCCAATCCATCTTCATCTAATGTCTTCACTTGTGACTCCAAATTATTTGTCATCCAATTCGGGAATGTCGTTTTGTAATCTGACAATTGTGTTACGCCTGGCCATATCTCTTCTGTAGGCGTTCTTAATATTCTGCGAAACAAAATCATAAAATGGAATCTAAGAAATAATATTTCTAATATATAAAAATTTTACCGGAATATCCTGAAAAGTTGATCAATCTCGCTGTCTCCCTGGAACAATGGTTTCTTAGTCGCCATCTCTGCAAAAATACATCCGATACTCCACATATCAATCGCGCATGAGTATCTAGTAGCACCGAGAAGAATCTCAGGCGCCCTGTACCACAGAGTTACAACTTCGTGTGTATATATTCTGACTGGAATTCCAAATGCTCTTCCAAGTCCAAAGTCTGCTACTTTGATAATTCCAGTTTTATCGATCAACAAATTCTGTGGTTTCAAATCGCGATGCAATATTCTACGCTTGTGACAGAATAGAATTGCACGTGTTATCTGAAATGGTGAGCAATTGCATTAGTGCATGACCAATTTTCCAATAAAATTTTTCATAACAATTTAAGTGTCTAATAAGGTATCCGTTCTTTATAGCTGAACTAGTGTGTCACACTCATTGTACTTAAAATAAATATATAGGATAGCGTGAAACTATTCCATTAGTTCCAACTTTAAAGTGATAAAAAAATTTATGGCAGAGAACAATATCTTTCTTGACTGAGTAACTGCTTACAACTACATTACACAAACACGACTGCTTTTTTGAGAACAAGCATGACCTTCTTCAATATGTACTGTTCAGAAACATAAGCATTATCACGAAATGGACAAAAAAGTTCTGTCCTATCTTATATTTGGTGAAAGCAAGAAAAATTTTAGTATAATCTAATCTTTATTTCAGCGATAAAATATCTTTTATCTTAAAATAACTACTATAGCTTCTTAGAACATTAAGTCTGTTATCGCTGGAATGCATTAAAACTTGCTATCTTGTTTTCCTTAAATATGTATCTGTTTCATTTTAAGTATGAGTGTACACTAGTTTAGCTACAAATAATATATCTATAATTGATAAATAATTGATCTTTTCTTCTGGGACAAATTATATGTTATTAAAGATAAAGTATTTTTCTATGTAAACAAACCTGATACAAGTATGATTTAACTACAGCTGGTTCCATCAGTTTATTACCCAAACTATCCATGTATTTTTTCAGGTCCATAGTAAGATACTCAAAAATAAGATACAGCTTTGATTCCTCCATTAATACATCCATCAAGCTCACTATGTTTGGATGAGTTAATTCTTTGAGCAATGAAATTTCTCTAATAGCAGTTGATGGTATTCCCTCGTCGTCACTTTCTAAGCGAATCTTCTTCATGGCTACAATTTCTCCAGTTTTCTTGTGTTTTCCTTTGTATACTACTCCGTATGTACCTAAGGAATATCAAGATTTAAAACAATTTGCTTTAAACTCTATACTACGATATTTTCTTTTTACGTTACAATTTACTACACAATTTGCTCTATACTTCTATATTTATGTTATTAACTAAAACATTTTGATTTATATGTAGCTAAAATCAAATGCAATTTTATAAGTTTTAATTAACAATTAAATGATGTTGCATTGTCAACTATAACTCTCTGTTTGGCCATAAATGCTCCGATATATACATAATTTTTAATTCTTCATCGTTACAAAAGAGACAGGAATTTTTCATTATATTACATGCAATGCTTCGGTAATCGAGAATCGCTCAGCGAATATTCATTAATTATTATCACGTGATGCAAGTATGCGATGCAACAGCAGCTAGACAACAACAGGTTCTCGTATTTTCCGTACACTCACCTTCTCCGATTTTCTCTATTTTTATGAAGTTATCCATCGTGCGTGGCCGAGAGAACGCGGACGTCAGTTCGACAACAGTCACCGAGATTTCACAGAATTCTTTTCACGATTCGACTGGGAATCCAGTCCTCGCGTCTCTCACAAGCCTCGCCGTGTCGCCAATCACCTAACGAACAAATTCAAATCAAACGTCGACACGCCATATTGGTAAACACCGCGAATGCGTTTGAGGAGACGCTGTAAATCTACAGTGCATGTGACGTATACTATAGATTTTCAGCGCAAAATTGCTATACATCTCCCCGAACGCAGCCTGTACTTGCTGCACGCAAGCGCCCTCTCAGCTGCTAAGCTTGCTGTATACTTCCGTTCAATACTTGTCTGCCACGTTTATCCGCGAATATTCGAGTTTTTAGCAAGATAAAAAATCTTTTATCAGATAAAAACTGCTATAATAATTAAATTAATACTAATAGATGAAAGCATTCGAACAAACTGAATCTTAAAAAAAAAACTATTCTTTGCATAATAATTTAAATGGTTAATTTATTATTGTACTTGTTTATATATCCATACATAAATTTAGGGCAGGAGAAACGCAAGAGAAACTTCGTTTAGATGAACAACGCACTTGAGATTTTTTAGATAATCTTAATAAATTTATTTTTTTTTTAGTGCTTACAACGCGTAAATACATAACTTCATTGCAATTTTACGATGAACTCTGAACCTGGATTAACTGCAGTTCGCCATCGTTCTTGCAGGAAAGACTTAGAAATAATTATTGCGATTCGGTCTGAAAAATACCGAATCGACGTTAAGGTCGCTGAATTGCCGAACGTAACTCTATTTGCGTCAGTATCTACCAATATTTATGTAAATGTAATTAAACAATGGGCATGAAATTCCAGTGCATTTTATCGTGGAAATTGGTAGCCACCGGTTGCATAACCCAATCCTACGCCACGTTGCGTGTGCGTGGTAGCACGGGCTACTTCATATTGTTGCTCCATATTGTTGAACATCTCTTCCTGCTTTTTTAGAATATCCGGTTTGGTTCCTACTGCCGGCGCGTTAGGTAGGTCGCCCTTAATACCCATCAGTCGCTTAAACTTGGCCGTCACTTTTCCATCCTGATCGTGCGTGAAAGTCGTCCCCATCCACGTGTTGGCAGTGGAAGCCGCGGTTGACGTGCTGTTACCGTCGTCTTGCTTCGACTACAAAGAGATAAACGCGATTATAGAAGATTGCATGTCAGATACGCCGATTAAGAATACTATTATGGCTGGATAATCATCACCTTGTTCGCCCACAGCAGCTTCCTCTTTTGGATCTGCTCCGCGTACTTGCCCTGCGTCGCCGTCGCCAATGGATTGTAGTAGTTCTGTTCACCCTGGATACTGCCGAGTATGGCGGTGTCGCCACCCTCTGGTGGCTTCAGCTCTATACCTAGTTTCTCCAACTGGGCCAATTTGTTTCGTCCCTTTTCCTCCCGGTAACTCATCGTTCTGAACGATAGCGGTAGCGCACGGTCTCTCGATCGCGATCTCGATCGCGTGCGATCCCTCTCCTTGTGATAGCTCGAACGCTCGTCCCGATATCGATCCTTCGACCGGTCGTCCCTGGAGTATCGCCGATCTCGTTCATTGCGGTCGCTGCGATCCCTGCGTCTGTCCCTGTCGTTCCTGTCGCGATTACGATCCCTCCGGTCATCCCTGTAATGATGATCCTTGTCGCTTCTCTCTCTGTCATCATTTTTTTCATCCTTGGACGATCCAAGGGACGTTTTGCGCTTATCGTCGTCCCGATTTCTCCGGTCTCTACTTCGGTCCCTGTGATTACTGCTATTGTCACGTTGTCTTCGATCGTCATAACGGCGACTTTTGTCAGACGCATGACGACTCCGATCGTTACGGTCTCCTCGCCTATGATCGTCTTTCGAACTCGTATGATTCTCGTGATCGGCTCGCCTGTAAAACGATTACGTTCTGCAGGGGTATACCACACAGATGCGTATTATTATTCTGGACATGTGACAGGTGTATAATTTTAATGAAATATAGTTTTTATTTATAATTTAGATATAGTTTTAGTGAAATGTATCAAAATTACTGTGTTCATAGCAAATTTAATATCCATAAAAATATCACTAGCACCTGTACTATATATAATTAGCAAACCAGCCTACCTCTGGTCTGATGGAGAAGGCAAAGCCCGAGAAGATTCTGTTCTCGAGCCAAAGGTAGACTGAGTCGTCGTAGGACTGTTCGCGCGTTCGCTACTGGATTCCCTGGATGAATTGTTGTTGTTGCTTTCCTAGAGAAAAGAAGAATTATCAATTTTAGTATGGATCTCTCTTACATATTCCACTAAGTAAGAAATAACTCTTAATTCCTACCACAAAAGCTATTTTAAAATGCATAACTTCAATACACGCAAAGTTGGATTCTCTGACAGCGAGTAATATGTATTAGAGAAACCTACATTTTATAAAGACAGAGAAAATGCTCTTACATAGGGTAAAAAGAAACATAAATTTGAAGAATTTCTCTCTATAAAAAGAAATTCAGTTTTTCTTGCATCAGTTCTTCTTGGTTGTACTTGATTGTACTGAAAAATTTGGCGATTTCACTCAGATTTCCGCGTATCACTCTATTTAATAATATAATCTATATGTATCTAATTACCGAGATAATAGGTAAAATATAACCAATAAAACAACCATATCACAAAAAGGAGAGAGAGAGAGGAATATGAGGGCCCTTCACATCAATCTACCTCTGCAGTTAGTTATCCCGAGTATACTTATACACGTGATTTCTTTGATGATTGATGTTTTGTTAGTGTTACCTTCTGTCAGCTTCCTCTACTCACCTCTGTCTTCTGAATAGGACTTGGGGGTAGTCTTGAAAGACCCTCACACAGCATAGACCTTGCCGAGATGCGTAGATATTGTATCATGTATTACCAACAGAGCTACGTGTTAATATTGTCTCACGAAATGGCACTATTCCCATTTACTTATTATTTAAATTTTAATTATGTGAATGATAGCCTGATTATCCTGCGTTCGGTAAGGTTTCAAGGTCCTGTCTTATTTGCATTTAAATTACGAGTAATAAATGTGGATTTTTTGCCCAACTTTCCCTAATAATAGATATTGCAGCTTGTACCAAATCCGATCTATCGTCAATACACAAACATTGCTTCCTGTTTTGCAAATTGCATTTGTCACAGATAGTTAACTGATTGATTTGACGACATGACCTTGCAAAACCGGATACTATTCCCTTTATCAGGCCTAAGACTTTGCATGTACAGCACCCATAAAGTCACTGCGGTATCTTCTTAGGCATTGGCCGAATGTTTTGTACTTAACAACTAAGAATTAAAAATTATCGGCGTGTGGTTTCGCTATACCTCACTCATGTCCATTTGTACCGGGTCGTAATTGGCGTCACTCGCCCTCTTGTTTGCCTCTTCCTGTCCCCGAGGTGGCGTCTGGAAATCAAGATTAATTATTTCGCATCCAAGTTATCTCAAATATACTGCTACATTCGTAACTCTCTAGCTTCGTAGATCACGCGATTCGTAAAGAACGCGAAAGAGAGGAGCAATCGCGTTTCTAAACATCTCTGAGGTCGCGTAAACCGCGGCGTTAGATAGTACGCATAACGGAGCCATGTCGAGCGACTGTGTACGCCACTATTTCGAGGCGTCCTGAGACGGCGGCGACGACGACGTCGACGTCGACGACAAACGGATTCCGCGCGTCTTCGCGTTCGCTCACCTTCACGTCGTCCGAATTGTTGCTGTTGTCGCCGTCGCTGGCGTAATTCGCCAGCGAATCCATAATGGCGCGTGAAACGTTCAACTGTTCCACTATTGTTGACGGTAATCGGACTCTGGCGGCCGCGGCCAAGTGTCGCAGAGACGCAGAGTAGCGCTACTCGTGACGCAGCGCGGCGCCAGCGGCGCGCCAATCTTCTGTCTCTCGCGCACACTCGCCATTGGTCGGCCGAGCCGGTTCGAAGAGTCGCTGAACGTGTCGTTACTACGTTATTGGTCGCGCGTTTAAGCTTCCTTCTGTCCAAACAGTACAACAAATCACGATAACGTCAAAACGACATTAAAATGAATTGTAACTGATCAAAAATATGGAGCTTTTAATAATTATTTTAATAATTGTCATCATAACATTTGTGTTTCTCTGTTCGTATATCTTGCGCAGAAAAGCTCCGCTAGATCCGGTAGATCGCTTTGAATAGCAAAGGACGCGAATTTACGATGACGATCTGTTTTCCTTTTGTTTCTTTTTTCTTTTTTTTTAAATAGGATTGCTCATGCTTCTCAAACTCGCTTTTAACGCAAAAGTTGGACAAAGAAGGCAAAACTTGCGTTGCTTGAAAATCTTTGTTGTATATTTCATATATACATGTATACATATACACAATGCGCACGCACGCACGCACGTATGCACGCACGGTATGTCCCAAATTTTCAAATTTTCATTAAAACTCTGTAAGGTAATAATTATAAACTTTTATTTCTAATCATTCGATATACATTCCTTCCGAAGAAATACAATGTTTACAACGATCATATGGCTTTATGGTCTGTTTTTTGTAGCTGAACCAGTGTACGCTTCTTGCACTTAAAATAAAAATCGATATATATTTAAAGTTTGGTGAAAGCGAGATAGAAAGCTTTAGTGCAGTCCAGTGCAGCAACAAAAAACAGACCTCTTGAAAACTCTACTAAAAGTTCTTCCTTTGAGATGGCCGAAATGGTCGAAGCCTTCTTGGATGTCCAAAATAGTATCGAACTGCTTTCCCTGCAGCTTCAATTTTAGTTTCGGAAACGAAAATTATATGGTACCAAATCTGATGAATATGGAGAATAATTAAAAATTAAGACCGATTTGGAAGAAAGAAATTTACGATATTTATTTTGCTCCATTGTGATTTTTCAACGAGTGTCATAAAGGTATTGTCGGTTTTATACTTATGATAAAACAATTGTTAAAGGAACTTCAATTCAACTTACAGAATTTGTGAATGAAACTTCAACGAAGGTAATGCAACCTTTTATATAGATATATAGTCACTAATATCGTACGAAGAAAACTTTTGAGACAGACCGTGCATATAAATTTAAATCTGTAAAGATTTATAAATACATGCATACATGTATATAAATTTTAATCTATTGATTTAAATATATATACATATATGTATGTATAATATTATATGTATCTTTATTCCCAGGCAAATTACAAGGACTTCCGCTACTAATTACGTTCACTTACGATTAACTCGACCTAACTTACATCTAATTCCGCATACCTATCTAACTAATAATTAAATTTAATCTGGATCTAATTTTCAGCAACTAACTCCACTGGACTTCAATTTATATTTATATTTATATAATTTAATTATGTTCAGATGTATTTAAATTTACAAGACGGTCGTTCAGGATGGAATGTTGTTTCTCAAGAAAAGACGCGCGAGCGAATTCGGGAAAATCAGAGTAATCTGGAAGCTCGAAGGAGATTCGACCTCGCGCGAATCGTTGTCCCGTGAACCGGGGATTCGGTTGATTCTCTTCCGCAACCGCAAACGCTCGCACGTATCGGGTTCCCATCGCGTCAACGTAAGTATAGCGAAGGGGTTAACGAGCGTTCCTCGTCCCCCTCCTTGTCGCCGCCTACGCCACTGTTCCTGCATGCAAGGAAAACCCGATCGACGGTATAAAAATAACAAACTTTTTCCGCGCTAATATCGGGAGACTGCGAGATGCATTCGCTTTGCGCTTACTCACCGACAATCTCGGTTGCCGTAATTGTAATTTACGATCGATAGAGAGCGAGAGGGGGAGAAAGGGAGAAGATTAAGGAACAGCTTAATAGATATATGTTGATACCCGAGACGATGAAGATTAATCAACGGTCCGAGGTGTAAACATGCGATACTCTCTCTTTCTCTGTCTTTCTCTCACTTCCTTCCGTCCCGCTCATAAGGCACGATTAACGGCGACGGAGCAAGTTATAGCTTCTCGCGTTCATCATTTTCTATTTCTATCTCTAGAAATATTTATTCTTCCGCAGTATCATATATCTCCATTTTTTAATATACTTTTTAATTTATGATCGAGATTTTGAATCGATTGATATTGATTCTAATTAATGAGTCTGTTAATGAAAGTCGATAATTTCAGGAGGGGAAGGAATAGTCAAATAAACGTTCATTAATCGATGTACGAAGTTGGCTCCGAGTGCTCTCGGAGTCGCATCTCGGAGCATCTCCGTAAATCACGACGGCATTTAGATTGTGCTCCAAGGCGCCCGGTCATACGTCATAAATCAAGAAAGATGCGCACAATTGAGAACACGGTGAGAAGGAGGAGGAAGAGGAAGAGGAGGAGGAGGAGGAAAATGAGAAGGCGGAGGAGAAGGACAGCCAGGGGTTGATACACGGAGATACGCAACAGCGCGTCTCGGAGAGTGTTCGAATCCGCTCCGCGGCGCGGAGGCTGCGTCTCGCGGGAAAGGTGCGCGAGGAAGACGGCGGAGGCGGCGTGCACCCGTGCGTATGTACGCGTAGCGTGGGTACGTACGTACGTACGTACGGAACCACCTCGCATTGACGAGCCAAGCCGAGTGGCGTGCCGCGCCGCGCCGCGCGCCCGAGCTACGTCGCGCGCGGGGCGGCGAATCGCCGGGACGCGAGCAACAGGAACGTCGGGAACAGTCAGTCGCTCGCCGGACCTCGCGCCGTTCACGTTGTCGCGGCATGCGCGCCTCGGTGCACGCGTACGCGTCCAGTGGTACGGTCTCGTGATCGCCCGCCGTGTATCGTCGCTCTTCTCTCCCCCTGCCGTGAGAGGACCCTTGTACTTCCCGTACGCACGCACACATCGTCGCTTCCGGATCGTAAGTAAACCATAAATCATCTAATTACGCGTCTCTGTCCCTCTCTCGGCGCGTTAGAGATTCGTCGAGGGGATGCGACGCGATACGATGCGATCGCGCGCGCGTCTACCTCCCCGGGTTGCACCTCTGACCCGGAGAGGGTTGGTTGCACTGTGCGATGTGGGTTACCGTTACACCCGACTTTGTTGCCCGTTCGTTTTCCGTCGGTCGAACGACGAGTAGCACGAGCCAGGCTCTGGCTCGTGCTACTCGTCCGAAAGGAAAGGGATGAGAGAACCCAAGCGGGTTTAATGAGAGAACAAGGTGATCGAGCAATCGGTGTAACTGACCTCGAAGGGCCCGTCGCACGATGTGGGTTAGCGCTCACCCGCGATTAACTAATCTTCTTCTCTATTTACGCGACATGGGTACAGCCGCGAGGTGGAGAACGAGAGCGATATCACCAATCGCAATTGGTTAACTAGTGTGTGACTGATCTAAAGGGCTGGTCGCACTACGTAATACGAGTAATCCCTAATTCCATTTAATCGATCTTCCTGCTTCTTTGTCGAAATATCGAATTCGTATGAAAACGAAGGCGAAACGATAATTCGTGATAAACGATCTATGTTATTGATTCGATTCGAGAATATCGTTCCATCTAACCACGTGCGGAATCTTGGCAAAATTCCAATTTGCAATGCGCTTCCAAAATCGCATTACGCCGTTTCGCTTTTCTGATACATCATTAACGTCGCGTCCAATCTTGCGAAATTAAATCAGTACGGCTGTACTTCCGTAAAAGGGAACTCGCGCGAGCCCCGCTTTACGACTGAAACTCCTCGCGCACTGACGACAAGATCAATTCACCGTGGGAAAATCGGAATTTCAAAGGGTCAACGTTCCCAATGATGAAATCTCTCGCAACTTGCTAGTTTTCGGGGATCAACGAACGCTCTGCGGGTGAGCAACCCCGATCGAAGCAACCCGGTAGCAAAGCGACCGTTCATCGGTCAATTGTAATCGATTTATACTCATTCATTCTTTCTCGTTCATTCATTCCACTCGAATGATCCGTTTTTCGACCGAAGCCCGAGCCAATTGTTTTAACGAACTCGCAACTCCAGTTTCGATCCATTCGTTCGTCCGTCCGTTCGTTCGCGGTTTCCGGAATTTCTGCCCTGTTAATTAACTCCTCGGTGCCGCGAGGCTCGAACTACAGTTCATTTCATCCTCGTCGAAGACGTATTAATATTGAATGAAAGTACGCATTTCGATTGCGAAATCGTACGTGACTTTTTTTTCTATCTTGATCTCGTTACCTTCGTCGTTGTCGAAAGCCTGAATGATACTCGTCTAATCGACACTAGTGCGAAGATATTAAAGCTACATACAATCGCTGGTCCCCACCAGAGATAGCGTCGCACTTAATTTTAACGTCGCGTCAGCTCGTTCCAGCAAACCGAGTCCTTGGATATTAATCGAAGCCTCGTGTAGTTTGTTCCATTGAATCTGGGGCTTGTCGACTCACGGCATGACATAATGTTTCTCTCGTTTGCATCGTTTATCAATCTCTGCTGTATTGCGAAAGACTGTCCGATTTGACTTCGAACGAAAAGCCTCGTAAGAAAGCGAACACCGTGATTTTATTATCCGACAATTTTTTTTCTCTCCTTCGCTGGTCACTTTCTTCATCGTTTGTAGTCACTCGTGACCCCCGATGCATCGCTGCATACGTGAGACGCCTTAATCACTTCCGTGTTCAACTGCCGAGCTTTCAGTTGCCGAATAATTCCCAGGCAAGTTTCGCTCCCGCAAGCAACAAGAATATTATCTGTTGCAAATTTCCGTCGCTTCGTAAAAAAAGACTTTACTCCATATGTAACGACAACACATTATTATTGAAATAAAGCGCTATATAAAGACTCAATAGTTCGCGCGGAAGTGACGACTTTAGAATCTAATTTATCTCAACCTTACGATTTGGGGAGGATTTCACAACGTAAGTCTTCGCGCGATATGAGAATGGATTACGAAAGAGTAATAATACACAAGTTTGTATCGATCGGCGAGCACAGGTACCATCCGGTCCCGTCGACGAAAGCGAATATTTGGAGGATCATTAACATTTTCCTTGAAGATAGTCGAGCCAGTCGGGATGTGTGTTGCAACGCGACGCGCTCGAAAACCGTTTTGTCTCTCCTTTCTTTTTACAATAATTGAACTTCCGTTCACATTACCCTCCAGTCCATGCGCTTTCCCCGAAATCGGAAGCACTCTTACGAGAAGAGTAACGTGAATGCGAATGTTGCATCGCGACTCGAATCGGCCGATTCAAGTGTCGTCCTCCTCCTCGTCTCGATCGAATCGATCGAATCGACTGGCGACATCACTGTTGCGAGCCAGTTCGTAGGACTTCTATTATGCGCCGTCTCTTCTTATCATCGCGAGATCTTCCCGGTCTAACACGTACACACCATGGCGTGCGTATGGTGCGCCATTGTGCCAGCGGGCAAGAGTAACGCTCGTGTCACTCCGCGCGTAACGCGAGCGTTTGCCTCGCAACTCGAGTGCTCGTCTAGGTAGCCGGTTGCACGGTGAATGCACTCGCACCGCGACTTAAAAGTGACCACTTTTCGACAAGTATCTACTTGTACGAGCAGTAAAGCCTCTCTTCACGCGCGTCCTCAAATAATTGCTCGTCTAAAAAAGAAAATCACTCAACGAGGGGGCGCAATCCTCGGTGAGTTCGAAAAATTCGGTTAGACACGAATTGTTGGGATGTAACAATGATAATATTATTAAAAATAAATTATGCTTGCAGTTTGTGAAATCCGTTTTGAGTACGAAACCGTGTCTGAAATGGATTTTACAAATAATGGGCTTGCTTCGTGTCTGTACCGAACCATTCGCATTGATTCTTCGCTGTTATTTTTATCAATATTTAGAGCGAGCATTGAAGTCACATTACCTTTATCGATGTAAAATCGCAAAACGGATATTGAGGAGTCTTGCTATACACGTTCTTCGTTTTCTTCAGATATCTACCTTCTTTCTATCGGTCACTCTTCGCTCGCAACTTCTCTTGCTCTCCTCTCTCTCTCTCTCTCTTTCTCCTTTCGTTTCTCTTTTCGCTCCTCTTCTCTTGCCTGTACTCCGACATCGACGCGGTTCCGTTATCCACGGCAAATACACGTCGGGCATCCTGTACGCTTTACCTCCGGAGAAAATAAACAGCGCGTGGCATCGACCGTGCGTTATTGACACCGTGTATGCGATCGAGCTGAAAACGGAGTGACGGGGCGAAATCGAGCTTTTGTAGACTGTGTTTAAACCAACAATTTTTTACAACAATAAAATATTACGAAAATTGAGATTGAGCTGCCAATAGAATTTAACTCTCCCCCCTTCTCCGCAATATATTTTTATCGACTAATTAAAAGAAAATTAGTAATTGTACAATTTTAGGATATTTTTTCTGTCGGTTTATCTTTAACTTTATTATCTGTCGTGCCGGTGTATCTTTTTTATCTGCGTGTTGTAATTTTTCCGTCGAAGCTCGCGACGGCAAGAGTTTGATGCATACCAAATACGTTTGAATTGCTAACTGGATCGATCGCTTCCACACGAGTTTCCGGAGGATGTCTTTGTATACTAAGGATCATGATATCAGCGATGGCGATCTCCTCCTACGATGGCACCGCCATTGTACCGTGAAACTTCGCGGAACGAACGTGAAATCGGTTATTGGAAAAGTATACGGTTTCTATGACGATCTTACGTACTACGATTCCCTCATTTATTTCGCGAATCAAAACTTTCGATCGCGTCAATGCCCATCGCGAATTTATGAAAGAGCATAAAGCGCGAGCGTGTCGATAGAATAAGTTGTTTCGAATAAGTTGTTGTTGTTTCCACGATAAATCGCGAGAAACACAGCGTCGCCGGCAAAAGTTCCGACTGTAAGATAATTTTCTCTTCGTATGCTGAAAAGTTCTTCCGCGGTCGATCACAGAGGCAATGCTTGCACAGGGACGTCCAACTTTTCTAGCCGCGTTCTACCGCAACACGGTACCAACACAGTTTTGTTCTTCTGCATTTAGTTTAATATCATTAAAATTAATTTAATTAATTTCAATGTTGTTTGAAACTTTAACATTGGTAAAATTCTTAATTAATAACATCTATTCATAGTTTAGTTTAACGTACGAGAATTTCAAAGACCTCAACAGGTCGAAACGCGCGTCGTCGGATCGCACGAGCGGAATCGCACCACAGAATCGGACGATTATTCGGCGCATCGTATTTACCATTTCTATAGAGGTGTGCTGGGGAGGGCAAATCCCCCCGTCGCGATTCCACCCGAAGCACCATCATCCGAGGGGTGCAGCCTGAAGGCATCGGGACAAGAGAGGGGTCGATGGGGCGGAATTAGTTGTTCGGTCGTGCAACGGTCTGAACGAGTAATCTCATCGATCGCGAAATCTGTCCCGACATGTCCCCGCGTCTCACACGGCTGCTTCTCAATTGAATCACTGATTCGTAGCAGTGGTAGAGGGGTGCAGGTCTTTACTTTTGAAGCCGACGTTCGGCGTTCGCGCGAAAACAATGCTCCTACGTCTATGCGGTAACTGCGTAAATCAACGGATGATATCCACGTCCGAGTAAAAATAGTCCCCGTGTATCTATGGACTGTGTAAACTATCTATTTACGTGCGTGTGAGAGAGAAAGGGATCTGTATTTACAATATAACCCCGGTGTACAATGCGTAAATCGTGTCTCCGTTCCGTTTTCTTTTATTTCCTTGAGATATCAAGGAAACGCTTTCGTTTTGAACAATATCGAATACACTTATATAAAATTATTTGTCCTATTTCAATATTTTCGTGCGGCAGCTAAAAGTCGGTGTACACAATGCGTAAAATTACTGAATTTATTAAAGAGATTTGAATGTATGAATTTTACAACGATATTCTTCGCGAGAGTTTAAAGGCGAAATTTGTTTTCTTAAAATCAGCAAATCGGGAACAAAGATCTTGGAACGACCTAACGTCATCGCCTGGTATAGACATAAAGTTGCGACGGGTCGATCTGTATTCTGTCAACGTTACGACACGACAGACCTGGAAAATTGTAAAGACGCATCTCTATGTTTTTTCCAAGAACGTGCAAGCGACATCCGTAATGGATGATATAAACGAAAAATCTTTCTTCGTACTAGCTTCCGTGCATCTTTCCGATTCATGAAAACTTTTCCTTCATTTTCTACCTTGAGAGTGCATTTCGCATCAATTGCAAAGTTATTAATCCCGTCAATATCAGTGACAGATATCGAAGTTCTTCGGCACGACTGCCGGCCTTTCATCTCTTTCCAGACGAGCGAAAGAGATCCATCTCTATTTTTCCGTAGATTTCCACTGAACACTGACGCATTTTTCTGTACATCCCAACGTAAACACACGCATGCACACGTCGTCGCAAAGACGCGCCTCGTTCCGGTCGCTAATGCGAGTTCTCCATTATAGACTCGTAAGAAAAGAAGAAAAAAAAACAACCGCTCCATCTTCACTTTCGCGCTCCGCCCCGAAAATGTCACGTCCATCGAAACGCGAATGTACGGAGAAGACGGAGAATCATAACTCTCAAAAATATACAAAAAAAAAAAGAAAAAGTGCTGACGTAATTATCCCCTTAATTATCGCGCTTGCCGCGCGAGATCGAGTCGCCGAACGAAGCGATTTCACGGAACGTCCGTGGAAAGGGTCCACGATCGTCATCGGGTGAGCTCACGCCTTCCGTAGCTTCCCTTGTTCCCTCCACGATTTCATTAACCCAATTTCGCGAGCCGCACGTTAGATTAATCCGCGGGAATGGCGAAAGGCCACACGCGCGCGATGACACGGCGCGTTCCGCGTAATAAAGATAATAGCCGAGCGGACGCGGTTGCGTGCCAAGCGACGACCTGAGAACGCGAGACGGCGGCGATTGTTTGTAACGCGATGCATGGTAAACGATAAACGATAGCCGGCAGGAAGTAAGTTATGGGGGATCGCCTTGAAAGAACCCGCTCGTGAGTCTTATCTCGAAGGTTAATGTTACGATCGATTCCTCGTGCGGGCGACCGAATCTGGTGCCCGAATCGAGCGGACTAGTCGCGGTTTAATTGTCTTTAATTGTCTCTCTGTAACTAAAAGGAAATAACTCAAATTCTGAAAGAAATAATTCGAATTTATCGTCCAGCTTCACGTTCCGTCTGAGAAAGAAGAAAGAGAAAAAGATTGATTCTCGTTAATACTCGTTAGACTCACAAAATACTTGCTGCATTCTTTTGAGGCGTTCAGCGAGTAATGGTTACGCGTCGATTTCTCACGCCTCATTTAGTTCGCACAGCACGTGCGCGCAATTGAACCGTGGGCCGTAATAAAACAAGCTATATTTAGAGAATCGAAGCATGCCCGATCTCGTATGCACACGCGAACTGCATGCTTTGGGGAAGATTTAATCTTTCTCATACCCCGAGAACCCCCGGGACCGAGGGCTCGCCATTGAAGAGGAAACTTTCGTTCCCGCCTGCGAGAAGAGCGAATTGCGTGTTACGATTTTTTTACATTTATTTTTTACGACGCGTAAGATGCTCCATTATCGGAATCAAGAAAGTGAGAAAGAACGATCCCGCGCGAATATCTATTGTCCAGATCCTCGTGTGAGGACGGATAATAGCTCGCTGACAATACGAAGGAGGCGACTGCTTTTCTTGCTCGAGAGAGGGAAGGAGAATCTTTTACTTCCCATCGGAGAAAAGTACTTCTCGATTTGAACAGTTGATGCATCCTCGAGAACCTGTCTGTTCAAATTGCATCCATCCACGTTCAATCCGTAAAGTAAGATGCGCAATTGTCGGCTCTCGTTATCGACATTCGCCAACATAATGCACTTTAATAAATATAAAACTTACGGTACTAGATACCAAACATGCTTCGTGCTGAACGTACAAAAGGAAAGAAGAGAAAATCCAGTTCCGCGACGAACGGTAATTTTCACGATCGCCCATGCATCGCGTTTGCGTTTGCAGGAAACAATTTCGGATTCTTTGATTACGGTTGACGAGCTACATCGTTGGCTTTTTAAGTCGCGCGTATGACGGACGTGTAAGAATTATATTTAGCTTCAGAACCGTGCACCGTCGTGAATATCCAAAGGATATTCGGTGACTCGTGACGATACGAAGTTGAATATTGACGTAATCAAAACCTGTTCTCTCGATGACGCAACGACTGTCTTGTAGAGAACACCTAGATATTGTCAAGAAAGAAGAGTACCTTACTCTGGTCCGAAACCAACGCGTTGCACAGGATATTGCAATCACATCGAATATTTACCAAACATCGACTCCAAACAAATATGTCTCTCCAAGCAATCGCCTCAATTCGTAAAATTAAAAGATTAATTAAGTTGTTTAGAAAGATTAATAAAAATTGAAAAAAAAAGAAAACAAATATTGAAAGATAAAGATTTATTTCTTATAAAAATATAATGATTTAAAATGCTTCGTAAAAAATTATCTGTTCAGTTAAGTGAGAAAGGCCATATTTTTTTGCCGCGTTTGATACGAACATAATGACTTCCGACTATTCCGACGGAATTGAATATAAAATTAGATTTGATGAATTTTAATCATTTGTAAACGCTTATAGCCGTCAATCATAATATCATATATATATGGAAAATGCGTGTGGAAATCCTTATGCATGCAGCTTTTCTTAGTAGCAAATTGCTTCGTAAATTGCGTCGACGATTAAAACCGCTCGACGTTGAAGTGTGTGAAACGTAGTTTATGCTACCAGTTGATGAGATTAGATCAAGTAATCGATATATGGTACATACTACGTTGATAAATACTATGTTTATAGTCTGATGGACTTCTAGGAAGGGAGCTTGATGTGTGCGTGTCTCGCACATGACATTAGAATTTAAATTTCATTGGCGCGCTGTTGTTTGTAAAAACGGGTTTTCGTGTCGGTATCACGTTTATGAGGGGCGAGCACGACAGACTTCTTTAGAAAGGGGCAAAAACATCCGAGACTTCCGTAATCTGTCGTTAACCCAGTTAGAAATGCCGTTTCAGCATACGCACCGTCCGCTTTTAGCCCGTTTCGCAATCGTTCCAAGACCGACGAACTGATTCCCCAGATAAGAGCGCAACAATTAATGTCGCAATTGCAATCAATTGTGCCCATAACTTGCAGGATTGAGCGGGAAAAAATGCTGGCCGTTTGTACATCACGTTCGCACACGTACGAATGAACGAACTTCCTTTTTCACAAACTTTAAAATAAAGTGCAAAATTAATAGACAAGCAGAGGTAAAAGTCCAGTTGTTAAACGACGTTCGCTGATTACTATTTTTTTGTCATATATATGAGAAAGATTAAAAAAAAAAAGATTCCGAGATAATCTTCTAACTAATTCGATGTAAGATTCTCTCCGACAATTCCGAGAAGTTCGTTCTTCTGAAAATTCGTTCATGTCACTTTGCTTCCGCAGTTGCTGACCGCGCGAAATTTTGCGGGGCGGAAGGTGCCGATCGACCGAATGAAGAGCAGGCGGACGTTTAATTGTGAGTCGACGTAGGCGGAGAAGCGCGCGTTGAAAGAACGGTGAGATAACTTAGCCGTAAGCTACATAACCGAGTTTGTCGCTTACACGTAACGACGACAATTACGACGGCGACGTAATCAATCCGGAAAGACAAGGGGATACACGAAGATAAATTGCGTTCAACCGCGTTCGCTCCCCTTTTCTCGCAGCTCCTCCTGCGAATCATTGAATGGAAATAATACTGAATGAAGTAATGCGAGAATTGGAAAAAAAAAAATTTGAAACGTGAAAGAAAAACGGAGACTCTCTCTCAATGAAAAATCGAGAAACGAATCGATTTCATACGCTGTTCAGAACTCCCAAAGAAATGCCAGATTATTTTTAAGACTCACAGGCATTTGGAAAATTCCCATCCGAGAATCGGAGGACCGCTGCAATTTTTTTAACGCGTATCTCCGCAATTCACATTGTGGACGGGGCAGTACTATTGATTAAATAAAAATTTCAAAAATAGTTTCAACTTTGTAGAGGTCGACTTTCAACACGGTCGCGGGAAAACAGAGCAGTTTGTTATAATATAATTAGTGTATCACCGACGCGCGCTTGGCGAAAATCGATCGTCGCGAAGTACACGCACGTACACTCGTACAACACGTATACGAGCGATGCATGCGCCTTGAATGCCTCGAATTCGTTACATCTGGATCGGAAGATTGATATATGGCAATACTTCAGGGGCGCATCCACGTAATCGCACGGGCGCGTTTGCCTTGGCATAAATTCTCGGCGTCTCTCGAAGATATGCCTACACGCGTTCATTCATGGATAAACACGTTCGCATACGTGGAACTTCATGATAGAAGCGAATGCCTCTATCCCTTTTCCCTTCGGATGTGACACTGAAGAAATTTCGCATCATTAAATTTCAATTAAACGCTCTTGTACGAAGATTTCATCGCGAACGCTGCGAGGAAAGAAATCATCACGTGGAATATTAATTGCCGACCTACTGTCTCGAATTACCGCTTTTATTAATCCAGAAGATTTTTCCAATATGATATCTAATAATAAACGTCGACTCTTGTTCAAGGACGACTCGAAATGCGTTTCAATGCTTCACCAATTTTATAATTTCTCTTCATTATCACATTTTCGTTTTATCTGTATGTTTCAAACAAGCTCTTTTCACTTGTATACTTCTGGAAAATATCTATTAGGATTTTGTATACTCATCGCAAAATAAAGAACGCAAGAGAAAGGTTTTTTACAAGCTCGCGTACATCTTCGCACTAGGAGATCGATGAATTCGGCATATATATTGGACATTTCGCCTCTAAAGAACGTTCGCCACGATGCCAACGAGCGAAGGTACAAATATAGTACAACGGTTTCATTGTCATCGCGTTAGGAACCACGTGGCGTCGATATATCACATCCTTTGATGTCCCGCACGCGCGTGCAGGTGCAATCGGTCTTCCTGTCCGATTACACGTGGCCGATTCGCATGATCTCTCTCGATTGACTGTCGCAAAAGCACTCGCCAACGTGTTAAACGAGCAATTAATTTGCGACGACTAACTGTAACATTAAATCTCAATTCTAGCAATGGAATGAATTCGATTTTATATCTGGTGGCTTTATATATATACGTCTACATTTTTTTTAAATTTACAGTATTGGTATTAAACGGGATTTCCTTTTAAATATATTTAATTGTCGAAATGCCGCTTTACGTTAGCACGTGAGTCACTCGCTCTTCACCCCATCGTGTTTGTGCATAAATATTTATAAATAGCTCTATCCGTAATTGTTCCTTTGACGTAATCTTAAGCGCATCCGCAGGATGGACGCACCGCTATGGAGATAGGCGATCAGTCTGCGTAGTAGACGACTTCAGGTCGTCCCGATCGACCGGCACGCTCACGATCGTCCCCGAGTAAGAGAAACCGGCTACTCATCCACGATGGCCGCGACGACATCGACGGAGAAGATGGACATGGAGGACTTGCCGAAGAAGAAGCTCATCAACACGAATCTGATATCACTTAAGTGTCTTCTGTTCATCTTTTTTGGAGGTAGGCATCGATCGGTGTATTTAGACAGTTGTTCGAGTTCAGGTGATCTTTAACTGTCGCTACGATTATTTTCTTCTTCAGGTATCGGCTGTCTCTTCCCGTTTCTTCCGCTGCACATGACGAAGGTGGGACTGAACATTGAGAACGTCAGATTCGTGTCGATGGTCTCGCCGGCGGTAGCGATACTGGGTCCGCTAATAGCGGGACCGATCGCCGACAAGCTCGCCGGCCACCAGATCAATAACGATAAATCGTCGACCGGTCGTTACCTCCGCGTTATGATCGCCGTCGCCTGCATCTTCTCGGCGCTCTTCTACTCGCTGCTGATGCTGGTGCCCACGGTGGACCGCGCGTTACCGTCCGGGAAGGGTCCGGATCTCAAGTTCAATTGCGATTGGCGCGGCGCGATGGTGCGTTTACTATGAAATAAAGGATAAATGAAAGATTGAGAGATAAAAGATATCTGGAAAATATTTTAATTATACGCGTGTGTATATGTAGATGTAGATTCAATACAATATTTGAATGCTAAATCTATATTGCTCTTTTCTAAATAAACCATAACCATATCAATTTATATCAGGTACGACAAGAGAGATGCGAAGACCGTTTTGGCTGTCATCGCTGGGCCGATGATGACAGCGGTGTGGGTGCTATGCTGCTGGAAAACTGCAACTACGCCTGCTACCCGACTGGCTGGCGACGATGGCACTCGGAACTGACCGCGCGCACGACGTTCCGAAGCAATGCCGACGTCGAGGTCGACTTCTTCGACGGCAGTGGCGAGACTACCGTCGCGCCGTTGGATAACAAACTCTATACGCAGGTAAAGCTGCGGTATAGTAGACGGAACATTTTAATAATTAATTTATATTCATTTATATAATAAATTTTTAACATTATCATTCAAATTAATAAAAGTCCAGTTATAAATAGCATTTAACAGCACATATTATGCATAAGATAGAGAAATTTGCAATAAAAGCAAGCGAACAATCAATCAAACATTCTTGCTTGATAACTTGCTTTGTAACATTATTATTTTGTGTTGATTAGTATCAAAATAAATCAGGAGATAACGTTATAACACGTTGTAATTTCATTTTGCTTATTAGTAATTTCAAACAAATATTTTTATAATAAGTAATATAAATAATATAAATTTATAATAGAAGTTTAATATCTATGATAGATGATTATTTTGTGAGGTACGTATATAATTACATAAATTATTATCCCTGTAGGAAAATCGTGACGAGACGAAAAAAACTCGACGTTACGTCATGACCGAGAATGAGCCACCACATCTGTGTTACAAGGACGAGAATGATAATGTCATCTGTCACGTTTATACGGAGTACTCTGGTACGCTACCAGTGAATGGTAGCCTCGGGCAGGCATTGAATCCCGAAAACGAGGATGAATGGTGCGTGTATCCTGTGGCCGAGTATTTCGCTTGTCGCATACCATCCAAGCTGGAAGTCTCCATGGCCGCGTTTAATCAGAGTTGCTCCATAGAATGCGACCTGGTTGATCCATATACTCTCCCGGGTAATGACCTATATATAATTAAATACTAATTTAATTTTATACTATATAGAATTAAATATTTTTATACGGAATCTCCTAATTAAAATAAAAAATTAAATGATTAGAAACGTAGTATCCAAAAATATTCTCAAATCGAATCTCTGTAATAAATGTAATAATCATGTTCTAACACTTTTACATGACTGCAATAGGCAGCTTTTGCTGCAGTAGTTATTGAGATAAAAGACTCTTTGGAAAGACTTTAAACGTTATATGTCACCTTCATTCTCTTCCCTTTGATTTTATCTAACAGTGAAGAAACAGAATATCTTCCTTTGACAATAATAGTATAATGTCGTTTCAGGCGGCGTACTGGTGGAAAGCTTGTGCCAATATACCGGAGTTTGGACGGAAGCGGCGTTCTGGATGTATTTATTCGTGCGCTCGGTCGCGGATATCTTCCCGACGACCGCCGTTGCCCTGATCGACGCGGCGGTGGTGATTGCGACCAGAGAGACTTCGTGTGGTCGCGGCGACGTAGGACGCCAATTGGCTTTTGGCTCCCTTGGTTTCGCCTTGCTAGGACCACTGACCGGCTATTTGAGCACTCTGACGAGCGACATCGGACCAGCTTATTGGTTACCGCTCGTCCTACATGCCACATTGATGATCCTCGCGGCTGTTGTTGCCCTGTCGGCGAACGGCATGCCTCTTAGTCCACCAGAATGGTGGTGGCATACGAGAAGCGGCATGCTGGCACTGCCGATGAGCGCTGTCAAGAGATACGGCAGTGAGACCGCCGCTCTGGTCTTCGTCCTGCTAGTCATGGGAACCTTTTGGAGCGCGATGGACAGCTACCTACCTTTGTAAGAATTTATTAAGCCTTGTGTGTGTTATAAAAATAATTGCGATAATGCGTTTGTCCGAGATATTAAGAATTTCTTTTCTTCGACAGGCATCTGCAAAGACTAGGGGGAGATGAACTTTCCATTGGTGTCGCTATGACCGTTGGAGCGATACTTGCATTCCTGTTCCTCTGGAAGTCTGAACATCTTGTAGATTATTGTGGACACAGTAATCTTCTCATCACTGCCTTCACGGTGTATATAATCAGGTAGGTAAGTTTTTCTAATCTGATAATCGCATAATAGCTGTCAGTCTAACTGAAAGAAGATCTTATCTCGCTAAGTTTTCGCATCTTTATTCGTTTAAAAAAATATTAAATTAAAAATATTAAAAATTTATATTATTAAAATTTGGCCAGGTTCACCGGACTGAGTCTCGTATCTGAGCCCTGGTGGTCTCTCATCTCAGAAGCTTTAGAAGTATTCACTTTAGGAATAATGTGGGTTACTGCCATTCTTTACCTGAGACACTTGGTACCGCGTCATTTGACCGTGACTGCCCAAGCGCTGCCTGTGATAGCTCACTTTTGCATCGGTGCGTTCCCAAATAGTAACTGAACGGACAAATAAGATTGAATTATTGATTTCTTTATCTGACAGGTCGGTGTCTCGGAGCCGTTATTGGTGCTTATATTAATCTCGGCGACGATGACATTGTACGATCGCTGAGATTCGTGTATCGATGTATGGCGGTAGCGGCGGCCATCGTTGCCGGCCTGTATTTCGTATTGTATCATGGTCTACTGAAGCCGAGATGTCATGCACATACCATCCAAGGTCCGCGTCAACCTCCCACAATCGTGCAAGGTAAGCGGTACTTCAATATGTGCAATATGCACTAATCAAGTCCTTGCGCTCCTTCTAACTTTTACTTTGATTTTGCAAGCTGCCATAAGAGATTACGAACTGAGTAAGTGATCAAATACACTCAAGATTTTCTATTTCAGGTTCTTCGGAACATGTGTAATGTACCTAATAATGTTACCTAATAATGTCTTCTCTACGTGGAAATTTTCAGAACTGGCTTTTCTGGTTTTAACGATAAACTAAAATATAGTATCGCAATCTGAAAAGATCAGTTCTGCGTGTTTCCTCAAAAGATTCTTCCCTTTTCTCATGGAGAACTGTATTGTTTCTGAACGCGCGCTATGTTTATAATTTTCATCGTTTTCATAATTTTTTTTTTTTAATTTTGCAAATGTAGCGATGAATGGAAATGGAAATTACACGCCGCTGAGAGTGTACCATAATGGAATGGGCAGAAAAGGTCAATTTCGATACTGAGAAATTATTTATACGAACGAATTCTAAGGAACGAGTTTTAAGGAACAACACTGCAACAAATGATTCCACAATGCAACGTATAAATGTCATCAGCGACGAAGTGCCGATGAAGTGTGTGCTCTCATATATTTGGCGTTGCATCGCATTTACCGTTAACTTATTAATTTAAGCCGACTCGACATTACCGTTTCTTAACGTTATTATTTAAACAAAGCATTATCACAAGGACCACTACTTGCTCAAATACGTTCTACGAGCTATATCATCAGTTTCTATATTCGTAATCATAAAAGCGTAAGACAGCGAGCAACATAACGCAAATGTTTCGCATATCGCAGTAATAAAAATCTTTTTTATGTACAAAACGTCCATGAAGCTACAAGTGTCTAATACTTTTTTAGTTTTCTATCAAATTCATTTTTTATACAATCCCTATCATAAAACTCTTGAGATATACTTGAGATATATACAATTAAAAAATGGACAACTTTCTTTGATGAAATCATTATAGCGAGACTTACATGCGTCTTCACATGTAATATAATAAATTGGATAAGTATCAATAAAAGTAAAACGTCTATTTAATTAGACAAATGTTACGTTTCTAAGTTGTGAATTGATATATATATGTATACAAGAAAAATGAAATAAAAACACGTTGGAGAGAATCTATTGCTATATTGTTGTTATTTTACAGGAAACAATTAAGTCATTTATTGACTATATTAAACATATTTAGGCAGTGCTAAGCAGAATTTCAACAAAGTTGAAATATTTACAGCTGTTGAAAGAAAATATATTCAATGGTCTAATCGCGAGACTTACGTTATATAAATTACATTAAATCTAAAAAATAGTCTAGCGCGTGTTATATAAAACAATTTATTTGCATTTTTTGTATAGTTTGTATACTTTTCTTCCTTTCTCACAAAATTTGAATGTATACACACGCGCACAATTTGTAATTACAAGGAATAAGTATCACTTAGGAATAAGTATGAGAGATACAACATGTTTGTATTTATTATATTATATTATATATATATATATATATATATATATATATATATATATATATATGTACGCGTACAACGACAAAAACAATAAAGAAATATCATTCAACGATTACACAATGTCTCATCAAGATAATATTTTTTGCATATGTAAAAAAAACGTAACATATTTATATATATATATTTTTTTTTTACATAGAGCTCAATGCCCTTATGTACAAGTTTATGCAAAAATTACATATTTGCACAAATTACATATTTGATCGTCAAAATTAAAATTTTTGATTTTTTATATTGAATAATGCAAAATAATAAATAGAAGTATTTTTTCTTTTCGAGCTTTTTTTTTCAAGGAAAAAATCGTATTTCATGATTCGTTTTATTTCAAACTTTGTGTTATTTGAAGATTAAAATAAAATAATAAATAATTATTTTCTATGTCTCTCATATATCTTTCGCGTATGTAAGAAGATATAAATTCGGCATATTGTGTAAAAAGATAATATTGATGTATCTATATAGATTATTTTTATAATCGAGATATATCATTACTATCTATATAAAATATTTCATGTGTTGTTATAGGAATAACAATAACAATAATTAATAATTATGGAAATAATAGTTAATACAAAAAATGTTGAAGGAAGATTCCTTTCAACTGTCTAAAGTTCAATATAAAAAAATATGATTGAAGCCTTTTTATGAAAATTAAAGAATGAAAAATATAAAAAAATATGTATATTTAATTTTTTCTCTTTTTAATTTTATGTATTTTTTCGAATCTTCCTTTATGATTTTAGTTTCTTACTTTTGGAATTTTTTTTAGATTAATTTATATTACTAAGACATCTTCATTTTATTAATGAAAATATAAAACGTTAAGAAAACCAATCAAAAATTATTTTGTTATTAGAATAAGAAAAATTTGTAGAAAAATGTGTTTATTATTAAATTTCATCAAAAAGTTTGAAAAAATCGTATTATTTATGCTTAATTTGCTAGATACGATTTAAAGATCTTATATTTCATGAGATATTTGAAGCAAATTTTTTGATAAAGTCTATTAATGATATAATGTGTTCAGAATATATGTTATATGTCTGTTCAGAATATATGTTATAGTCTGAATAAACGCGAAAAAAATAGACTTAATTCCTTTCAAAAATAAGCTTTTTTACTTCATATCGGATTTTTTTAAATCCAGAAATAAAATATACAACTTTTATACAATACAAATTATTTTTGATATCGCAATTTTTTGGAAAAATATCAAAATTTCAAATTAAAACGCATTTCTATTAATTCCAGTTAACCAATAAGAGTAAAATTTAAACAATACATTAATAAATAATCCCTCTCATTAATCAATAATAATAGTACAATCCTCTTCACTTTCTGATGAAACTATTTCTATATTATTTATTATACTACCATTTTTATTTGAGTTTGCTTCGCTATCTATTATTACTGTTTCATTGTCCGTTGTATCTGTTGCATGAGTTTTTCGCGATTCCGTTTGTTGTAATTTGTCGTCTAATTGCATATTTGTTTCTTGTATCTTAGTATCAGAATTATTAATAAGTTTTTCATCATTCTTATCCAATGTGTCACTTTTGTCATTTTTGGTCACTGAGTCAATACTATCACTTAAATTTTTTTCTTGTTGGCAATTTTTTGATTGATCAGCGTCAGTATTAGTAGATACAACAGATAAATCGATATTTTGGAACAAATGCGAAATGAATGGTGGATCCATTTCTTGAAATGACGTTTCATCCGAGTCTGCTAAATTTCTTGTATCTTCTGTTTCAATGCCGTTATCCTCGATATGCTGCAAATAAAAGATAAACTGTTCTTCATATTTGCCGAAATTCTTGTCAGATGGGATCGGTGAATTCAAACTATCATCCGTCTTTGAATCGTGGACGGTTTTCGTAATCATAGAATAACCGATAGATTTTTCATAATCTCTCGAGACAACGTCGTACACTTGAATTGCTTTGTCCATAGATAAGTGCGCACTATCGTTACCAACACCACGATGCACAACAGTTTTTTTACAAAATAATAAGTCTTTAATAATACTACTATTTTTAACCAAATCGGATGGTTCCATGATCTGATATCCTTGATCTTCGCAATCTTCGGTGTCAGAATCGTTTACACAAGTCATATCTAAAGGAATATCTATATTTTCTTGTGACGATTCTAATGCATTTTCATTGACTGAAGACAACGCTTCTGTTTCCGTCTTCTGAGATTTCCTCCAATCAATGTATTGACGTATTATCCTATCGTTGATGTGCACTAATTGAAAGACTGTATCACGCATATTGTAATAGAAATGCTTGATTCTTTGTTGCGCTTCCACTTCAATATTTTCGATTGTATTGTTCAAGTCAAAGAAACTGTACACTTGTTCCTTTGCATCAGTTAAAAGTTTGTCGAGTTCTTGGCTATGTGGCAACATCATTCCACTGAAGGAGACATTCTTTTTCACGGTTGAGTGTATTACTCTCAGAGGTTGTTCCTCGTTCATACTGTCATCGTCACCATTTTCCCAGGTAAGAGCGACAGGTACTACCTTATCAGGGGAAGAATTAATATCCATATTGTTGCCTCTATCGCTCGTCAAATCGATAAAATTATTTTGCTGCGCAACTGATTCATTATCAGAGTCACTATCAAGCTCAATTATGTTAGGAGTTAACGTTATATCCACTTCTTTCGGCTTTGGTAGAATAAATAGGGGTCTGCCATGCTTATCCACTGGATTAGGTATAGACACCATTGTGTTTGGTGAAGATTGAAGCGATGGCTGATATGAGCTTGCTTGCGACGGCTGATATGAGCTTGCTTGCAACGGCTGATATGAGCTTGCTTGCGACGGCTGATACGAGCTTGCTTGCGGCGATTGATATGAACTTCCCTGCTGTGGCTGGTACAACTGTGGTTGTGACTGTGGTGAGAGAATAATTCGAGTCGTGGGATTCATTGTGACAGGAGATTGAATGTAAGTAGTGGATCCCTGAGTGTTCATAAAAGATGTGTGATACACGGAATGCTGCTGTTGCAATGCATTGGGGTCGAATCTGGACGGTAATGAAGTATTCGAATTTATCACACTAGGCGGTGAAATAACGATATTCTCCGATGGAGCTATGGCTGAATTTTTGTGACTGGCCGCAGATTTCGGAGGTTCAGCGTTAAGAGATTGGCCGCTTAGAAATGATGTCGGACGCGGTCTGATGGGAATTGGTATTCGATTGGTATAAGATTGTATTTCTCTTGTAACAATGCCGTTCGTAGTGGAATGGCTGATCGGCCTTCTCAGTTGTTTACGTTTTATGTGTTTTACGTGTTTTACTTGTACCGGTATCCCATTAATACTAGGCGAGTATGTTTCGTCTTCCTCCTCAGAATTGGATTCGAGTCTTCGCCGTTTACGTTTACTTCTGCGTGGACAACATTGTGATTCATCCAAATTCATCTTCTCTTCGATCTCCTGAGGGTTCATCTTCTTGTCGTTGAGAAGTATTCTAAAAGATATCAAATATAAATGTCAATAAAAGTTGACAATTTCCACAATGGAGTAATATAATTCAATAAAGATTGAGATGTGTTCTTGTAATATATCTTTGCAATACCTTGTCACTGTTTGCACATGTTGAAGTAGAGCCCAGCACAAAGCTCTTGCACTATATAAATCACTTGGGTTGCATACAAAGCATTTCCAATGTTCATCCGCTTCAATCTTCTTTCTCACTAGAGCCGTAAAATTTCTTTTTATACATTTGTAACAGAATGTATTGCTGCAATAGGAGCAACAGTATAAATTTCCACCATTAGCGCACCATCTGCAGAACATATCTGTAGCATCATCTCCTGGGAATGCAGTAAAGATAGGAGTAAGAAACATATATCCAAATATGCACAAACAGTGCATATAATATTCAATTACGTTACCCTGTTCAAAAGTGCCATCGCCATAAAAATCACGACAGTTTGCACACAATAATGTACGGAGTATAGGATGTTCAAACATATTATGAGCCTGAGCCGGAGCTGAACCAATGTGCACGTCGCAGGCTGTACAGTGAAGTCTACGGAATCGTACAGATGCAATATCTAAAAACAAAATTAGACATTTGTACTACAATGCACAATTCTCGCGGCTTCGGGAAAAGCGAGCCATTTAATTCATATCCGTCGTGACAAACCTCAGATTCTAGAGCGCAATTAGAAAGCGAGACTAAACTACAAACTAAATTAGGAACTATTACAAGCCAAGGCATGCGGATTCTTGTTTAGAGAGCTGACCGTTGCCGAATATGAGCTTGTAGTAATTGCTCTCCTCCTGAGAGATCGGGACGATGGCCGAGCTGGTCGCGCTGGATGCCTGATCACCTCCTGGTGTCACTGAAAAAACCACGAGTGTACTCCAAGCAGGTAAATAGATAGGTTAGGGTGACCGCTCGTCAAATTTATCCCATGGATACAGGAACCGCGCATCACCGCCGCTCGCTCCTTAATGTCACGCTTACCATTCTCCTTGACGTCCGTCTCTTCCTTCACCTGTACTTCGAGCATACTCGAGATATCCATAGTGTCCGATCGCGGCCTCGTTCGCTCCTCAGTAATATCGCATCTTTCAAAACAACACCGGGTCCACTACACCGCCATTTTCCTACGGGCGAGTATAGCCGGCCATGAATTGCCGCGAATCGACTGACGGAGAAGAATCGCATTTCAAGCGAGTATGCGAAAAGATTTTTGTTCTCGCAACATTATTATCTAAGATCAGATTTAAGACAATTTTAAGTATGTAATCGACTTACATGAATACTGCGCTTAAGGATTTAGTATTTTTGAAATGTTAAGAATTTAACGAAAATTTTACAGATTGTTCTAACATACGTTCGGAGACTTATAAAAAAATCCGATTCAATATGCAATCACAATAAATTATAAGGATTTTTAGTTTGCAACGAATTTACCCGTGACTTTATGGAAAACGTGTAATCACGTTGATTTCAAGTGGTTAAAATAGAAAGAATGATAGGAATTAGTTTAAAATTTGAAAAAGTGTAGTTTAGATATAGAAGAAATATTTGATTAAATAATTTTGACCAAGTACCGAATTTAAAAGACACTAAAAAGTTATTTTCCTAAAACTGCAGCGAAATAGAGTCATTTTCGCATAAATCAAATTTTTCATTATTTTCTTCTTTGCAGCTGATTTCAGAATCAAAATTTGGATATTCACGATCAAAATTTTTTTGTTATGTGGAAAAAAGAATAAGAAGCTAGCAATTTTTAAATTTTGATAACTTTTAAATAATAATCCAGAGGCTAATATTCCAGAGGCGCAATCTTAATTAATTTATCGAATGGTAGCTGCGATATTTTTGCATAACTAGAATTATAAATTCTTTGATACGAAAAGAAAGATTAAGAACGACCAATTAATTAACTTTAAAGTTAACCAATCATTAATTAAATTATTTTATTGTTTTCTGTTTGACACGTGAAAAGAAAAATTAGATCAGGAATGACAAATTCTACAATTATAAACATTTTAGTAAAGCAATTCTGCTTAGTTGAATCGCCAATTAAGTTCATCGGAGAATTTAATACAAACTGTAAGAAAATCATGGCGTCAAAATAAGCGCCATGTTTCCTTCTGCATCATTCTAATTGTTGCCTTCTCTCATTCGATGTGCCATTTCGAGATGGAATTTTTCTTTCAACGGTTTAATATTAAGTTAAATTAATATTAAATTTTGGCATTTGTTTTGGTATTCGAAGCTACGATTCTCTCGCAGCTTCGACTAAATTCTCCGAACTTAATTGGCAATTCAATCAGAATTGTTTACAGCAAAATGTTTGATTATATAATTTGCCGTTCCTGCTCTAATCTTTCTTTCCACGTATCAAACGGCAAACAAGACAATTTAAATTAATCATTAATTAACTTTAAAGTTAATTAATTCTTCCTTAATCTAATCTTTGTTTTCATATCGAACATCAAAAAATTTATAGTTCTATCCATAGATCCGCGCAGAAATATCGCAGGTGTCATTCAACAAATTAATCGCTTATAGTTAAACGCAGTATTCATATAACTCGATTATATACTTAAAATTGTCTTAAATGTCTGATTAAGGTAAAGTCTTGTGTTCACGATCTTAAACAGAGAACGAATTGACCAATCGCATTGATCAATTGGGCGAATTATTCAAATGCGATTGGTCTATTCATTCTCTGTCCGAGCAATTTCTTTAAGATTCTATTCGGCCAATGAAATAATCGTACATCTCGAAATAGTACTTAAGACGATAGATATAAGAATTACGAAAACCTAAGTTAATCGAAGTATGGTCGAAGTCATCTCGGAAATTCGTCCCGGGAATTCAATACAGGCTGCGTTCTTGCTCCTGCACGATACACGCTTGCCGCGCAGCGGAAGTTGGCGCGGTGGCCAATCAATTTACCGTTTTTCCACTAGAGCAAAATAATGATTGGCTATCGCGCGGCAAAGCGTTATCGCAGCGTGTAGGCGCCATTCCACCTGAYGCTCGCAACGCTGAAATCATTTCAACCTTGTTTATCAAATGTTAAATAAGAACAAATGATGGTTGCATCATGCACGTGATCTTAAGTATGTATCAGACTACAGATTGAGATTGAAATTGGATAAGATATTGATCAATCAAAGCAAAGCTCACTAAACTTGAGATTGGTTTTCTTTCTTCTAATTGGTTAAATTCCAATACAATCTCGAGTCTGATACAGACTTTAGCAAAGTTAATCCCGAAAAATCCGCTTTGGGTCAATCTTGCCGTCTCCAATTAGTTTGATCGGTTTGATTACATTTGAGAATTGCCAAACTGCAAAACTGATCATATTATTTTGTTTTCCTTCTGCACTTTCTGCAAATTGTAATTTATTTGTGTAAAATATAATATTTTCAATTAATAATCAAGTAATACGTTCAATTATACGTTCAATACCGAGCGAGTGGTTGCGCTTCTGGACGTACCCGCACTGCGTCCGGCACTGCGGACGTTGCCCCGGAGACTGGCTGTTTAAAAATGGCGCACGTTTTTGATTTCGCCTTGAGCGCGTTCGCGGGACGTCTCGAAGAAGAATGGATGTGGGGACCGCGGAGAGTGCGAATTCGCTCGACAGGACAGCGCGAAAGCTCACCGACGACATACAGAATATGTCGAATTACAGGGCGCTTTACAACGAGATACAAGTGCGTGTCCGGTACTCGTTATTGGTAGTATATATCTATATACTACCCGGAGAGACAATGTATTCCTCATCTATATTTTTGCAGAGACTGGTCGCATCGTCCGCCGTGGACAAGGACGATTTCAAAAATTCTCTGATCACGGCACTCAGAGATCACGGCCTGGAGACAGAGATCCGAAACACAGTGTTTCACTGGGCGCGATCACGAGTACTTCTCAATGAACTCCACATTTCTAGAAGTAATTCGCTCTGAACATTTCTTTTTTTTTCTTTTTTTTGTAGGGTTCGCTGCATTCCCGGTCGATTTCGCACATACAGACAGCTGATTTGAGCTATCTAAAGAAGACTCAGATTCAATGGGAACGGCGCATACAGAAATCATTGAATTCGACGTGCAGCGAATTGAACATTCCGCTGGCCCGTATTAGACCCACCGCTGATAGAGACGAGCTGATCGAAAAATGGAATGAATTGAGCACTTATGACATTGGTAAATATTATAGCAGATTTAAAGATACGATGTAAATCCTATTTGAAATTTATATAGGATATGATTTTTTTCCAGATCTGTCACAATATCGGCCATTGTATGCACCAAAGGATTTCCTGGATGTATTGTTCTCCATACGCGATCCTTCATTTAAAAAGCAACCGTGTGTAATTATAGATTTGTACAGAAATCAAACAAGTTTTTATTTGAATAAAAATGCATCTATATTACGCTCTTTTTCAAAACGTTTCAGAGATGAATTAAATTGGGATTTTAGTCATATACAAATTAGTGTAAAAACGCTTGCGCAATTGGTACGAATTTTAACTAATCGCTTCTGTAATTTATAACTTGTGTAATTGTGTATATGTATATATATATATATATACATATACACAATTACACAAAAATATATATATATATATATATATATATATATATATATATATATGTAGAAAATTTCTTTGTGTAGAGGCGTATGTATTCAGAATTAGCACAGGGAATGCCATTATTAGGAATAAATCCCGATATGCCGGCCACAGAAAATTTCCCAAATTTAGAAGCCGAGCGAACACACATTGGCGAGAAAGTATTAAATTCGAATCATGCCCCGATTGCTCAAGAGTTTCTTAAAAGAGGATGTCCTCGAGCGTTGCGCGGTCGTATTTGGTCACTCGTTCTCGGATCTGTTATCAAAGATAATGTATGACTCATCTCTTATAATCTTTGCTGTACAGTTGAAAATTAATGTCTTTGATTATCAATATAGATAATTTTTCTCTTTTTAGGATATAGAATATTATGAGGAATTGAAAAATATGGTTTTACAATATGATATTGTAGTAGACAAGCTGATAATAATGGTAATTTATATATGTCTTAAATTACATTTATAAATTACATCCACTCTTAAGTAAAAAAAAAATAAAATGAAACATTTTGTGTGTTGATACAATTATAGGATGTACAATTAACAGCGAGAAACGACGATCAATACTTTGTATTCGAAGACGTTTTGTATAAGACAATGTTGTGCTTTTCAAGAGATTCCGAGATACTTGCGCCAGTCACAACTGACAGAAGTGCCGGGGGTCAAGTGATTCACGCGGTTTTGCAAGGCAAACCAGCGACGTTGGAAAATACCTTGGTCTTTCCACCAAGTGGTGTCATTCCGTTCCACGGGTTTACAATGTACGGTAAGGAAAAAAAATATGATTTAGTCTTTGAATCTAATTGACTAACTGTCAATATTTTCACGCCAGCTACACCATTTTGTTATTTATATGATGATCCCTGCGCTATGTATTACACTTTTCGTGCATTCTACTTAAGATACTGGTTTCGTTTGCACACTGTATCCAGCCACGAGCAGGGTATAGTTGCCCTCTGCTTACTTTTTGAACGATTACTACAATGCCATGAACCGCAGTTGTGGGCCCATTTTAAAACTATACATATTCAACCGTGAGTTCATTTCTTTATTTTCTCATAGTGTTATTTGCGCAATTCAGTAATTTAAAACGTATGCATTTTCAGCATAAAAATAGTTTTCAAATGGCTTATGAGAGGCTTCAGCGGCCATTTACCACCTGAGCAACTATTGTATCTTTGGGATTTAATTCTCGGCTATGACTCTTTGGAAATTATTTCTCTATTAGCGGTGACGATATTGAGTTTTCGAAAAGAAAATTTACTGCAAGTTAATACTCAACAGAACGTAGAGGTATAAAAATAATATCGATATATGAATTATATGCATCATAATTATATATATTTATATATTTAATATTTTTATATTTCTATATTTTTCTATATTTTTAGGCTGTGTTAGCAGACTTATCCTCACTAAAAGTAATGCCTTTATTGCAACTGGCTCTTTTAAAAGAATAATAATATCATTTTTATACATGCGAATCATAATTACGGAATTTGCAAACTTTTTTTTAGCTTTATATCATTCCTCTGATCCCATATATCTTACTCCGTAATTTTATTCGTAAAAATATATCGATATCGAAAAACGTGTACGTCATGCGTTAAATGAACATAAATAAAAATAAACAGACAATATTAAAATGTATTGAGCAATGTGAATATGAAGAAAGGAATTGGCGATATATCTACGAGAAACAATATCGTGGAGAAGGGATAAAGTGCGAAGCTTCGAAGGAGGGTGGAGGGGGATTTTCCTGCTTCCGGCTGTCAACCGTAGAGTGTAGAGTTTGGTCGGAGCTCGATGGAGTAACGTAGAGCGGTGACGTTTGGCTCTCGTTGTCCTCTCGTGTTCGACGCCGGCTGCATTCTCGGATACTCGTCGCGGAAGCGCGTCAGAGATCGACGCGTGTAAACACGCCTCGATTGCGAATCCGTGAGTATCCCTCGCATCCGTCGTGTCTTTCGTTCGCCAATTTATGCGCTGACAGCGTCATTGCGGCAACGCCAAGCGGCGATCTACGGCCCCCCACACATCGTACGAAGGGTAGCAGGTAGGGTGGTTCTCCACCCCCAAATTATTAGTCACGCACAGCTTTGCTCAAGCGGCCTCGAGTGAATCGCGTCGGCGTCGTTCGCTTGTTGTCACCGACGCCGTTGATGCCCAGTCTCGAGAGAGCGAGACTCCGGCGTCGATTTCTCCCTACCATTATTCTCGCCGGGAACAACGCCCAGCGGATTATTCGCATGTGTTCGAGTGTTCTTGCGCGAAATCTTGATTGAGTTACAGTTTTCTCACGAGAAAAAATTCCGTAAAAATTTCTGCGGACGCTCGCCTTTGTCTTGTCCCCAAGTTGTGCCTGTATGTCTTAAAAAATTGTAATATTCTCTGCTCGGCAAATATCTTACACTTTTCAATAATTGTTTTTAAGATTGTTCAAGATAGAGCAAATAATATGATTACGTCCAATGTTTCGAAATTTGTTAATAAAATTCTAACATGACATGCTTCTACTTTCTTCAGATTACATGATTTAAGTGGATTGTCTGGACATTTAAACTGAGTCAGCAGTATCAAAATGGCTTGGCGTTTCAAAGCGTCCAAATACAAAAATGCAGCGCCGATTGTTCCCAAGCCGGAGGCTTGTATTCGGGATATTTCTGTGGGATCATATCAGACCTATGGGAATAATATAACAGCATCAGCGGCATTCATGGCATTCAATGTTGATCATAACGGTACATTTGTATTTATCTACAATAGGTTTATTTCTCAAAGTATTCAAGTAAATTATTATTTATTAAATAAATAAAACTGTTCATATCTTCCAAAGGATCCAGTTTAGCGGTATTGCCACTGGAGGATTGTGGCAGAAAGAGCAAGACTATGCCATTACTTCATGCACACGCAGATACTGTGACAGATATGGATTTTTCTCCATTTCATGATGGCTTACTTGCAACTGGGTCTCAGGATTGTCTCGTAAGTATCTTAGAACTTTATTTTCAATAAAAACATAATAATAAAACAATGGAAGAAATTTGCATTTTTCTAGAGATTATATTAATTCTGTTTGTATAAAATTAGGTAAAGTTATGGCATATCCCAGAAAGTGGCTTGGAAGAATCTTTATGCAATCCTGAATGCACATTCTCACATCGTCAACGAAGAGTGGAAGCAGTATGCTGGCATCCTTCTGCCGAACATCTTTTGACTACTGCATCATTCACCAATCTCTCGCTCTGGGATGTTCTTTCACAACAGGAATTGTTTTGTAAATATTTCATAATTTTACTGACTCGTTGTTTTACTTTCATTTATGAAATTTCTGTTATTGCAGCTAATAGCGACCACACCGAAGTAATTCAGTCTGTAAGTTGGAAAGAAGATGGTACCGTTTTAGCAACATCTTGTAAGGACAAACAACTGAGGATTATAGATCCGCGCGCATCGACATGTATCGTCAATTCATGCTCGAGCCACCAAAGTATTAAAGATTCCAGAACAGTCTGGCTAAACAGCGATAGAATACTCACCACAGGATTTGATGCAGCCAGACTTCGTCAAGTTTACATTAGAGACTTGAGGCATTTAAATGAACCAATGAAAACATTGGAATTAGATTGTAGTACTGGGTAAATATGAATTCAATCTTTTTACTTGGAAAAACTTGAGATTTATTTAATCAATATTACTAAGTAGTCGCCAAAGTGATTATTTGTATATTATTTTATTTTACAGTATTTTGATGCCGCTTTTTGATTCTGACACAAATATGCTCTTCCTTGCTGGCAAAGGAGACACTACTATTATGTATATGGAAGTCACAGATAGAGATCCTTATTTAGTAGAAGGGATCCGCCACAGTGGCGAGCAAACTAAAGGAGTATGCCTGGTTCCTAAACGAGCATTAAATGTAATGCAGGCTGAAGTTAACAGACTGTTACAACTTACCTCCAATATGGTGATTCCTATCATGTATCAAGTTCCACGAAAAGTACGTTGTATTAAATATTTTCTATATATGAATTGCCATTATTATCCATACAATATATATCTAACTTTTTAATAAATATTAAATTTTAGACATACAGAGATTTTCACGCAGATATTTATCCGGATACAACTGGTCCCGTTGCTCAAAATAATGCAACAGCATGGATTAAGGGTCATAATGCACCTGTACCAAAGATATCGCTAGATCCTGCTAAGAGAAACAAAGGCGAAGAACCCGTTACTGTGAGTAAACATTTTAATAAATGCTGTGGATGTTCTCATATCGCTATTAATGTGGCATTTAAGGTAGCTTTGATCGTTAAAAAAAATTGTTTGCTTATTTGTGAATATCAATTATATAACTGCTTTAAATTTAAATCATTAATCATTGCATGCTTTTCATCATCACAACGTTTCTTGCATTATCATCCCATTTGTTCCAAAATAACTGGATTTTGAGACTAAATATTGAATTGTCATATCAATTTATTCATGTATTTGTTTTGTGCACAATATTTTATTTTAATATATATTTTTTAAGTAGATTTTATATTGTATTCTAAAATTAGAATATGAAAAATGTATAATCAGTTTGATGTTATTTATTTTATACAAAACAGTTATTTTGTTTGTAGAAGTAGTACAATATATAATTATTTAAAAATTGCTTGCTGAATATAATTGATTTTACATAATAATGTTTGCAATGTACTTTTTTTGATTATATAAAGTGCTACATTTTTCAGTGCTGGTACAATATTATGTATTGTAAATATAAAAGACCAATTTTAGGACAGATTTTTATTGTGTAATATTTTATATCTCTATATTTAATCTTTTTTGCAAAAATTTATATTTATTAAATTATTTGATTATTACTAATTATGTACATTTATTTTTCGCTATTCAGTTTCTTTCTCTATATTCTGTGTATATTTTTTTCACGTTTCAGATATCCAATATATGTTTTATAATTTATACATTAGCACCATTCAAACTATTATTCCTGGCACGTGTAAATAAGTGGCAATTGATGTTGTAGCTTATTCTACAGTGTAAGTAATAGTACGAACATAAAGTGTAAAAACATTTGTCTTGTTTATATGGCCATGAGATAATCTCTCTGTAAATTAGCTTTCAACAAATTTAATCACGAGATACTTCAAGCTATAGTTGGAGCTTATTTGTATCTTTTTGTATATTGTCTATTCTGTACAAACGAGCCATGTACGAACATATATGTGTAAAAATAATGTGAATGTAAATTGTTGCTATCGTTATCGTAAATTATCGCCGACTATGCAAAAATGTATATCAAAAATGCAAAGTATCGAACAGTGTAGCTTGGTTTGCATGCGGTTTGCGGTTATTAAGGAATTTACCGTACCTCCAGGTACACAAAGGGAACTTAGCGATGCTCAAAGACAATCAGCGCGAAATTAAAATAGAACAAACGAACCGACCACCGAAACCCTTGGTCATTACCATGCCAAAAGGATTCTCGAAAGTGCAGAGCAACGTGAACGAAAATGACAACAATGTAGAGAAAAATGACAACAATATAGATACCGAGAAGATTGAAGATTCGAAAAAGCCATCCGAGGCAGAAGAAGAAAAGACCAAAATACAAAATGGGGGACAAACCGTTCCACCGAAACCTTTGCCAAGAGCATCAAGAACAAACAGTATCTCCGAGGAGGAACCGAAACCAGTGGCACGTCCTCGTACATCGCCAAATCCCGGATCAGTAGTTACATCAGTGAATCCTAACGCGATCGGCGGATATAAGGTTATAATTAACTTAAAAAAGAAATTAATGTTAAAAAATATCTAATTTTTGTGACGTGTGACACTTTTGCATGCGGCCAATTTCCTCCTATATCACATTCATATCATCATTGTCTCATACCATTACTAACAATCAATACAACAATTCTTTAAAGACGGAGAGACAAATAAAAATTTTCCTATTTCTTTTTTAATTTTAGCCTCGACTTGGTCCTAAACCATTCCAAGCAAAGTCCAGCAGCCAGGAATTTTCATTTGACAAGGTTTTCTCAGTACCAATTGCACCGAACAATGACAGCAACACTAATGGTTATCAGAATGAAATTAATAATACTGTAGAACATAATACAGAAGCAGATAAATCGCCGACTTTAACACCTAATGAACGCGCAAAGGATACGGAAAATGGCAAGAGTGATTCAAGCTCCATCGAGGAAGATGCTAATTCGAGTGACTCTGGTTACAAGCCGAAAACACCAAGCACTGCGGAAAGACGCAAAGTGTTCGAGACGAAAGTGAAGGACGAATCGCCTGAGAATGAAGATGTTGGGAATTTCGAACGCGGTACGAACAGGAACTCAATCGCTGAAAGGCGACGCCTTTACGAGAGTCGATCTGTGTCTGTCACTGATGGGAATTTGGCAGAGAAGGCGATGGGTTCGCCAACCATGCTGAGGCGAAGAGATTCTTTTAAGGCAAAGAGCGAGATAATTAAAGAAGATGAACCGAAGAAGAGCATTCCCATGTTGCGACAACAGAGCATGGATCCTAAATTAGAAAAGGTGGAGCCTGTTGTAACACCAGTTTCAAAAAGGACGTCAACAGTTTTTGGTAAGGATTAAGATAAAAAGACGTTTTCTTGACGCTTCGTTTTTAATGCAAATTTTTTGATTATTATACAGGAAGAGTATCCAAATTTCGGCACTTGAAAGGTACTCCGGGACACAAATCTACACACATTGAGAATATACGCAATATCAGTCGCCAAATATCCGGCGAATGTGATGGTTTTCATGGTAAAAATTATCTTTTTCTCAATAAAACTAGATCTGAAGGATATTTTTTAATGTAATAAATGTGGTGGCTCCATTTCATAAATTTGCAGCTAATCCCGATCGAGTGGCTGTACCTTTGAGTGGTCCAGGTGGAAAGATAGCAGTATTGGAATTGAAGAAAACTGGAAGGCTACCTGATGGAGTTATGCCAGCATTAGTCCATGGTGCGACTGTAATGGACTTTCAGTGGAATCCATTTGATAATCAGCGACTAGCAGTTGGTAAAGTATAGAAATTGAAAATTGTAACAAAGAAGAAATATATTATTCTATTAGATTTGAGAGGGATTATAATAGAATTTGCTTGTGGTAGCTTGTGACGACGGAATAATTCGCTTGTGGGAAATACCTGCGTCTGGTTTAGCAGAACCGACAAACGCACCAAAACACATTATAGAAGCTCATACCGATAAGATTTATCTGATCAAATTTCATCCACTGGCATCAAATGTTCTTGCATCCGCTTCGTACGACATGACCGTCAAAATATGGGATTTATCACTCTTATCATCTACCGAGGCAATAATTGCAAAGATCACATTAATCGGTCATACTGATCAAATATTTAGCTTAGCATGGTCACCGTGTGGTCAGTACCTTGCTAGCGCATGCAAAGATGGTAAATTACGAATTTATAAACCTCGATCGAGCGACGTTCCTGTGAAAGAAGGAAAGGGTCCCGTCGGAACAAGAGGTGCAAGAGTTATATGGGCGCTCGAAGGCAGATATCTCGTTGTAATGGGCTTTGACAAGTAAGCACAATGAAAAACCACATGTTTTATTTACACATAATAAAAAGAAACATATAAAGATGTTAATCGAGATCTACATCTTTCAGAGTTTCTGAAAGACAGATTTACGTTTTTAAAGTAGACAATTTGAGTACTCCTTTGAACACTGTTGGATTGGATGTCTCGCCTGCCATATTAATGCCATATTATGATGAAGATAGCTCCACGCTTTTCCTAACTGGACGTGTAAGATTCATTTTTTACACTCAATTTTAATTATATGAGAAGTTTGTTATAATCTTCTCCCTTTGAAACATTATTTTTAGGGTGATTCTACAATATATGCATTTGAAGTAACCGAGGAAGCTCCATATTGCTGCCCATTGAGTCATCACAGATGCAGTAGCTTGCACCAGGGCTTGTCATTTCTTCCAAAGAATAAATGTGACGTGGCCAGCGTGGAATTTGCCTCTGCCTTGAGGCTAACAAATAACACAATAGAGCCTTTAAGTTTCACCGTACCACGTATAAAAGTATGTATTATGTACAATTAATACATAAGTATGAGATCCTTTACATGAAAGCACTGATATATTCACTTGTTTCAACCAGAGCGAATTATTCCAAGACGATCTCTTTCCTCCAACTAAAGTTATTTGGAAACCGACTTTATCTGCATCAGAATGGTTTAATGGCGGCAATAAACAGCCATCTAGAATGAATCTTAAGCCACCTGGTATGGATAATTGTAAGTGAAAGATACGATATTGTTAAAATTAGAAAGAGCATTTATTACATACAAGTTTTTATTCACAGTAACTGAGAATCAATCCCAAAGTGCAGTTACACCTCCTCAAATTGCAAGCAAACCATCACCGACTCCATTTGGTATCACTACACAATCTTTCAATAGATTAGGATGGAATCCGGATATTAAAGCAAAACAAGAAGAGGTCAGACAATTGAATTTACATATTTTGCATGTACTTTATGAATGAATACTGGTGTAAAAATGATTTCTTATAAGATATCCATAACATTAAACTTCATTGAGAAATAAAATTACAATTGAATAACTGCATGTAAGTAAGCATATAAGTTTTAACACTGATATAATTTGTAATTTGTAAAATATGACAAGGGCTATATATAAATTATTTCTCGATTGATGCATCACATGTTGTATTGTTCAATAATACAGTGATGTGTGTGATGCGTCAAATTATTAAAAAAAAAGTTCTGAAACTAAATTCTGAAAAAAACAATTTTCTATATTATTAAAATTTCTATTGCAAGGATCTTGATTCTATGTAATATGTAATGTTTGAACATATTGTGTGATATGTATGCATTAGATCCAGAAAACTATGAGCCATTTTGTGGGAGATGTCATCCAGTGTTCGCTAGAACAAGATCACATGGAAGGTGTTGAAGAACACGAATGGGTAGATATCTTATTTGCTGTGTTATAATGATTTTTATTTAGGATATGTTTATTTATTATAATGATATTATATTTATTATAATGATAGTCATTTATTTATTGTGTAGTAGCTTAATAACACTCTTTGTACTCTCAGTAGTTATACATATTATATGTGAATGTATAGATCATAATATCTTTTTTTATATTTCAATAAAAATGACAGTAAGAAACAATAAGTTTTTAAGTTTAAAGAAAATTTGTAATAAAATTTATTTACAAGAATCGACAATGATTAATATTAAAATTTATTATTTTAGGACGAGTGAAAATTGAAGACTTGTGGATAGATGCAAACTGGGGTACGGTAAAACTTAAAACATAGTTATTCGAGCCGCGTAAATTATTTATAAGTTAGAATTATTATATATCGCGCGAATGTGGCAACAATATCGCAGTGTTACTGTGTATAGAGTGAGAGGCAGCTGTATCGAAGAAATATACTTCAATGATTTTTTTTGCGGAGAAAGTAAGAGATAAGTACAGTGTTTTATATCAATTTACAACAAGTAATACTCATTTTTTCATAAAACTAGCTTAAGATTTTGTAATCGCATTTTTCAATGCATAGAAATAAGAATCCAGGCCTTGTTAAATCACATTAATTTAAAGTAAAAAGAGAAACGAAGTAAATGGCACAAAAGATTTTTTAATCTGGTTGCATCGATGCAATATTTGATATAGCACAGTGTCGATATGATAACACTGTTTTTAAAACCAAAATGCGTGATTATAGCTCTAGTCCCAAATCATTTTTCTTTTAATCGCTGATTTATCTCACTTATATATTTCTAACTACAAATAATTCTATAGTATTCCATAGTATATCACTGTAGAGATTATATTAGATGTAGGATATGCTTAATTATTGTCAAGAGAATTGAAAAGTTCATAATACGATTTGACAATAGTTTCATCCATCTATTTAATGAATATCAGTTTTGGAAGTTCAGTGAATGAGTAATTCTTCTTAGAGCAAGTATGCTAGTATATTCATTACGCTTTTCAGTACCGAGTGTGAACGATATCAATTGTGTCAGAGACAATTATTGACGAGTATTTAATTATTCGCCAAATATTGAGCATTAGAATGATCAATTTTTACGTACACGAGAGAAAAAGACACAACATGTGCCATTTGTAAAGCGGCAGACATAACATCTTACCTGTCGTTAAGAAAAAGAAAAACAGTATTACAAACAATACTATTAGGTACTCTTTCGAAATAATTTATTTCGCAGTGAAGTCGACATTCTTTATTAACTTATTTAACTGCCACATCAGTGGTAGATTAATTTTCTGCCACATCAGTGCCAGATTTATCTTTATTTTGGCAACGTCAGGTGTCAATAATGGTCTCAATGTATATGTCATAATATAATCTATCATCGTATATGTGTGATAATAGAGCAAATGGACAGTCTTGTCGCAAAATTGTGGAGCAGATGATTTTTTACGATATTTCGTATCCTTGTACGCACATACAAAAAGACATTATACAAAATATAACTGATAAATATAACGCGTAAATAAATAATCATAAGCCAGTAATTTAATTGTATGGCGAAGTATATTTTAATTTATGTCTCGATGAGCATTGAACACTCTACAAAATTCAAACGATAATTCATTAATAATACGAAAAAAAATGACTGATCTTTTTTATGATAATCTTTATCTTTCTTATCGAAATATACTGTATACAACAATTGCCAATTTATCAAGCGATAATCTTCTCATGCAAATATTCAGATCAGAATATTTTATTTCGTTTTTATACGTGTTGTTTTACAAGTTAATTGTCTCAAGCTAATAAAAAAATAATGGTACTATGTCTTCAAAAAACAAGTTTTCTAATTGGCGATAAAACGCCAACTTTTATGAAAAATTTAAATAATGATTATATGTATATACTCAACTTCATTATTTTTCATGTCTCGATATACAAATACCGATCAACCAATACCGATTTGATCAACATAGTGCCAAAAATCCATTATCAATATTTAATAATATTTTTTGTATCTTGCACATTTTTAGACCTGTAAAATGTTTCGAAACATTCGAAAATATCAAGAAATTTTCTATATGTATCAAAGATAAAGAATAAGACGAAACTTGATTTATCGCTGCCATTCACATGTCTCGTATTACTAATTTTATATTATGAAAGAAGATACGATCATGTTGCATATCTAATGTAATTTTTTTATTCGATTATTCGTATATGTTAGATATTGCAATTACAAATCCAGATTTGTAACCATTTTGTAGTTTCAAAGCAATCTCTATCCGTTTACGACCAGATTATGAATAATAAAGCGTGATCTTTTACAGGACGAGATTTGAGATAGACATGCGCGATAAAAAAAATGTACGAGACTTTGAATGTTTCACGCCACTCAATCTCGTGCCCTGTAAATCATTGCTGTCTAAATAATTTTATCATATAGTGATATACCTTTATATCTCAATCTTATAACATTCATGTATTTCAGCTATAAAATCTTTTTATCAAAAATTCTAATCATGTCTGAGATTTTTGAGTACCCTTTATCTAATAAGTATAATCATGTATTATTTCTTAGATATATTTAAAAATTAAAAATTTGTTAATATATTAGAATCCATATATCCTACTATAACGATTCGGACATCAATTAGTTCAGAAAGCATGTGGAATGTTTTTATTGTATTGTTTTTTAAGTAATTTTATAATCGCGTTATCTATATATATGCAATTTTATAATATTCCGCCAGCAATATCTTTTTTCATCATTTTTTATGCAATATGCAAAGATACAATAAAAATAAATACGATGTTACATAAATTATCTAATATATCCAACGCGATCTCTGGGAATCAATCTGAGTTCCGCGCCATGTTTAAGAAATACGTTTCCTGAAAGCATAAATTGTGCTCGTATATTTAAAATGAGGACGTTACGATATATTATAAGATCTACCTGCAGTTTGTTGAGGATTAATTCCTATGCCATCGTCTGTAATTATGGCTGATGTAGCTGGTGGCACTCTAAATTCCTCAGCAGCAAATTTTAATACAGCAGTAAATGGAGTATTTTCTGGTACGCTAAGTCTGCAATTGATAAAATAATATATGTTCTTATATAAATATATGTTTCTTATTTCACAAGATGCTGGAAAAATTATGCCAAGGAAAATATTGCTGTATAAATATATTAAATGAATATATGTTGTTTTGTTATGTGTTTCTACTCATAATGTCTTAAATATTTCTTAATGTAGGATTGGTAATTATTTCGTTAATAAAATAGATTTACAAGCGATAGAAAATTTATTTTTTATTCTTTGCAAGAATCACATTATACAACGATACAAAGCATAATTTATATTATTAAGAAACGTATTAAATTTGGAAATCAATTGAAGATATCTGCTTCAACATTACTCCATATTTCACTGTCTGGCTGGGTTTTAACAGTAGACATTCTATTGTATACTTTTTCGCGAATTACGCGAGGACCATTTAATAAAATTTTCACTGTCTGACAGAGATGTTTGTACTCAAATTTAAAATCAGAGCACCACTTTCCATCCACGAAGTACATGTTTCGGCCGAAGTAAAATATCGCATCAACAAAATCTAAACAAAACTGAGTACTGTCCCGGAGTAATCTTAAGAGAAATTTCTTTTCGGTATTTGCTAAAGCTACGCATATTTCGACATCATAATCAGTCAGCTTTGAGCTAAAAGCTTGTACAATTAATTTCTTAATTGTATCATCATTCGATTCAACTGATAAGTGTACCAGTCTTGAAACATGACTATCATTTAACATCTTATTTATGCATTCCATTACTTCATCTTGATCACCATTAGCTATTGCCATTTGCCATGACATAATTAATGCCTCATCTTCCATGCAAGACAATGATATTCCTAATTCTCCTAAAGACTCTATAACCATATTTATGGCAACGGAACTGCCTATTACTTGATTGAGAAAGGCATTCAATCTATCCTGTCCGAAATGTTGGGTGTACAGTTTTAGATATTCGTCAACTATCTCTGTAGAAATATGGCTGTCCTTCAAATAACGTTCCAATAATTTGTCGCAAGCCTTTTCCAAATCAGAGCACGTAATGTTCTGATTCTGTGGAAATAACTTTCGCTTTAGCTTCCGACGTAAACATTTCTCAAAGGGCAACTTTTTGTTTTCAGCTTCCACCTTGGCAACGGTGATCTCGACGAAATAAGCACAGTTGAAGGCTTGTGTTGCATTTTCTACAGTCATTTGTTCGCTAACAGTTGGACTCTGCAGTAGCGCGAGAAACGCGTCGATAGTGTTAAAAATTTCAGAGTCGGCAGTTTGCATGTTATTCTACGCAATTAAGACACAATTTCTATTTTAAACAGCCACTTACACTTTATATGGCAGATTAGGATCAGACGTGAGAGTTATTCTGAATGTGACTTTGGACCTGTAACATTAAATTTTGTTTTAATACTTTATACAACACTTTATGTTTAAACTAACAAAACATATGGTTTCTTTAATCATATCGATATTTCTCGTTACATACTCAATTTCATATTCACGTTAATCCTTAAAATTTGTATAGAAGATACGTACGCCATAATTGCTCACGCGCAGAATCAACACTATAAAAAAATGACAGACAATAATAATCGTCCCAAATTGCGGCCAATTTACAACTCTGCGACCAACTGCAACGAGAATTGCAACCTAACCTATATTTAAGACAGAGATGATGGATAACCATTGATTGTATAGAAAGTACAGAAATATACCAATTTTACGGGAGTAACGCGTCTAGTGACAATCTGGCACAACTATAACATCAATGCGTTTAATATATATCGACATGTGTTAATAATGTATATTTTAAAATATTATATAAAACACTTTTTTTCAGTTTCGCATATTATGGAAAATAAAATATTATATTTTTTTATATTTTGTTTAATTGTTACTTGCTTATTTTTGTTATAAAATTTAATTAAATTTAAATTTTTATAACTTATTCTTTTATTTTAAATATTCTTAAATTTTAAGATTAAATTTATTTATAATTTTAAAAATTTTAATTAATATGATTAATAATTTCATTTTTTACTTGATTATATATTGTTTCAATTTTTGAAAATTTAATTTTATTAAATTAATTTAAATTCTTATAAAAAATACAAGAGAGTGTCGATAAATATTCACGTAGGTAATCATATATTTTCTTTTATAATTATCAACAAAAATTTAAAAATTATCAATATTAAATCAGTATTAAATTTGTTAAAAATTCAAACTTAATTGCTTATAAAAAGAAACATAAGATAGAAAATGACTGAGTCAAAACTCCGAGTGCTGCAATTACAAAATTTTTATTTTTAAACTATATTTTTTTAAATAGATTCAATAGACGTTCTTTCGTAGAAATGTGGTGCCGCGTCCAACAACATTTCTGGTTGAATGACAGTCAAGTCCTTCATATAAGTTTTATTCGTTTGCAAAATTTCGCAAAATAATAACCTAGAATGAAATAATATTAAATGAAATAAAACTTCTAATAGAACAATCTAATTGAATTTTTTTCATATTTACCATTGCGGCTGCTGTAGAGTATATAAGCAACTATTTGGATGAATGTACAAATCTTTGTTGCCTCGAACTGTTCTATATGTGCCTGTGTAATGCAGATATGCTGCTTTAGGAAAGAGACCAGCGGTCAAACACTTCAGAATTTGTTCAACATTCCCTGAAAGATTCAAAATAATTATTTTTTACTAGAATTCAAAACAAATATATAATTACATTTATAATTAAATTCAAGTTCCTACCACTACAGGATACTAATGGAATGTCTAAGCGTTTCAACATTTTATGCATCTGTACACGAATTTCCGTAGCTCTCCGTAAAGCTTTGTGATTAAGAAAATGTTTCTGGCACCAGGCGGGCGTTTTATTCCGTTCAAAAGCAGTGTAGACATTCAGCAAGGTGAGAAGATCTCCCTCTTCCACCTCGAATTTGCGGTGCGCTATTCTCGCTTTTAGAACTGCTTGCCCTCCGCCGGGTTGCACGAAAACGTTCTGAACTTGTAGCATGGCGAATATTGTCGTGATCTCCTCGGAACATCCCATCTCACCTATCATACAATAAAAACTTCGAAATTTATATCATGATCTTATACTACTGCTGTATGTTTTAGAGATTGAAAAACTTCGATTTTGAAACACGTCTGATTTATAAAAAAGTTTGGCATCTTTATATTATACTTTAAAAATCTATTAACATATCTGTTTTTCTACCAGATGCGATTAAGGATTTCGCCAGCACCGGTTCCAAAGGCATCTCGGCCATCGTCAAACCTAACGGCGTCGTCAAATCTCCGTTACTGTCGATCGCACCTAATGCGTAAAGCAATTCCAATCCGGTGACTAGATTTTTGCTAGGCGGTGCGGATGGAAAATTGAAACGCAATACATTATCGATGCCCAAGGCCTTCAGTTGCAGTATTGCCGGCGCCAAATCTGACCGCTGCATTTCCGGTGGAGTAGCTTCGAATAATTCAGCGTAAGCCTCTTCCGTATACAATCTGTTATAAGATTGCAAAATATTTTATCAATCTGTGTAATAATTTCTATATTCAGAGTTAATATAGAAGATCGCTATTATATCTTATGACTAAAAACATATAATTAGCGTACAAAATATATAATTAATCGCTCGCTTCTTTTACCTAAATGCTTTTCCAGTACGTACGCGACCTGCACGGCCGGCACGTTGGTTGGCGGAAGCTTTCGAGACGGGCACGATAACGAGGCTGTTCGTCTGCGTTTCCGCTTCAAACCAAGGTATCTTGACAAAACCGCAATCGATTACTGCACATTACAAAGTTCCGGTTACGTCATCGAGTCAAGCGTCAAGGGAAAAAATACGCTAATATATTGTGACTAATATACCGTAAACGATATTTGGAATAGTAATAGACGTTTCCGCAATGTTGGTCGCTACGATAACTTTACGAGTGTCTTTCGCGGTTCTCCAAAACACCTTAAGTTGCTCTGCATTTGGAAGCGATCCGTACATCGGCAACGGAAGCAGTTTCTCTAAAAATAAATTATTCAACTTAACAGTATTTAATTTCTTAAAACTAAATATTAAATATATTAAATGTTTCTTTCCGTTTTTGTATCGAATAATTTCACAAGTTTTCAAGTTCTTTCGTCTTTATAATAAACAATGAAAAATATTGAAACAGCAAAGAATTAATTTAAAGTATTATTTAAAAAAATAACAAATTTACTAATTTCGCGATATATTTCGCATTTAAAAAAATTCATTGAAAAATAAATATATACATAAGAGAGAATTAAGAATTAATAGTACAATTTAAGAATCAACCCTTATCTTCTCGAAATTTTTTCATGTTGAAAATTCTAAATATTTTCTACTCTATCTGAAACTACTCTCTATTTTCTCTTTATTGCTCGACTCACTTACGTTTGTCGTCTTTTATAAGTTTCGCGTGTTCCGATAAAAGGGATACTGCTTGATCGACTTCGTCAAGTCCTGTGAGGAACGCCAGAATATCACCCGACTCCTCCGTTTCATGTATCTTCAGAGCGGTGTCTACTACGCCGTTCACATAATTTGCCACCGGTTCTGCAATGCGTATAAATAATCTTAATTTTATAATTTCAGTCGCGTGACTCTATCGCGTATGTGTGTACCTTTCAGAAAAAATACGTCCACCGGATATAACCGTCCCTCGACGCTCATGATAACTGCGCTATCTTTACTCGAATCCTTCGTCGTATTTATGTTAAAGAAATCGCGTAGCTCCTCCGCGTCAACCGTCGCCGACGATACGATAATTCTCAGACTCTTCCGTTTCTGCAAATGTTTATTAGCATCAATTTATCGTGTCCCGCGCGAGGAAAGTTACGTTTGCAATAAACATCAAAAAATTTACCCTGATTATTTTTTTCAGCAACCCCATTATGATATCAGTCAAGAGCGTTCTCTCGTGCACTTCGTCCAGGATAATGACCGAGTAGCTTGTTAATAACGGATCGCTCATTAATTCTCTCAGGAGAATACCCTCTGTCATGTACTACAAAAACAATTTATATTTAGTCTTCGTAACAAAATAATATGTGCACATATGTGTTAACATAAAATTCACGGAAAAATGATATTAAACGATATTACTTCTAATATTTATTATGTGATATAATAAAATGTGATTAATGCTCTTTCATCATATCAAATTAGAATTATTTCGAATAGAAGTCGCGTTTTACATTCTTTTACTTTGTCTTGTGTTCATGGCGTCGTACCTTAATTTTAGTCGTTTCATCAGTGTAATCATCGAAACGTATGCAATAACCGACGGTGGTCCCTAGAATACAATTACGTTCGTCGGCCACACGATTTGCCAGAGAAGTGGCCGCGACTCTTCTGGGCTCCGTAATGCCGATCTTTTTCCCATCTGCGCACCATCCTGCTTCAAGAAGATACTGAAAAGCGAAATCGTGGTTTAGATAATACATAATGCAAATATTAATTTGTTTCAATACATATTGAATTTTATGTCATAATATAGAAAATTGAATTCAATAACAAGTATTCGCAAAATATATATTGTTATGTGCAAGAAAGAATATTAATAAAAATTAATTTACTAATAAATTAATATTATATATTAATTTATGCATCAATAAATTTATATATTTGTTGTTATTATATAACGAATACAATAAAAATTTATTTTTATTACGTAATTTTGAAAAATATACTGAAGGATTTATTTTCAGGTAGAGCGATAAAACAAATAATCAAGTATTTCAGAGACAAATCGTTTATATAAAAAATATTTTATTGCACAACCCGTTATAAAAAATAATACAAGATATTAGCCATAGCGTCATAAAATTTGACGAAACCTTACATCATATGTAATTATTGACATTGATCGCATGTTATCCAAAGCATTACGAGGCTTATGATTTTTCATCGTGCACGTAACAGTTTTTTGCATTCATACATTCGTTATATCCATGCTATAGTTAGGTAATATTCTTGGCACAGGATTAGATAAAAATGTTTAACTGCAGTCAATAACTGACCTACTTCGTAGATATAACGTAGATATAAGTTGTCTTGTATAGCAGCAATAAGAAAAAAACAATGGAACACGTTGCGTACAGCTATTTTTAGCGGATTTCGGCTTTCACTTAGAATATTTTCCATGCTATCAAGGTAGCACAAAATCATACATCTAAAAGTTTTATTATTTAAAACTTAAGAATACAGCAAGAATAAGCAATTTGTAATATACTTTTTATATATTTCCACATATATAAAAAAGCTTGAGTTCATATATACGTTAAAAAGTTTTTTCCTTAATTATATATCATATGAATATACACAGACACACACACACACATATTATATATATATAAAATATATATTTATGCTACGTATATTATATCATATATATTTGCATTATCATGTATGTATGTATTTTATTAATAATGTAACACATCAATAATATTATGCTCTTTTTTACTGCTTCTTAATATGTTAATATTAATATGTTAAATGATTTAAATGATAATTCACAATAAAAAATATGACATTTCAAATTTTTAATTTTTATACTGCGATTTTTATTTTTAATTAAAATAATAATAATCATTAATCTAATGATCGCATAATCATTTTAGAAAAATAGATATTAAATGATTAATGATTTAATGATTTAAAAAAATGAGCTCCTACCAAACTATAAAAATACATTAATAAAAAATAAATGACGTTAAGAAGACTATTATGAATCAGGAAATGCGAACAAGGAAGACCGTGAGCTCTCGTTCACCGACAATATTTCCACATAAGTGTACGTATAGTGAAGTTCGCTGATTACGATAAGCAGAAACAACACCGTGGGTAGCTGCCACCACGCAAGCCTAACGTATTCCCAAATACGATCCAGAAATATTGCCAGAAGCATATAGTCCATCATCGCGTGGAAGTTGAAGATTTTCCACGCGAGGGTGATGGTCCAGAAAGAAGAACTTCTGAAGACAGCGGTCTGCTTATCGTAGAGATCCTCCCGGCTGATTGTCGAAAAGACGTCAGACTCCAGAAGATCCTGGTATACGGATATATACCGATTCCAAGCGATGCTCGTCAAGGAAAAGTGGAGCCCGATTATCAGCGTATTGTATAAAGGTGATTTCCAGAACGATGTGGAAGAAACGGAACTGTGAGACGATAACGATGATAACGTCCGAATGGGCAGTCGCTCGTAACCGGTGCGGTGATTAGAGTTGCGCCTGAGGAAAAAGAATATCGCGACCGTGAGAGCGATGCAGCCGAGACCATCGCAAATACCATCCACGAGGTAGCCGATAGAGCCGACATCCGATCTCTCGCCCTTGATGTTGAGCCTCGTCCTGGCCACATGGCCGTCCAGATCATCCAGCCAGGCTCTGACTTGGAACAGGATGACACCTATTCGTCTGTAAAAGAGGGAACTCCGTGTGACGTACCGGGCGCCGATTACAGCCACTGCTACATGAGACATGCTGATAGCGTTTGGTGTCAGCCACATCCAGGAACGACTGATGCCTAATAAATAATCCACTAGGGATGCTAGGGGGCTCAGCATGTAGTGATTAGGATGATCCAACATCATGGCTTTCACGGTCACCGTGCAAATCGGATTCAAGTCGCACAAAATCGGCGAATGATATGACGAAGTTCGCGTGTCGTTCACGGAAGGACGCACATCATAGTCCTGCACTCGAAAATAAAGTAGTACATCCATCCCGACGAAGTACAGCAAAATCAAAAACGCCACACACGTCTTACTGATAAACGTTGACGAATACATCTTCCGAGATCAAAGGTTAAATTCCTCGTTGTTTTCTTTTTTTCACCTTATAATACTGTTCTTTTGTTTATTTATTTGTTTAAGTCAATTGTTATATTTATTCTTCTGAATCAGTGGCTTATTATTGTTTCAATTATTTTTCATTTAATTAAAAAGGTAGATCCTGTCGCGATCGATTATTATTAATTAGCGTTACTAGCGTGCCATAAATTCAGCTTGCACTTTATGTGTACACAAAAATCTTGTCAAGCATGTTGTTATTCGCTTGATCCACTATTCTTCGCGATAATCTTCTTCGCCCTTTCTCTTCTTTAGATGCGTCCGAGTTAGCGATTTGATTTCGGGTTGCTCCAAACTTTTCACGCAACGTTATAATAGCTTCAGGAAAACAGGAAAACTCTTTTCATCGTGGTGACCACGCGTTTATCAATATGTAACTGCGCCTTGTAAAAATTACGTCACGTTGTAATTACGTCATGTTGTAACTACGTTGGAATTAATTTGTCATCAAAACCAAACACACTTTGGCCGCAGGAGATATAGAGATAAGTCCCACTCTGCTCTATCGCGTCACTGACGCGCGTTTTCCGAAATATTTTATAAAACGTTGCATTTCACAAAGCCTCTGTTATCAGTTCGCCGCTATCTCTTCCTCGTATTATGATACTATATAATGTTATTTTCGGTCTTTTTCGGAGCGATTAGAGACGACCGGACACACATGCGTGTGTCTCGCCGCTTCCGACACTTTTTTGTCCTTTGAGAGATTGTGCGCGATCCACAAAGTCACGGGTCACATCACACTTAACAGAGGAGATAGGTGGTCTGTCACGTTACCTTCACCGATCACAGGTTTCACTCTGTTCCGTAATAGGTCAATATCAGAGTTCGATCCGCGATTATCTTTAATCCAATCCAACAGCTCGCGCGCCTGCCGGACGTTGACACGGACTGCGTTCAACTGTGACACTAGGAAAGGAGCCCTGCATGTATATATATGTTGCCCGGAGATAAAGCAAACACGATAAAGCTGACAGATGAAGCATCTTTCTTCGCGAGCGTCTTTCCTATTCCCTTTGACTCCCTGAAGAGTATCTCTACAGTCAATTGTCCGAACTCTCTTTCGCGTTTATAGTCGAATTCTAGTAGATCTAGTCGCACTCTTCTGCGCAGAATTCTATTTATATCTGCGCGGTGTTGAATTTCATAAGGCGGATGTGAAGGTCGCATGTGTAACGGTAAACGCTATGAATATCAATGTTCGCCATGTTTAAAACACCGAATGCACAAGCCCAAGCAGAGGAAAATAAGAATTTTTATTTCCACAACGCGTGAATAATTCATGAAAATAAAAACTGATTGTCCTTCCTCTCTTCATCCTCAAAGTCAATATGACAGATGTTGCACATGTTTCGATATATTACGTATACTTTGGCACACGATAATCTGGCATAATCGCTGTTGGATAACCTCCAATACTTGCTGGTTTAACTTATCAGCGTTGTCTAGATAGATTTAAATATTTTCAGCACATTCGTTGGAATTAGTACATGTAACTATGCTACTGATGATATCTAAAAGGAAAAGTATGTTACTGAACAGTTTCTAAATATCTTTTATGCATTTTTTTTAAGACATAGATAATGGATGTTAGTTTTATAATTTAAATAAAAGAATCTCTTTACTACCTCCTGCTGCTATTACTATTTCTTGCTATTTCTCTCAACAAGACATTAAAAATAATGTCTTCCATTTAGTAACATAAATCGACACAAGTATTGTTCTATCTTTGTTATTTACTTGACACCAGAGACAGCATGACATTTGTATCAACTTGGGTCATTAAATAAAAGACATTGTTTTTTTTATATAAACTCATTTTGTTACTGAAATATTGACAGTGACAGTTATTGTTTTACATAACTGTCACGTATAATTGTAGGAATCAAGACATTTGTATGAATATAACGAATTATAATATAAATGTTGTAGATTTTTTGCCATTTTAATCAATAAGTCATACGTTCCAGATTTACCTGAGGGACTTGCGTACTTTTACCACAGCCTGTTTCGCCGACCAAAACCAAAGTCTGACATTTTTCCAACAAATAAATTATATGATCTTTGTTTTTGAATATAGGCAGCCGTTGACGCTGCATGTCGAGTGCAAGTGAATGATGCGCATTGTAAACAAATTGTGTGGACGAGTGGGCATCGATATCAGGTTTATCCTCTTGCCACATGCTATCTCCTGATTAATAAAGTTACTCAATTAGTAAGCAACTTTCAAATTGCAAATTAAATGAGACTTTCATGCTTCTTTTTATTAAATCTGGTTAGATTAAATAATAAGTGAATTGTCGAATTGCAAACTATTTGTCCAAAGTGGTAATTAAACAATTGTTATTCGTTGGCATATCCCAATAATCCGTAATATAAAAATTAAAGGCAGCTTGATTCAATGAAATAATAAATATACAATTGACCAACGTAACCTTACCCGGCTTGGAGAAAAGCGGTCGAAACATCTTTGGAGAAATTTAAGACAGCCTTGATACAAAAAAATTTATATTTATATTGATGTATATATATCACTCAAATGGAAAAATATAAGTAATATGAATAAAATGGAAATAAATGCAGCTGCATATCAACAGCACACAAATGTCTAATGCACGTGAACAGCAAGCTTTATGGCGCTCATATGCGGTAGATGGCTCTTGCCATTGTTGTTTTACACGTGTGTCCGTCCAAATTGTCGCTAAATAGCTCTTGATGGAATAACAACGTAAAACGCAGCAACGGCAATATAATTCTTACACGCTGACGCAGAAGCCTGCAATTCCACACGCGCACGCGTGCGCGCGTTGCATAGTGCGCATATTTGAAAGTACAGTGACTGCAGGTATATGTCTATCTACTGTTATCAACCATTCCGTTATCCTGTGCGTGATATGTCTGATAACGATGTTATTTTGATAGGCAGTGCGCTGCTCCGGCTTCTTGTCCTCCGATCGTTTCGGGAACCAAGATGTCGTCAGAAGCTTACGATGCCAACTATGACAAAGTACGATTTGTGAATATTACATCAAAGTATATATTTTTCTTAAGGCACTTAGTTACAAAGCTTTTTATTTAATCAACAGATATGTTGATTCTTCCATAGCAGTCTGTTCCAAAGTTTTCACACTATTCACATATGGATGTAATTAAAATTACAAAACTTTAATTCTAAAATTTATGCATGTATCGATTTAGTTTAATATTATCCATTTTTATGCAGGAACATCCAAGAAATCTAATACCAGAACTGTGCCGGCAATTTTATCATCTCGGATGGGTGACTGGTACTGGTGGTGGTATCTCTATAAAACATGAGTTAATATCTGCAGTAACATTTGTTTCAGAAATTTGATTGCCATATCTAAAACTATTGTTGAAAGTATAGACATTCACTAAAATTTCTAATCTACAGAGACAAGATTTATATTGCTCCTTCCGGTGTACAAAAGGAGCGTATGATGCCCGATGATATGTTCGTGCAAGATATAAATGGAACAGATTTGGAATTACCTTTTCCGGAAAAGAAATTGAAGAAGTCGCAATGCACTCCGTTATTTATGTGCGCGTATTTAAGAAGGCACGCAGGTGCCGTGATTCACACGCACTCCAAGTTCGCTGTGATGGCAACACTATTGTGGCCTGGGAAAGAAATTAAACTCACCCATCTCGAAATGATAAAAGGTGTACATTTAGATCTTTAAGTCTGTTAACAGTTAATTTAATTTAAAATTGATATGACACAAAACTGTTCAACTTGCATAGGCATATGGAATCAGAAAGAAGATAGAGCGTATCGTTACGATGAGGAGCTGGTAATACCGATCATAGAAAACACTCCCTTTGAGAGAGATTTAAGGGATGATTTGGATGAAACTATCATTCGTTATCCTGAAACTTGTGCAGTATTGGTACGCAGGCATGGGATTTATGTGTGGGGCGATTCTTGGCAACAGGCAAAAACTATGTAAGCTATTTTGTATGCAACGGTGTAATAAAATTTATTAATGATTTTTATCTTAAAATGTATCTTTTTCTTTTTACAGGACGGAATGTTATGATTATTTACTCGATATTGCGGTTCAAATGAAACAATACGGATTAGATCCAGCGGTAACTCCAAATGATTATGAATTGAAGTATCAAGCAAATAGTTCAAAATGTCCAGAAGTACATAGTTAAGATGTAGAAGTTTAATACAAATTTAATACTTCTGTCATAAATCTGTGCCATGATGCTACAATTTTATATGTCTCTAAACTTATATATATTTTTTAAATATTAAATGCAAGAATTAAAATTATGAAATTTTAATTATAATCATATATTCTATATGTACATTATTATACGTTAATATTATCAACTATAAATATGGATATTTTCAAGTATCTATGTCGAATGGCGCAAATTGTTTTCTAATCTTCTTTGCTAGTTCAGTCTCTTCCTCTTGACTCATATGACAATCTTTCCAGTCGGACCTATCATTGATATCCAATATCCTGTCGGATGCTAACACTTCTCTGCCGAATTGTAAAGGGAAGTCTTTTTTGATTCTATAGTACAAGATTTCTCCATTCGGTAATTCTGCATAAAAATATAGAACGCCGGGTTTAGCGATCTGCTGCAAATCTGTGTGCGGAGGCAATTCCGATATTTTGAAATTGTTACATTCGGCCAGTTCCTGAAAGCAAAAATTCGTACATTAGATACTAAAATAAAAGCTACATTAGACATTCTTTAATGAAAAAAATTAAGGAAAAATACTTCGAACATTTCCTTCAGTGCGGGTGCTTGATTCTTATGAACAGGTACAGCTTGCAATTGACAATGAGACGTTTTGAAGTTTCTCTCAAAGAACACAGGTACTCTGTCGGTACTCTCGTAATACTTGGTCACAGCTTTTTTGTAAAGATCCATCTCCTCTTTCACGTTTTCCGGTAGAATCGATAGACTCTGATGATGCGTTATCGGTAGAATTAAGAGATGATCCTCCACTAGACCGCCCTTTGCCAATGCCAAGTAGATCTCTGTGCCGACAGAGATCACCAAGTGCTTGGAGACTACCGGACTGGATAAACAGAACCAACACTTGGACTGATCGAATTCCATCTTCGTTTTCTTATTGAGGCCACTGTTCTGATGTTTTGATCTCTTCGCATTGTCTTTCGAATCCATGTCATAGAAAAACTGCGTGTGGACCTGCTTTTGCGGAGTTGGATCATCAGACAGCATAGATTTAGGATACGGACTTGCTGTCTCGTCTGTCGTTTTCATAATTAGATCTGACAGCCTGGTTCTGTCGACGGGAGTTAAATTCAACGCATACAACCATTTCTTCTTCTGATCATTCAGGACCGGTGCAAGAGCTATGAACCTAGTAGCTATTTCCATATTTCCGTCACCCTGGCTTTGATTTCTGTAATGAAAGATATCATCTTGAGAGCAACTTTGCATTTATTTCCAGAAATTTTCCTGAATAATAAACTTACCGATATGGGGGACGTTCGTAATAAATTCCTTCCAAGGCCGATACGTGATATCTAGGTTTGATGTGAGTAGCGAGCCAGGCGATTAACTTGGAACCCTCATACCTGCATTCCGGCTTGTTAGCGTCGAGATTGGTTACGCCTTCCGGCCACGGAGATGTCAACAAGATGTCCACGCCGCGAAAACTCGGTTGACCCTTCAGGCAACTATTCCTGACGGACACAACGTCTTGTTCGTCAAAGTGAATGGTCTTGTTCTCGAGCGAGGCTTTCTCGGTTCCACTGAGATACGCTATTTTGAGGCCCGAACTAGCGGTGTACAGACCACGCTTTCCGAGATAAGTGAGATTCTGACATATCTCGTATCCGTCCTCCTCGGGATACTCCTTCAGGTCCGACTCCCGGTTTGGACCAATGACGTACGTCGGTACCGGGATGGTTCTCTCACAGGACTTGTACGGCTCCAATTCGGAGTTATCCGCGCCAAAGAAATTGCCGGCGCATAACAAAAAATCGAACGGACCGCTCTTCTTGTTGATAGCGTCCACTTTGGAGAACAGGAACTTGAAGTGCCCTTCCACATCCCCGCAGATGAGGACTTTCTGCTTGTCACTCATATTTGACAATAAAATTGCAATAGTTTACGTCAATCAACGTTGATTCCTACAGATAATTTCAGATTGTTTAAAAAAACATAGTTCTCACTTACTTCTGTACATATTATTTTTCTAAGAGAAATGTTATACTCATTGTTTCGTAAAATTTAAGTCAAGTATTTTTGGAGTATCTTCTCAACTGTATTCTTGAGTTCCGTATGTTTTCATTCTGACTTGAGTGATCAAAAATAAAATATGTAAAAAACAATCATTAAATTCCCTGGAAATCTAGTTATTCATTAGGAAATTTTGAAGAATAATGACATATTTATCTGTCAGTTGATCTATTAAATAATCTTATCATACGATAAAGCAAAATCAAAATTATATTAGTATATACATTTATAAATCTATTAAACATGTGCAAGCGACAAATTTGTAAAACTTTCTAGAAAATTTCTAGGAATTTTAGAAATTTTCAATCCGATTAGAATCAGTTGGCACACTGATGACGTATTGGACAAAACCGATTATTGACTAGGGAAGTATTCTCTAGTGTGAAAAGCAAAAATAGGGAATTTTTGCAATATCGTTTTTCAGATACAGTAAACGCAAAGTCACGTGATCGAAAACCAATCAATTGAAAGACCCAATCAATTTCGTTTTTCGAATCAAAAACTTCGGATACATTACGCTCAACCAATTGCCCTCTTACCGCTATTACACCTATCCCTCGTAAAAAGGTTTCATCTATATATCTTTACGTCAATAGTTCGAACTCTCACTCTTTTAAACGAATATAGGATTTCTTTTCAACTTAGCCTCCGACTGATCAGCGAGTCGTATTAAAGCATGGATTACAACTCTGAGACTCGATTTTCTAATTCACTGGCAAGAAAAACGTATGCGTAAGAGTTACGAGCGTTTATATTTAAAAATATACTTATGTGTACGTATACATAGTATCTGTGTATATATCTATATTATGTATTCTCATCTAAGCATAGTACATTGGAGAATTGAGCTCTAGAGCGGCAAATTTTAGGAAGATTTTTTAAAAATAAAGTATTGAAAAATGTTTAAAAAATAAAAAATATTGAAAAAAATTTATAAAAAATTAAACTTGAAGTATAATTTACTCTATAATTTGCTTTTTATATCCTTCAATTTTTGTAATTTTATTGTGTTTTTGTTATTTATGTACTTTAAAATAAACAAAAAATTTTTTAAAACAAGATTTTAAAAAATTAATTTCTAAAATTGTAAATTTATATTTTGATGGACATTTAATGAGAAGTTAAAGTTATGAACTATGATAACAATTTTTAGCAATTTTTGATGAACTAATAGAACTCCTGAAAAAAAATTTTACCTAAGTGATCATATTTTATAAAAACAAGTTCAAAATATATATTTTCCATGGACACAAATTAATGCGACTTTGACTCCGTTAATAGAAACTTTGAGAAATATAATCTATGTTTCATAGGTATTTCCATGATTTATTTAATGGTTCTATGTAATATATAAAAATATATAAATTAAAGTTGAGTTGTTTCATTATTATTATTAGCTAAATTAGCATTTATTATCAAGAATAATAAAAATGTAAAACTAATGATAAAAATAAAAACGTAAAATAAATAATAATAGATATTTTATTTTTATATTAATTACAAATGTAATTACACGCTCAATGCATGAATAGTAAAATGCTCCAGCTTATTCCGAAATTCAATTAACCACATCACAAAGTGCGATAGTTTGAACGCGACGGATAATACGAAACATTTTAAATAATTTCTTTTTTTTAAGTTTTTGCAAGAAATGAAGTAGAATACTATGAAAGAAAATAATAAAACAAAGAAATATTGTGCCTTAAAAAAACTGATATCTTTAAAAGGGAAGGATATTTATTTATGAATTTATTTATCAAAGTTCAATCTCTCTTTTTTTACTTTCAGGACAAACTTAATATTTATTAACAACATAATAAACGATTCATACATTATTTATTATGTTGTTACCATAAAAATCGTTGAGAATTTATGAATTCAACTTTTAAGTTCAAAATTTTTGGAAAAAAATGTAACAAGAAAAATACAAAAGATGATCTCTGAAAAGCAATCGAAATTTCAAAGAGCGACGATTGTTGAGATTTAACCGCCTTCCTATGGGAATAGGAAAAGCTCAAAAAATTTCCGTTTCTACTAGTTTATGTATAGCTATAATTACTCGGACGTGAGATTTCGAGGATTTGGCTGTTAAACAGATGCGATGTTCGATCGATACGTCGAAAAACTACTACCTGTGCATCCGACCATAACATTCGATGTTTCAGGTGGTGAGCAAGGTGTTTTGTGCAAGGTGACCTCTTAAATCGCACGTACGTGATAAAAACAAAGAACAAGTACAAAGGAAAAAATAAAATAAAACAACGCTGTAAATATAAATAGCTCAAACCTTTTGAATACAGGTTTTCCCAAATTATCAATCTTTTACTATGTTTATAATGTTATAAACATTTACAACATTATACATATATTGTGATATATTTTTTCCAATCGTTTAAGAAAATACGTTTAATGTTTGTAACGGCTTTAACATCACCGCGATACTCTCGCTCTAAATTTGTATTTGTAACTAAAAATGTTTAGATCCGTAAATGTAACAGAAATTTAATGTTAACATGAATATAAGTTAAAATATAAATATAAAGTGTATAAGTATTTAAATTTCAGCAACATTTCAAATTTGATATGTTTAAATCATTTTTAATTCTAAATATATAGAACACTAATTTATAAAAATCATATTAAAGGAAGGCATTGATTTTGTAGTAAAAGTACAAATTAATGTTTATTAAGTAGATATTAAATAATAACAACTTTAAAGTATATAAATATTAATTATACCAAATATACCTAGATTTTCTAAAAAATATATATTAGTTTATTCTCAAAGTAAATCTTATTAAATAAATTATTTATTTATGATATAAGTAAATTACTTATAAAATTTTGTATAAAATATATGCTAATAAAATACCGTATTATTGAGATTACGATAAAACTTGCCTCTTTAATATCATATAAAATTCATTCTGATCCTATAATAGTTGCATTATAAGAACGAGACTATGCAAGCATTTATTGGAATAATTATGCTACCGTTGAATAAAAGTAAATGCCGAATAACACGTGTAGTCAGGAAGACAATCGATTCCGACATTCGTCGGCATTTTCTTTCCTAGTTACGGAATTGGAGAAGAGTAGTGAGAATTTGTAACGGTACGCTCCACAACGCGGAGGATATGCGAAGGGTCGCGGCGCAAATTTATCCCCATTCATCCCCGCGCATCGCGACGTGCGCAAGAACATTAAAAACAAGTGCGAAATAGAGAAGATGTTCGCACGACCGAAGCAGCGGAAGCGCGACGGTAGTGCGAAAGAGGTGGACCATCGGCTGGAGACAGGGATGGAGAGGGAGAAACTCGAAGAGGCTACATTTCCGCAGCGGTAGAGGGGATGCTGGTACAGATGTTACGTGGGAGTGGCCGAGGAGCCGGAGGCTGCGCCAATAGGACTCGAGAGGCGTTATCTCGGCACACATAGTTACTCTCTTCACGTGGTACATAGGCAGAAATCGCCGGTGTGTGCGTTGACATCCACGGTAGTATCTCGCATGTACGGCAGGGCCGATGAAGGAACGATGGAGAGAGAGGAGGACGAGGATCTCGCGGAAGCGTCGGCGGGAGCGAGCGAGATCTCTTATTTGCGCCGCGATACAGATGCTCGAGTAAATAAATAATAAATTACGGAGGATATATGAAAAGTGACAACTGATGTACGCAATCATTAATAACTCTATCAATGAGAAGGGTAGCTGGTGGATGATACCGGATAGACCCACACAGTCCCGCGCAAACGTGTTACGTCAAAACCGGATCGGTGACGCAAGAGAGGATGGGAGAAGAGGAAGGATGATGAGCGAGAGTGCGAGAAGGATGGCGAAGGCGGGGGCGACGGATCGGCCGCCTCACGGCTGTTGGTCCATGATACGCGGAAAGGGGGAGGGAGTCCAGCGTGCACGGTGCATCCAGTTGTACGGCCAAATACGCCACGCTGTGTAAATGGTGCACACGTGCGATGCGGTCAGCCTGATGAATTGATCGCGTAAGGTGCGCGGATTTCGACGTCTC